>BJBW01001705.1:6458-103066 GCA_004320125.1 Scolopax mira | reverse complement strand
TAGAATTTTTTTCTAGGTACAAGATGTGAGTTACTCGGTTTTTATGATGTGATGGGTGGCAGGTTAAAATCCTAATTTCTGCCTCCAGTTACAGAGCAGAAATATGCAAGAGCATACAAAGAGTTACAACAGTGTAACCGTAAGCAAGTGCAAATGAGATAAATTATTATTTGCAATTTCACAGCTGTTTATATGTCTAGAGTTAGTTAAAACTATCCCACCAAAACAGGACAATATAATTAATTCAATTTCCTTGAAAATTGATTTTCATAAGGAAACTAAGAATTGTAGGATTACTGAGACCTAGACAAAAGCAGCATCTCCTCCAGGTGCACACAACAATTTGGTTGCAGAACAGGGAGAATCCAGGAGCTATATCATATCCCAGGTTTGCTAGACCGAGCCATATGTAAGTGGTAGCAGTGGCAGAGTACTTCAGTTATGGTTCCATCTATTTTTAGATTTATACGTTTAATCTCAAATTGAGTAACTCACCTCAGCACTTGGGAAATGATAACCAATTTTAATATCCTGATGATACATTTCCTAGATAACTACATTGATCGGCCCTCTAGAAGAACCTTAGCTAGATAGAGAAGCTGTATTCTATCTCATTTCTGTGACACCAAGAGCTTGGCTGACAGGATCTAGCTAATAACAAAATGTCTATGTGAGATCATTGTAATGAACAAGCTCTGTATAGAGAAAGGTCAAGAGATACCATTCTGTAGCCTCTTCATTGTGAGTCCCAAATATGTGGGACAAGTGTGCAATGTTCCGCTCTTTGATTTTGAAGTGCCAGCTTCTTGTAAATCGCTAAAATGGATGGTGTGTTTTCCCCACGGGGGTATGTCCTGTGCAGTGGCAATACATTTATGTGGAACTCACATAACTTAGTTTGAAGCGACTTTAGGTGTGGATTTTTCCTAGAGATGCTGTCCCAGAGCACTAACCAGAATCCTGTTCTAAATTGCTTTCTCTGGGATGTTTGGCATCGGTGCCTTTCTCCATCCAGTCTAGTCTTGCCTTCTCAAATTCTTCCCTAGCTCCTTTCCTTGTTTTCCATCTGCAGCTTCTGCATCCCTGCAGATGGCTGTACCCCACATTTAGGGCTTTATCTAGACATACATATTTAGCTGTGTGTAGGAACTACAAGTTACTTTTTATTTATTTACTTTGAAAAACTCCCTTGGAGAACTTAGCTTCCATCTGTTAAAAATGCTACCTCAACTTGTCCTCCCTGATGGAGGCTTAAGGGAAGGGAGGGAAGGATAAGCTTCTCTCCCTAACAAGCAGCTTATATTTAGCTGAGGAACAAAATAACCCAGATCTTTGGACTACCTGTGGAGACAGACAGATTAGGCTCCTGATGGCCAGGGTTCCCACTTCTTACATTTGTCAGATCTAGGCCAGGCCCATGGAACAGCTTCTCCTCCCACTGTAACGGCCACCCCAGTCCATGATAAATGCTTCTTTTGGAAGGAGGAAGGCTTGGAAGGAGAAGA
Source organism: Scolopax mira (assembly GCA_004320125.1). Taxonomy (NCBI): domain Eukaryota; kingdom Metazoa; phylum Chordata; class Aves; order Charadriiformes; family Scolopacidae; genus Scolopax; species Scolopax mira. Next base: position 101,561 of record BJBW01001705.1, on the reverse strand, counting down.
AGAGTGAGAGTCCTATTTCTTCCTTTCCATCTTTTCTAATTGCTTTCACATAGAAACTAAACTGCAGCCCCCTGAGCACCTTGAAGGATTAAATGCTGATCAAAGGCAGGTTTAACCATATCCCCAGGACAAGCTGCTTAGACACCAAGCAGCACAAGCTGTGGGTTAGCACAGCAACCAGAAAAGCAGAATAAATTAACAATTATCATTTCGACATGAACAGAGCAGAGTTTTGGAAGAGGAGGCACTGGGAGTGTTTGGGGGAGCAGAGTATGGGGGATGCAGATGGAAATGAAGTCAACATTTATCTCATACGTATAGCCGGGAGACAAGCTCTGCTTCTGATCTTGGCTGATTGCTGGCATCTGCTGCCACAAAATGCCTTTTCCCTCCTCAGGTTTGGGCTTTCCAGCATAATAGCATTAGCGGCATTAGATAGGAGTTTGTGTTATTAGTTACAACCTAAGGGAGGAGGAAATCTTTGGGGGATAAATTAGCAGACCCCTCAGCTATACTGATTGGCACTCAGCCCTTTAGTTCCTGCCCACTCTGTTCCAGCCCAGCTTTTTATAGGCTTGCAAAACGTTGAGTATCTTATTCATCTGTTTATTTGCAGTGATTTCCCCTAATGAATTCTGCACTTGCAGTTTCTGGCTTGGACATAATCAGAGCAGGTTTTCCTAGCATTGGGAAAATCTGGGGGAAAAAGATGCACTGACTTACTTAGCTTTGAGGACAGACGACATAGAGAAAACTACTTAACTGTTAGTGTAAGGGCTATGAAGGATCAGACAGCAAGTGCATCTCATTCTCAGAGTCTCCAGTAATACGGGACTGAACGACCAGCCAGTAACACAGAGCAGAGATCTGAAAAGAAGTATCATTTTGCACTGTGAACAAAACCTACATCTTTATACCCTCTATTGCTGCTGAGCAGCAGGACCCAGTTCATATATTTGCTCAAAATAGTAACGAGTTCCTGGTGTAAGACCCTGGATTGTGTGAAGCCTTCTTCACAGAGCAGGAGGAGAGATGCAATAACTCTTGCCTTCTTTCTTGAAGCCCAGCTCCAAACCTTGTGGGGGCTGTGAGCATGACAGCAAGCTAGTGCTGCTATAAGAGGGGAGCAAGGATGGGCAGAGGGAGGGTGTTTATATATAGGATCTCTACTTCTTCTCTCTTAATCTGAGGTACAATTAAAGTAGAGAGGGTCTGAAATCCTGTTTACAGTCCTAGTTTACTCCCTGCCCTCATGGATGGTGACTCAGAGGCACATTCAGTCTCCAACAGAGGGATAATCAAATCGCATGCTTTGAGTCATTATCTAATCACTGTAGAGGTCAGGAAGGAGTCTGTCCCTGTGGTGCCTGGCTTCACTGGATGAGCCAAGCATACTGCAAGCTCTTTGCACTCCCTCGGTGGAGTTCAGAGTTAGAAGGCAAGATTTGATGGACCATCAGTCCAATTCAGCATGAAAACCTAACATTCTTCTGAAAAATCAGTGGTCTCACAAGAGAACCCCTCTTGCACACTGCTGTGAAACAGGCAAAAGGCTCTAGCTCCCTGTTCAGCTATCAAATATGAATGTGAGCAGCATGAGCAGCAGAAGCCTTTCATGAAGGTATATCTTTATTTGTACTAAATAATGAAAAGAATTCCTTATGAGTGAATAAACCTGCCAAAAGGATTCAACTTGCTCACTAAGACTTCTCCTTTGCGGTGAAGCTGCAGTGCTGCATAGATCAGAAGCCATCATTTGCTATAACATTAGCAATTCTTTACAAAGAAAACCTAAATAAAATCACCATGTTATCTGGCTTGTCCTTCCTGAAGAAAAACCACACGCTTCTTTGGTTTTGACCCCCTGGATAGTTTTCTTTGAATGAAGAATTTGGAATAGGAACCTGAAAGTCTCAATGTGTTTGGAGTGAAGAGGGATTTACTGGTCCATCAAAGGCTTGGAAAACAAAGGGGCCAACCTCAGAGGCTAAGAAGGGGTCAGTTGGCCTTAGTTCCTGATGCTTATTCTACTTCTGAATTATTTGATGTATATTTAGGGCATTCAACACATTCTATCCACAGAGAGTCATCTAAACCTTGGATTCTGGAACGAAAGGAAGAGGCTGAGCTGTGTATGCCTTGGGGAAGTATAGTGAAATGATGGCTTTGTTGAACTGGCATTAGTAAAGTAGACAAGAGTATTCACTCAAACTGAAGTGTTGGATTGTGTTAGGAAAAAAGAGAGGTCAAAAGAGCTTGTGGAAGGAAGGGAAGGGGTTTCCCATCACTGTTAAATATATTCAGGAGGTTTTACGGCTTTAAGATGCTTTTGTTCTGTTTGGGAAGCAATCAGTTGTCCATGAGCGTGTCTTCTGTAAGCTAAGCAAAAATTTGCCGTGGCCTCCGTAGATCTTTCGTGATTCGGTGAATTGTGTTCTTGTGCTAAGATGTGCCTCAAGAATTTTTATGTTTATTCTCAACACTCATGATGAATTAGGGAAGTGCGATTATCTCTGTTTGCAAGCAGGAAAGCAAGACTGTCAGGCCTTAGCTAAATTTACCTCTGCACGTATGCTGTATTGCCCCATGAAGTCTTGGTCTCCCAGTCATCTAAATTTTTTACCAGGTTGAGATCGTGTGGCACCTCCCCACCCTCTCATTTTTCCAGGTTTTCCATTCATGAAAACTAGGGCGTTAAGTGGGAGGGATGACATGTATCTAGTTCTTGCCCTAGTTTGGTTTAGGGACAGAGTTAGGGTACAAACATGGACTTTGGAGCCTGGAAGCTCCCCAGGGCCTACCGCATGCTCTTTCCTCTTGGGCTGGGGGCGACCAGTGAGCCTGACAAAAATTGCCTTTCCCGTCTGCCTGGAGTGGATGGTGCAGGAGCAGAAGCAGTTGTGACCGACAGCACGAAGTTAGTGGTGCTGGAGGTGCTTGGGATGATATAATGGTATAACAGGGGAGTGCCAGCAGTCGGGACACACTGACGCCAAGGGCACAGGGACAGGCAGGGAGGGAGGAACACAGGCAAGAATGAGACTTCCTAATCAGCTGAAAGAAACGAGATGGACTTTGAAGCAGCGATGAGATGAGAAGGCTTTGCGGAGGTACAGAGACATGGAGGAGACAAACCTCATAAAAAATGCAAGGTGCTTGTCATTTTAGTAGCTCTTTCCTTGCTTGGCCGGGGTGGTGCTCCTTTGATGGTGTGGCTGCGGGGCTTGAAGGGTCACCATTCTCAGCAAACACAGGCTGTTGAGTGTGTGCATCTGCATGTATACACACAGAGACTCACACACACGTTCTCGTGCTCTCGTGTCATATATCACCAACTGATGTCAGACTTCACATTGCTGATCCTTTTTCTAGTATCTGGCCTGAGGCTTTAAAGCCTGATTGCTGTGGGAAGAGAATAAAAGGCTGTCACTGAGGAGCTGATCTGCCACAGAGGCATCCAGCCACTGGGAGCTTGTGTATCAGGAAACCTCAGGACACTTAAAGAGAGGAGTGGTTTGGATGGCTCCCCATCTGGCACCTCGGATTTCCAGCAGGAGCTGGGCCTTGGGGGCCTTTACTGTGTCCTTGTCTTAACACCCAGGGCAATTATATGATCTGAAAGGGCATTAAGTATTTCAATATTTCAGAAGCGTGTCAATATTTTGTCTCTTTTGTTACCCTTTGTGCTGTGCGTAGCTGCTACCTGCCACATGAGGAAGGCTGCCATACGTGATCAGTTGTGCTGTGTGTATATATCCTGATGTACTTTGAATTGAAAGTTCTTGAGGCTAGAGACTCTATTGCATCCAACAGAGCATGTTTTAAGAAATGATACTCTGTAACACCTAGATAATTTCTTGACCATTTTTGTTGGGATTGGAACAAACCTCACAAAATGCCCTTGAGATGTTCCTGTAGGAGGTGTGCTCCTGGCTGTGCTTTGCAGCATGTCAATGGAAAAGAAGTTATATTAGAATAAGTGGGTTTATTGCAGCATTTGATTTTAAAATTACTTTTGGCATTTGGCTTTACTGAGAATTGGGATTTTCTACCCTGAGTAAAAGACTCTGGGAAATGTTGATGCAACACCTCCAAATCAATGGAGTAAGATGGAATGATGGCTTCATTCTGGTACTGGCTGGTTTCAAGCTTTTTTAAGTCTGAGGGTGAACTTGACATTAGTTCATATTCCTTTTGTTCCTCTGTCACTCTTCCTCCTCTGCGGCATGTGGTGTGCGGGCTGATCCAGTCAGTCCACGTTCAGGCCAAACAATGCATAGAAGTCAAAGGAATTTGTTCGGTGTCAACACTGCATGGCTTGGTGCCACAAAAAACAAGTATAGGTTTTGGGGCTATTTATATAATGTTGGTTATTTGGCATGTTGCTTTCATGTCTGTGCAAATTTCCATGGTCACAGCTCAAACGGAAGACTAAAGGTAACACAGTAAGGCCAAGTACAATGCAGATTAGCCTACATTAGACTAGAATAAGGAGAAGATGGCGGATTCATGGGCTATTTAATGTGGTCATGACATGCAGGAGTTGGACGAGATCTTGGCATATGGAGGTCCAGAGATTTGTACCCGTCCTGTGCAATGGGCTCCCTGGTGCCCCAGGTTCTGCCTTAGGAGAGGGCTGCAGCTCTTGGCAGTTTGTCTGCTCTTGGTTCTTGTGTTGCTTGCTTTCTCAGTCATTCCTCCTGCATATTTATCAGTTCTGTTAATAGTTGTGTGTAAATTCTGTGTACAACTGGTAGAGATGTAAATAAGGCAACATGTACCCCAAAATATAGCCACAATGCCTGTAGCCAAGGCACATTATTTTTAATGAATTCAAACATGTAAAATAGCCTGGACATTCATTTACCAATGGATCCAGCCTGTGTAAAACAGGCCAAAGCCCTACATGGCATGTTTTCAAGTCTTCTGGCAGGCGTGGAGCCAAATTCAAGCCCAGATGCTGCTCTTTGGGCTTCAGTATGTTTGAACTCAGTGCACAGTGCCTGCCTGGAGGCTGCTCTCTGCTGCCCTTCACCCTTGCGGCAGGGAAGGCAAGGGGGGGGTTTGCCTGGGAGTGGGAAAGGGTGGCCAGGATAGGAGTATCTGTCCCCTGGCCAACAGGCAGCAGCAGCCCCCCTGCCGGCATGGGAGCTGCACGGGGCAGATAAAAGGGGCCCGCTCTCATCTTGCTCATTTTCTTTGCAAATGCTACCCATCTGCACGGTCATTTACACGTTCTGCCAAAGTGACAACATCATTACCACTGGAGCAGTGTTTGAGCTCCTGGAATATTTTCTGCATAATTTGATGCTCAGACAGGATAACGCGTCTGGGTGGGCAGCACGGAGCTCCACTCTGGGCTGCTGGCTCCCCACGCACATGGGGAACCTGCTGCACCGCTCTCCAAGGGGTATCTGGATCACTGAGAAAGTTGCTTGCTGCCTAATCCTCTTACCTTGAGGTGGGGAATCCATCCCTCTCAAGCCTGGAAAATCCAAGGAGCCTTGATAATTATGACACTAAAAGCATTTCACCCCAGAAATCAGGGAGTAGCTGGAGAAGCATACGGGAGGTGATGGGAAAGGAATTGAAATGACCCTGGAAGAAAACTGGAATGCTGTATTTCTGAAACCAAGACAGCAGTAGAAAGCTGAGATTATCTTCACAGAACATAATCTTTTTAGGCTTTGTTCGCCAGCAGCGCTGGGCTGTTTAAATAGAGGAAGGGTTGGGGGGATCCAAACCTACATGTCTCTTATTTAAATGCAGACTAATTTTGCACCCTGTGTTCCACACCCTGCCATTTGGGATTCTGTCGGTTGGCTCAGGATAAATGGCTGTAAATCCAGAAACACACTTTTTCCCTCTCTGGTCTTGCCTTTGTGCTCACTGCAGAGCCTCTGCCTCTTGGAGGATGGAAATGAGATCCCTTGGAGCTGTGAATTCCTCAGCAGCCCCTGCCTTGTCTTATGGGTACAGCACAATTGCTGTGACAGCTCAAAGAGAACGGCGGAAGGGCCGAGTGCCCTTTTTCTTTATCCACCTTCAAGGGTTGAGAGGAAATGTCATTACCTTTGCAGCTTCCCCAGGCATGCTGTTATGTGCCATGCACCACTGTGTGGCAGGTGGGATGAGGCTATAGGGGCTTCTACTCTCCATGAGAAAAGGATGTTTTCTTCAGCAGGAAAATGCCTCTACTTCAGAATCTGCTGACTTTGTTGCCACAATCAAAGGTTGAAAGGATTGTTAATTTAGATTTTTTTCTCCATGAAAAATCAATTTCCTATCAGGAAAATACAAGCTGTTCAGTCCCATTGCTTCTCCCTCCATGGTATTCAGGTGTGTTTCTCCCCGTTAACTCCCCCTGGCCACATACTCGTTATGCAGACCCTGGGACAACAATTACAGTCGCAGAGCTCACTGTTTTGGATGTAGGGAGGCACTGAGCCCCACCATGGGTTATCTGAAACGCAGAGAAGGGTCATTCCTGCTTCCTTCGATGCTACATATGCCAGCTCCCTTCTGCTGAGCCAGTTTCCCAGCGTGACCCTTTCTTTATGCCTTATCCAGCAGAGTTGGCTTATTTTCTCTCCTCTTCACAATGCCACTGCTACCTGTATTGCAGCATCCTCTGAAAGATGAAGGGTGTACAGTTGTGCCTTAAACAGCTGTTTGGAGAAGAAAACATATGTATGTGCATAGGGAAACAGTGTCTTGCAAGTCATCTTCACAGACCACCTGGCATGGAGTGGCTCAAACAGAGGGTAGTCCAAACATTTGGAGACGAAATATCACTGTTGGACTGAATTGTATTGTAAATTGAGGTCAGCTGAGCAAGATGCACTTTAAAAGGGCTGTTTTGAAATGTATCCATTTTAAAACAAAGAATGTAGGGCATCCTTATAGAGTATCTTAGGAAGCAGCGATTTTTGCAACAGACTTTGGGGTCATGACTGTTACTCAGATGAATATGAGCTCTCAAGATAACATTGTGGCCAAAGGACTAACTCCCCAGATACGTAAACAGGACAGTATTGAGTAGGAATAAATATATCTGGTTTTGGCATAAATGTGAGTGTGATCCATTTCTTGTGCTTACAGCTGCTGCTATATTAGCAGGGGTTCATTCTTACATCTGATAATTGTTAAAAGGATTGGAAAATCCCTTTTGTGAGAGATGAAAGGTATCCACCTGAAAAATAGAACATGGAGGGGTGAGGATCATAATCTACAATTCCCTACAACAGTAAACAGCAATTTAATAATAGAGAGCTTTTACATTTTTTAAAAGTGAAAGTGTGACATGATTGTGTGGCTGGAAATTTAAGCTAGACAAATATAGACTAGAAATAGTCTGCACATTTTAAATAATAGGGATTTAGAAATAATAAAACAGTTTTCTACAGTGTGGGAAAGTCATCACTACTGGCAATTTTCAGTCAAATATCCCCCTTCCCACCCCCACTGAAAGAATTAAGAAAAAAAAAAAAAGACATATTGATTTGTGCTGGAGTTAGAGTACATTTCTTCTGAAAAAAAAACCAAAACAAATCACGTGTCTTCATCTCTTGCATCTTCTACAGAATCGTCACTGTTGTAAGCCTAGGACTTGAGGGCATGAAGCAAAGGCTTCTCCTCCCTCCATGGTAATTTTTTCCTTGCATTAGCTGAACTCCCCCAGTCTCCTCCTGCTGCGTACAGAGCTGCTGTGGAGGTGACTTACAGCATCAGCCTTTTCATCCTAACAGGAAATAAGCTAACGTGTTTCTCAAATCATTTAAGCACACAGAATTTATCTTGCGAAAGCCTGTCTGCTAGACTTTTCTTTCTCCTGCTGACTTGTCAGAGCAAAATCACATAATCCATATGTGAAATGGGAGGGGAAAAAATGTCAAAACCATTCTTGCAAAGGTCCAGCATCTTGCCATTGTCTTGAATCCTCTTTCCTTAACTGTTAGATATGGGGAACTTTTTCCTTTTTGATAAAGGACACATGGTTTTTAACAGGTGATTCCTTGAAGCTGTAATTTACTGCTCCTCCTCCTCCTCCTCTTTACCAACCCACCTGTCATGCTCAATCTCCTGTTACATTTTGCTAATGCTACCAAGTACTGGTCATAAAGCATTGCCCTAATTACTCAGAACATGGGGCTGAACGGTTAGTTAGCAGCGCTATTGCAATTATGGCAGCTTTTCAGGTCTAATAGCACTTTATGTTTCACTGCTTTTTATATGTCACTGGTTAAGATGATGAATTAGAGGTAGTGCTGCACCACCTGCTCATGTTCTCTCTGGGCAATGGTAGTAGCTCCCACTATGATATTCTCCAGATACGAGGTGGTAACTACCTGGAGCAGCTGCAGGTGGCTGGGGGTGCTTGACCTGTGCTCCTCTGTGGATCCAATGTTCTTGTTTATTTTTCCCATAGTCCTTCAAACATGTGGCTTGTCTATCTTTCACCACCATCAGCATGGTGTATGCTTTTTTTATCTCCTCTGCATTAAAGAATTTTCTACAACAATCTTGAGGTAAGAGCAACAAGTAGAAACCTTGGGAGAAGAGGCACATTAAATTGCACAAAACTTTTCCTTCTCTTAACTTTTGCTTCTTAAAATGAGGTATAAAAGGAAAGAGAGAAGCTGTAGCTTTGAACTTTTAATGTATCACAGTATCTTTGAACTAACTGGTGCATGAAATGTTCTTAAAATTCTTTAAAAACATGATAGACAATTATGATGTGTAGACTTCTTTTAAGGGATCTATGTTAGGGGGATGAAGATTGGTGTAAAGGACAGAGTATGGTCTGAGTATGATCCTAAAGTTCTTGGGTATTGCCTTGTAATGAAAAGCTTTAATTGTCTGGTCTCCTACTCTCTGAAGAACTCCCCCTTACATTGCCCTTTATCAGTTTTAGAAGATAATATTTAAGCAGTGCTGCATGAATACCTTCATAATTGGTAATAAAAAACCCATACATTTTCTCATCATACCTTTGACTCCAGCTACAGGGAAACTAGCCCTTCAGCTAGAGCCTTTAGAGGAATTTTAATGTGAGCGTGTTAGTTTGGGTATATGTAGTGTGTTCGTGTACCTGGTTAAAATGCTGAATTCTTTACATGAATGTGGGTACAATGTAAATTGACAGCCTGTCTGCCAGCTGCTGCTTCTTTTTATTTACAGTGTATGTATGCAGTGAGGGTAGTTTTAGCTCCCCACATATGTTTATGCTGACTTGGAAAGCTCACCTATATGGCCAGAAAGGGAATCTTTGTTATTCCTTGTATTTGCCAGTGAAATATTCCCCTAAGACTATTTCTCCTTGTTTTCAGGGTGCTCGTAGGATAACATAATGTGTTTGTTGGTTTTCCTGCGTTGATCATGTCCCTGAAAATCAGATCCACATCCCCAAAACTCATGTCAGAAGGGTCCTGAACCATAGGCAGACATGATTCACTTTCATTTGCTCCTGCCCTGGATCAGCAGAAGGAACACACTAAGGGTGTGGATGCACTTTTTGTGAAGCAGAAGCATCTGTGGTCAAAGAGGTTCTCAGTGTTGCTGAAGAGACCTTCCGTGGGGAGGGTAAGAGTGAATGCAGTGCACCACCAAATCACACTTTGCCATGAGGGTAGCTTGCTGGTTGCAGGAGGGGGTAAGCATACATAGAAATGTTTTGAGACTGAATCCTACCACACTTAAAACAGTAGAAGAGTTGCAGTGCAATATGTCAGGCAACAGCTAGAAAAAAGCCAGGAGCCTCTTCACCACATCTGAAAAAACTCAAGGAAATTAAGTAATTATGCTCAAGAGTAGTGAAATTGCACTTTGTTCCTTTACAAATAGGCTTCCTTTATACAATTTAAAATAAATGAATAAGACATATTCGTATTTCCAATCTCCTCCTGAGGTAACATACAGAAAGCAATGGTATAATGGATGCCGCATTTGATGCCTAAAGCTTCTTTCCTGCCTTTACTGCTGATACTGATGACCACATCTGAGGGTGCTTGTGCATTTCAGTCGCTGTTGCATAACAGCTTATGCTGGTTTTGTGAACTGATTTATTTTCAGCCTTCTAGCACGTGGCTGCTTTAGACCATCCTCCTTTCTTATTCCAAATTTTTATTGCTCCTTCCCACAGTCCTTCTCAGCTGCATTGTGGCTAGCGCCAGTCTGCATATCCTTCAAGAAAACACCCTTGAGGAATATCATGCCATCATGAATGCATCCCAGACTTTTTCCAAGAAATGCTCAAAACAATCATAGAATTGTTTAGGTTGGAAGAGACCTTTGAGATCATCAAGTCCAATCATTAACCTAGCACTGACAACTCCACCACTTAAACATGTCCTTCAGCACCCCATGTACATGTCTTTTAAATACCTCCAGGGATGATGACCACTTCCCTGAGCAGCCTGTTCCAATGCTTGACAACCCTTTTGGTGAAGAATTTTTTCCTAATATCCAATCTAAACCTCCCCTGGTGCAACTTGAGGCTATTTTCTCTTGTCCCATCATTTGCTACCTGGGAGAAGAGACTGACAACCACAATCTTATTTTTTCTTTTACTTCTACGGTATAGGTTGTTTCTTACCCCATTTCTTTGATTTAAGACGGCTTGACTTACATTTCCTTAAGTTCTAATCATCATCATCTTTGAAAAATGGGGCATGTACCTCACTTGAACTTGGCCAGTTTTGTCTGAATTTGGACTGTCACATGCTGAAAACAGGCCAACCTCACATTTAGCAGGTTTAGGAAAAAGAGGGAGTATGTAGAGGAAGTTAAAAATCCTTAGGGTATGATGTGGTTTATTGGACTCCCAAACATAGGTAGAGACATTTCAAGTCAGGAAGCTGGGTCCATAATACCCTAATAATTGCCTGAAAGCACTGAGGAACATTTAGCCCTTTAGCCCTTTCTCATTTACTGTGCATTACTGTTTTTCTCAAAACGGCTGGAGGGATGGATGGCGTGGGAGTGACAATGTGGGATTGTGGTGTGCCAGATCTCTAATGCTGCCTGCTCTTAGAGGGGAATGCCACCCATGAGCAGAAGCCTGTCCTATTTTGGGTTTAGGTTGGGGACCACATATATACCATATGTATTATATATTTTTCTTACAGAGCTCCTGTCATAGATAGTATAAAGACAATGAAAGAAGTATTAAGACTCAATCATGTTGAGTGTGAACTGGGCACGATACTCTACTCCTGCACCAGTATCATATGTCTGCTTAATCCCTCTAAAATTTAAAATCTCTGTGCCTTAAGAATAAGGCTGTTTTTTCTGATCCCCTCTGGAGCAGTCCTTTCTTGCTGACAATGTAGTATCTTTTTGTAGGATTTTTTTCTCCTATCTTGAATTAGTGGTAATTTTGTAGCAGATGGGTGTTTGCTGCCTACATTGTCCTCTCTCCTCCCTGCTAGAATCCTTCATTCCTGTTTTGTTCTTTTCCCTCTAGGCCCTGAGAAAACAGCAAACAGTCACCTCAGCTCCCTGCTCCCTGCCTGACCCTGTCTTTGATTGTAATATGCATTTGCACTCTCTCTGCTGTGCCCAGCTCATCCTTTTCTCTGTGTCCTTGCAGAATGGGGAATGGTTCCCAGAGCCTGTCTCCAGTAGTTCTTTCATTCGTTTCATATGCTGAGACCTGTGCAAACAGGACATGTCAGGGACCTTTCCTGCGTTCCCTCAGTTTTAAGGAAAGGACAGGGTTTAGAGATACACCTGTTTGTGCTTCAGTGCATGTGGAAGCTGGGGGAGAGGGGACCAGAGAAGTGCAGTGTAGCCTTTTGGCTGCAGCTCTGGGGCTACTTGATCCTCTTGATGATCCTCTGGAGGGAAGAGAAGTATCGTTATCCCCTTTACTGGCAGCACAGAGATAACTTGACAAAGAAGCAAGGACACTAAAACCAGAGTCCCTATCCACATTTTGTGCCCCCATTCTTGCTAATTACTCGGCACGTTCTTACATAACTGGTAAGAGAAATCCAAAAGCCTGACTGAGTGAAGCCTCTTGATTCCTTACTCTCATTACTCCTCTTCCAGCTTTATCCTTGAAGCATGATGGAGACAACATCATTCTATATGGTCTATGACCTTTGTGTTTCTTGGTTAAAGAATGCACTGGACCATTGAGGGATAAATTTTAATTTTTTTAATTAAAAAAGACTAATTATAAGTCTAGAAATACATGTGACATTGTATAATCATTGAATTAAATGTCATCATCAGTCTAATAGCAAATAGGAGAGGGAGGAAAGCAGCCCCAGACACATGCAGGGAAGGCCCAGGTGAGACAGAATGGTGTCCTCATCCTGTAGGAAACCAAAGCTAATGAGCTTGCTCCTGTGTCACCGCAGAGTGCAGCTCTCTGGGACAGCAGTAGCAGTCTGCTGTGTACTGGAGCTGGAGTGGGCTAAGGTTACCTTCACAGCTATAATTTCATTACTGCTGCTTTTTCACGGAAAGTGATTTTTTTCATTTGTTCAGCAAATGAGGCAGAGGAAGAATGGAGGGCTGTGTGGCATGGAAGTGATTTCATAAACCCCATGCTGAATTCATGTTGCTTATGAGCTGGGAATAAGAAGATTGGGTTTGGTTCTTTTCTCACTGTGGCTGTGATCTGAAAGTAGTGCTAGAGAAGATAGTGTGTTTGTATCACACTGAAACTGCCATAAATGCAAGAGGTTTTGGGCCATTTTTTCAAATAATTGCTTTGTTTCAAAGGCTTTATCTAAAAAACCATTCCTCATTAATTCTGCTTCTATATAGACTTCTGATGTGATTACATGAAGTTCATTCAATGAACTAGAGTCTTACCTCTTCCTTTCCCTACCCACAAATTATTTACCTGCCATGTCAAATTTAAGGTGAAGGAAAAGATCTTTTTCTTTCAAAGGATTTTGGTGTCTTTTAACAAAAGGAAAATCCTCTAAAAGGCAAGCAATGCAATACTTCATATCTCCAAATTATTTTGCATGGGAAAGTTAGAGATCAAATTTCTTCCTAACTTTCTTTGAAGAAAGTTACTGAGTACTAAGAAAAAGGAACAAGCTGAATTTAGGAGACAGATAGTGACAGTAAGAACCATACACAGAAAACATTTTCATTCCAATCTACAGGAATCTTGGTCCTTGGTGGGACCAAGTTCTTAAAAAGAACTAAGAGGCTTTCCTATGCATGTCTCAACTCTTGTAGGAATTATTGATGCCATGGTGGGGTAGAATGTGTATGAAGTTTTAGGGTGAAGAAGGGAATCTGCCTCTCCAATTATTTCATACATGCAGTGGCTTCTGACACCAATTTAGGTATTTATGTGCAAACTGAGGAAATTGAAAAATGAAGAGACCATATAAGTATGCCTCAATACTGTTAATGGTCTAAGCCTGAACACTTTTGACCATAACTGTCTTCAGTGGGAGCTACAGTTCATGTATCTTCAAAATCAGACTTTAAAGTAATTGTTTAGCTTAGTTGTAAGCACTTAAAATTAAGTACTCTTGTTTTATATTTAGAAAATGAGACTAATGGCACCTGTACTTAGAGATAGAAAGCATTAGGATTATTCTGACATTGTTCTTTTTGCTTCAGTAGAAGCTTTCCCAGTTTAAGCATTCAGGGGTTGAGACTTCAAGCCTGCAGACAGGCAATGCAGGTACGTGTTGGTTTAGCTAGTTCATTGTGTTATAGAACAACTCTGGTGTGGCCTTAACACAGTGGGGTTGTAATGTGCTGTAAACTAATTTGATAAGAACTAGAAACTTATCATCCAAGTGTGACACATATACTCCAAAATGTTGATAAAATTACTGAACACTTAAAGGAGATATGCCTTGCCAGACTTGTAAAGGGAACCATCTAGCTTGCTAAAGGGTTACCTGGCCGCAACAATTTTCACTTTCTTCTATTTAAAATCTTACTTAGGTTAGATTCAAACAAAATTTGTCACCATTTGGCACTGGTTTTCAGGTACAAATGTTGTAAGGTAAAAGCCTTATACTTTACTGCCTTTATGTGACAAATGGATGCCAGAAACAGTCTGGAAATAATTTTTAAGCACTTAAGAGCAATTTACAGTACTTGTTACATTAGATGCAAACGGTGGTTTCTGCAAAGTCAAAAATTGTTTCAAGGATAACAAGTAGATCGAATTAATACAGCTGAAATTACATTGGATTGCTTGAAAGACCATTTGTTAATGTACAGAACACCTGGAAAATCTCTCATTGTGAAAAAAATACCACCCACCTAAGCAAAAGCAAATTAATACAGAAGATGCCTCTGCAAAATATAGCAGAGCTGAAAGGAGGCCCGGGGAGGATCTGAGTTAAAGTCTTACAGGAACATTGTGAAAATAAAATCTCCAAAATTTCAGTGGTGATTTTTTTTACAACCATTAAGAACTGTCCTACATTGTACATGAAAGTAAATCGCATGTTAATACCTAGCATTTAGATTGTGTTTTTCTTGTCTGAATTTTGAAGTACCATGCAAAGTCTGAATCAATATTGTCGTTTCATAGGCAGGTAAATTGAGGCACAAGAAATAAAGCAATTTATTCAGAGTTCTGTTGGAAATGAAAAGAGCAGTTGGTTTTCCTAAGTTACTGTTCAACAAATTACCCCGTTTTCCTGACAACATATACATCACTTGACCTATCCTGATCTGACAGTGCATGACTCTCATTCCCTAACACTTTTCCCATTCTATTTGGGAGGTAAAAAAGGACCCAAAATACAAAAACAAATAGTAAAAGAGTTTGTTTTCTGTCTTAAACGAACAACTGGCATTAAAAAAATCTGATGAAGCGAGGTTCTTCGGGTACTCTGAACTGACTTCAGCAGAGTTGCACAGATTTACCTTTGCCAAAAACCTGGCTTGAAATCAAATTCAATTACACAGCAGAGGAAATATCTTAGGACATCCAGAGGTAAAAACAGAAAATAATACACCTGCCAGGGTCTGTTTAGAAGGATTGAATTTAATCATGTTCCAGAGAGGAGCTGGTTAAAGCTTCTAATGAAGAGATTATTTGGTGTCATTTGCTGTGGTTCTTCAGCAATTATCTGGAACGCGGTTTGGATGGCATCACTCTCTCCCTCCACCAGCACTTGAATCATCTTGTTGAATTTCAAGAGCCACTAGAGAGGAGACACCAAGGCTGGTGTCAGATCCTGGCTGACAAACCACATTGGGTTTGCAGCATCTCATTGTAATCGGATTACAAAAAGTGTGAAAGGGGCTCCGAGAACAAAATGTTCTTGTATTTGGTTTACTGAGAAAGAGCATCAGAGTGATTAAGAATGGGTAAACCAGTCCAGGGAGATGGAGAACGCTCTCTCTCTCTCTTCACTGTTTGGCTGTTTCCAAAAAAGAACTGGGTTTAGAAACTGGTTTACAAAACATTTGCTGCGGTTGTGGTATTAAATTGCTTTGAATTTTTGCATCAATATAGATTCAACAAGAAGTGAAAATGTCAGGAACCCAGTAGGAAAGTTTTTTTGTTGTTGCTGTTTGTACCAAGTAAAGATGGATCCAATTAAACACAATGTTTGAACATGCTCGGATTCGAAGGTATTTGTGCCTAGATGTAGATCTGAACTTTTTCTAAGTCTGTCTTTGCTTGGAATTAAAAGGATCAGAAATGTTGTGCATGAACACACTCCTCTGAGATTTAAAATGTAGTTTTGTGCAGGGAAAAAAAAAGAAAAAAAAAAAAAGGTTCTGAACAAACATGAAAAGGTGATGGAAATATCACATCCTATCCCAGGGTACGCTAGTAGACCTGTCATACTTCCAGTAGAAATAAGGAAGCATTAGTGCTATTGTGTACAACAGTGGTGAGGATTCTTTAAGAAAGTGTGTCTGGGTTTGGTCCCTCCTGCTCAAGAAAGATGAATTTCTTCAGGAACAGATAAAGAGAAGAGCTTCCAGGATGTTGAGGAATTGAAAGTCCTTCACAGAAAATTACTGTAAGAGAGTTTGATTTACTTAGCCTGGTAGAGCAAGGCTAGGAGGGAAGGTGATTATTGCCTCTAACTACACCAATCAGTTAAGCACCAAGGAGGACACAGGCTCTTTCAACTCGGGCAAATTTTACCTAAGAAGAAAAGAGTATACGTTTGTGATGGATAAATTGAATTTGGAGATGAGAGGAAGATTCCTAACCCTTACAGAGGTGGGGGTTTTGGATAGTTTCCAAAGAAAGGTGGGCAAGCAAAGAGTCAAAAAACTGTTTTAAAAATGGAACTTGAAAATACCATTTCAGACAGAGCTGGTGTGGACCAAAGGGACAGGTGGAGAAAGACATGAGATGACTCTGCCTGAATTTGAAGTTCTCCAGACATAAGCTCAAGTCCACAAGTTACAGAGCTGTGATAGCCTGCCACTGCGACCCAGGCAATGAGACCTGTTGAGTGAGAGGATGTGTGAGCCTGGGCACAGGGCCACAGTAATGTAGATGTGGATCTGCAGCCGGTTCATTTTAAGCCAGTTTTGAACACGGAGAGGAGTAAGACATAGTTACATCTTTTTTTACAGACATATTCTGAGTTTAGCAGAATAAACACAATTCAAGCAAAAAGCATTCATTCCACTTTTGTATACAAAGAGGGAAAGCTACAGCCTGATGCTAAAGGCTTCCTGCAAGGAATATAAAATTTTTCCCAGTATTTCCAGGCTGTACCAACCCAGGAAGAGAGCATTTATCTTCATCTTCAGCTTATAATTTCATAAATAGTAGCAAGGAACAGTAATTGCAATGTTTACTGAGGTAGCATGTTATGAATCTATGTTTTTGATCGAAAAGAGATGGGACTGTGTAGCCCCCTTCCTGCAAAAATCATGCATCCTGCATAGCTTTCTGCTTCTCTCACTTTCTGTGTGTTCCATGCTTTGATTTATAAGGGGGACTTCACAATCTTCAGTTAGGGAGACACTGGGGTGCAAAAAGTCCTGGTCAGGTGGTTGGTGATGCAAGGTTTGGATTTCAAACCCAGTTTTGGAATTCCCTCCACCTTTCAGGACTAAAAGAACCTGAATCTGTTGATCATCAACACATAGCGTTTATTTAGGGAGCAATGCAGAGGGGACAGATTGCTTGAAGAGGATTTAATGAGTTGTTGATTAACTGAAGAAGTTTTTATTATTGTTTAATTATAGCTTTTCAATATACTTTCAAAGGTTTATACATAATAGCAAGAGCTCTATAAACTCCAGAGTGTTTATGGGGCCATTGTGGTCTGTTCTTCCCTCTTTCCACATGACACAGGGAATTTTTCTGCCTTTGTTGACATGCTGACAGCTTCTGTGTCCTCCAACCTGCAGGAGACTTGACAACTACTGCTCTGGGGACAGTCCTTCACTTAGGCAGGGTAAGATCCGTATGCAAGTGTGGAATTCCAGTCCTCAAGGAAAATGCTATTTGAGCTGCATAATTAAAGGATAAATTATTTGTCAACCAATAGAGAATAAAGAAACCTATCTTTATCTAATGTTTTATCATTAGCAGAAGCTGAGGGAGGATTTTTAAGTTCAATTTCAATAAAGAGAAGATAATATAGAGCTGAAATTCTTAAATTAGCTGCTTTTATTGTAGTTAGCACTTTGGTTAATCTTTTTAATTTATCGCTTAGTACAGGGCAATTACCCACCATATGGAAATCAGCCAAGGTTATTGTATTAGTGAGATATGTTTGCAGTGTGCAGGCTGGAAGGAAACCATACAGACTCCGTTATCAGTTGGTACAATAGTGGTAACAGCTCTATTGAGAGCTCCAGGTAGATTTCAGATGGTGACCTCTTGATCCTTCTTATCAGTTCAATGGTAGGTGGAGAAGCTCTCCTAGGGAAGCTTGACTTACAATGATTAATGCTGTTCTTTCCTTAATTGAGAAGGGCTGATTGATAGGATAAAACTTCATGGATTTATTTCAATCATTTGATGTGGCAAATCATCAATTATCATTATCTAAATTAACACAGACTGGCATAAAGGCAGAAGAAGTAAATTACTTTATGGATTACCTCAAGTACAGTACACAAGTAATTTATTTGGCTTAATAGATGTAATTTTCGACCTGGTAACCTGATGTATATAGGTGCCTTAAGTTCCCACATGGAGATAATTATTATCCTCTCAATTCATTATTTGCCCATACTGTGCGTATTCAGCAGGTTCTGCTGACAGTTAAAGCATGGGAAAGGAGTATTAGACGTTGCAGAAAAAAAGAGGTAGATGCCAGTCCACTTCCATAGTGATCGAGAGTTATCAAGTGGTCATTTATTTTGTGTGACGTTGGCTGACTTTTTCCAGTTTCTAGTGGAAAGAACTTTACTTTGTTGTAGACAAGGAGCTAGCCCACTTCAAAAAGCACACAAATAGTTTGTTGACATCCTTAGCAATTGCTTCAGCTGAAAAACTGAAGGAAACTGTTCTCTTTCTGGAAAATATCTCACTTGATGTAACACATTTGCAGGAATCACCAGGAATCTCTCCTTTACAATCCAATCAGTATCTGTTCTGTGGGCTTCGTATTCTGGGGGTGACAGTCTAGCACTCTGTACCAGTGCTGACGTCACTGCAATTTGACAAGTTGCATTGCAAATCACATTACTCAAGACATCCCCATACCACCCACACGTTCTTAAATCAAATAGTTGTTTCCAAAGTACAGAAGATTATTTCAGTTCTTGCTAAATTACTGGTCCTTAATGCTGCAAATACGTTAAACAAAATTGTTCTCTCAGCCTTTCATTATATATGAAGTAAAAACACCTATGCAGATACCCGGTGTTTTCCTCCATTCCCTTTTCTTCTGTGAGAGGAACTGAAATGGAAGATGTGTTCTGATGTGGAACAGTTTTAGAATGGGAAGAAGGAGATTGTGGAATCCTAATTTCTGCAGCCACACAGACCGGATGAGAAAAGTTTAGGGTGGTTTGAAGAAGAAAGTTTTACTCTGAGAGTGACGATGGTATCTAAGAGATTTTTTTTCTTCACTAAGCACAATGCACAAGCACATGCCTAACTTTAAGTCTGTGCTTAAAGGTCTTGCAATGCAGTATTGTACTTGTTTAAGACTCATTGACTTTGTTGAATTGGTGCCCTGGGACTATTTTGTTCCATGTGTACTCAAACCACAGGTTCCTAACTCTGGTGCTACTCCCTCCCCTGAATGGAGAAAGTAGAGTGGAAGATACTTCGCAAGAAATAAAAATCAGACTCATCGCTCCTTTTGATTATTTTTTCTTAAGGACTTATTGAATCTTTGACTAAGTCATTATTATCAGCAGCATTTTGAAGGACAAATATAGCCTTAATGCAAACTGACACTTTAAAGTATTCCCTCTGATAGCCAGATTCATCATTGCTGGCATGGCTAAGTGTAAAGCATGTGTGGTTTCAGATTGCTACAGTGGCTCTGGAAAACATGCAAATTGTAATCTCAAGGTCAAATATAAAACCTTAACTTTTTATTTTCAATGTTTTTCTTAGCAGACGTTCATTTTGTATCAAAAGTTAATTAGTTTTATACCACTTTCCTTTTCCTGAAAAAAAAAGCTACAGTGATGTCTAATAAGTCCCAGTGTTCAGGACATACCTTTCAAACCATAGGCACAGGTAGGCACTTCTAGGGCACAATATTGCAGCTATTGAAAGTAACCCAGCAAGAATGAAGATAAATTGGAAAAATACAGTATTTTGTCGAACCTTGAAAAATAAATTGAGAGAAAGAATACCATTTTCTGAAGTGGGATCTGAGGAAGACATAAGGTAAAACCTATATCTATTTTGAAAGTGCAATGTGGCTCTGCAGATCTGTAGGTCCATACTTTCAGTCAATTCCTGCTTTGTTCACCTGCAGACTCTGCATGCACAACTCTCACAGCACCTGAAATCTGAGAGAAAAAATAACTGCCTGAAAGTGTCCCCAGGTGTATTATGTGCAATGCTGCTCCATCACTTTTAAAAGACACCTTAGTAAAGAAAAATTGAGGTGACCTCTTAGCAGTATAGAAGTGTGTTCAGAGGAAGAAAATACCAAGCAATAATGGGATCTTTAATCCCCAGAGGAATATATAATCAAAACCAGTAACTAAAAGCTGAATCTAGAGACATTCAAATGGAAAATCAGGCATGTTTTTAATAGAGAGGGTGATTATTCATTTACACAAAAAATTCAAAAAAAAGTAGTGAGTTTTCTCTCTTTGTCTTCCTGTCAGGGGGTTTTTAGGGAGGTGTCTTTAGTGTCCTGAAGCACCTTCACCCTGTTTGCCTGTGGGAATGTATTGTTTTGATGTAGAGATGTTTGCATACCTACTGTTCTGTTTCTGTGCTAATTAGAGCTGAGCTAAAAGTGAATGAATTGTGCTCCTGCTGTCACTCCATGTCATTGATTCATTACTAATTTACAGGGGAAAGTACTGTAGCAGATGAGATGCTTCCTAATAGCTCTATGGTAGCTTTGTAGCTCACTGCAACATGTTCATGGATCAAAAATTAAAGTTCAGTTTTAAGTATGAAATATCAAAGCTGCAAGGATATCTAATGATATTCCTCAACAGATGATGTTTTGGAATAAAACAGCAATGAGGATGGAAATCAGAGGAATCATTTGTTAGCTGATGAAATATTGTTGATTATGGCTATTCCAATTGCATCTTCTGCTCTATTGCACACCTACACCTAGTTCTTTGACATAGTGTGGTCTCAGCTGCTAGGATCAGCTTTAATTTACTGTAAGCTGAGATGAGCTGTACCCATCATCATGACAAAAGATGTACCTGAACCTTTTGATGAGGCTGCAGATCTTTAACACATCCTGGACTTAGGTATTTTTCCCCCCTCACAGTTCAATGAACATCTGCTTCAAGAGGCAGGGAACGAGTGAATAGCTGTTTACAAAGATGTGAGCAAAGCATTTCCCTCAGGCCGACATACATTTTAAATCCATTTTAACACATGCATTTATACTCTGTTTCTCACAGAAACACTCTGTCTGCCTAGTGAATGTTACCACTTGCTAATTCTTCTATCAAAGAGATGCAAAAGGCTACTTATGGTTTTCTTATATTCATTCCTTCCCATCATGATACCTAGGGCTATACATAGATGTGGTTAATTTTTCAGTCACACAGAACTTGCAGGAATCAGGTGCCCACGAGAACAGGCTCTTGCTGGTCCCTTGAGTGAGAACCAGACAAAGTCAATCTGAGAGGTTCACTGCACTGACCCTGCCAGGGTGAACCTCACCTACAACAAAGAGTCTCCTTCAAGCAGTCGCTGAGCTGTGCAGTGTGGGTTGTATGTAGTAAGGTGTTGCCTTGTGACCACATCCACTTAAAGGAACAAGGCCAACACCTCTTTCACATCAGTGGCTATGGTTTTTATCCAAAGGGGAATTATTTTTGATTGGTGATGATTTAACTCAAAACCTAGCTCCCAAGCAAACTATTGGTGTACGTAGGATAAAGCTGCTAATGGGCAGACTGCTCCCATGCTGCAGTAGGACTGTGTTAGATATATGTGAAGCAGAATGCCACCGGGCATTGCTAGAGGCACATTGGGTAGTCATCCAGACCTTCTTTCCTGTTAAGAGGGTGAAGCTGAATAACTCCAAAGGTTAAACTCTTTCCTCAGGTACACATATCCTCTGCCTCTTCCCTAGATGTTCAAACTCTCTTCTCAGCTGATGTGGAGCCTGAGGGACTCCAAGTTTTGTGCACTCTCTCCAAATAAACTTTCCTGACTCTTATCTTCCGAAACTGTAGTGTGGATATGATATAGAGGCATTATTGCTGACATACATACAAGTGTAGAAAGAGAAAATTCTTGAGATCTAAAAGCCATTGCTGAAGTGTCCAGAGGTCATTTATTCCACTTACAAGCATCCTGGTCTTTCTTTCCAGCTGCCTAACATGATTTTTGGCATATAATATTTACAGATTTTCAGAAATACTTTATTGTGCTTGGGGGTGATTTTCAATATATTTCACAGCTTGTGTGCCTTGTGTAGAAGCACCTGCTTGATTTTCGAAGTGGAGATTGTTGCACTCTGCACACTGAAAGGAGTGGGACCTTATGAAAAATCAAAACTACTTCTTGGTCTAAAGAAAAACTAAAGTTAAATTTTAATGAAATGCATTATAAATAATAACATATGTTGCCTTCTGTGAAATGGCTTATGATGACTTTTCTTCAAAGTGTTGCATTGTGCAAATTATTCCCTTTGTTACAAAAAAAAATCAAGATATTGATTGCATAGCAGATGTTATGTGGCTCCCGAGTTCTTTTGAGGTGTTAACTCCTCACAGAAAGTGGGGGAACTGGTAGACCTGACTGAAATGACCTTCTGACCAAGGTAGCACATTTCTCCTGTCAGAACAGTTTCACTGTTACTTTTCCATGGAGGACCGTTGGTAATGGTGTGGAAGATTAGTTTAGCCACAGGAGTGTATTTTATACAGATGTTCCAAAGGCTCTTCTATACTCTCTACCATTTTCTGGAAGGAACAAATTCAAACTAGGTAGCTAAGAACTCGGTTTCCCTGATGCTTTAGTTGGAAAGATAAATGGCCTTGAGGCTCTCCGAAGAAGCTGTAAAAGTGATGGATTTTCTGTTGTCCTTTTGTGAGTGGAAAGGTTGAGCATTGCTGCTGGATCCAGGCCCCGTGCGGGGGTACTGTACGGCTCTGCCAGGGCTGTTCTCTCATCCGTGCTGTCCCAGCCTGGATCTGCTTGGCAATATTTCCAGCGTGCTTCATTTCTGAGGCGCAGAGCTCACTGCTCACCTGGGCTTCCACAGAGTCCAGGCCTGGCATCTGTCCCCTGAGCTGAAGGTTGTAGATTAGCCAGTCCGTTATGGCCATCTGAAGCTTTGACTGTTCCAGTTCACAACCCCAGCTCCTCCTGTAAGCACTTCTGTTGTGGCCTTCAGCATCTCTGCAGTCCTAGTCCAATGCCTTTTGCTGCTGAAAATCAAATGTGACTTAGGTTCTGCTTTCATCGCTCCTCACAATGTTTTTTGCCCTGGTGAGCATAGTTGCAAAAATTTGCTCCGAGCTAATCATCTGAGCGCTGAATGATCGGGAAAATCCCCCAAGCTGCACTGTGGCACTTCTGAAATAATTTTCTCAAGATCATTTAGTGGGTAAAGCTATTTACAGTTTCCCTTCACTCAGAAATAATTGCAGGAGGTAAAGAACCATAGATGGAGAAAAGAAATCCATTATATTTGTGTGAATGCATTATTATTTATTTGCTTATGCACGGAACCACTCTTTTAATAGGCTGTAGGAGATTGCGAGTTCTCTTTTCACATTTAATAAACCCCTTTGCAATCTCTGCAGTTGCTGCAACTGAATATTTTGAAAGATATTATAAACACTGCTAATCCCCACCTGGAAAAAGTCGCTGGCCGTGGCAGTAAACAGCTCTGAGAGGCAGGCAGTTGTACAAACTATGGAACACAGAGAAAGAATGCTGCTATCTGTGAGTTATGTACAGTCACTGATGGCCTGAGACATTATCAATATGGCCATTATGCAGTGTTAGGTCCTGATGACACAGGCCCCTGCCAAACTCCACACAGCAGCCCCTGACAGCTGCATATTGCATGATTGAATGACACTAATGAAAGGAAATACAATTAAATATTTTTTGGTTTTGGCCTACTGATTGCTGAGTATCTGTATGGTTTTGAGAGGAACTCCATGATGCCTAATGTTGTACTAATAAAGTGTAGTATTTTGACTCAGAGTCGGATTCATAACTTGGGCTCCTGGAAAAGGTAATGAACCTGAAGTCTCTTTCAGTGGCGTACGGACTCGTACAAATGTGATTTGCTTTACATACCTGAATTGTCCATGTTGAATGGGTCGGATGAAATCTTACCAAATGTACAGCAATTATGGGTGTAAGTAGTTACAAATTTACAAAGTAGTCTGTAGCTTGTTTGTTGATGCAAAAGCTACTCATTATTTATCTTGATGTACAAAAGCAACAGTGGATATAAGAGTTGCATAGTTCAAAAGGTGTGATTATTGGAAAAGTACTTAGATGATGACATGAGCCATATTCTTTAGGGTGCATATCTGGGGGTGGATGAACTTTGTACTGGATAGTCATTTTCACACAGCAGTGAAAGCATCTATGTTAAAAATTAATTAACTTGTTTGAATTGTACATAGGAAGTTATGTTCAGATCTGGAGCTCAGTTTGAGTTATTTCAGTTAACTTTGAATCCAGCTGAGCTGATAACGCCTGAACTGTGCCTTTTAGATTTCAGTCATATTATTTCACATGCTGTTATATACATTATTTATGACAAGGATTCCAAAACATTTTAAAGATACATTATCTTTTGGGACATCTTCACTGATTCTCAGCTCACAACAACCTGGCAACAGCACTATCAATGGATTGCAAGGAAAAGTGAGATTAGGAATATGTACATTTGTATCATTCTTTTTCATGCAATGCTGTCATTGGAAATAAGTAGACAGAAGGAGAACTTTGTGATGAAACTGTTCTTCCCAGACATCCAAGAAATGTCTTCTGTACCCTTTGTGCTCTACAGACCACAGCTAAGGCATTTCTGCTTTGTGCTACAAATCTATTTTCTTTGTAGCTTTTTATGAAGATGACTTTGCTTTTATATTAATAATAAGCTGTCAGCATTATAGCAAGGGCCTTGCATAAAAAATGCGTTTTCTTATACTATGGTAGACTTTAGTCCTTTACTCTTAACTCTTACATGCTCTTAAAAATATGATGAGTCAGTCCAGACTGTGCAGAACAAGGTCAGAATTCTGATGTGGTCTGACATTGATATAATGAGATTTTTATTGTATTTTAAGGTATGCTTTCCAAAACTGTGGTTCTCAAAGTATTTCAGATTCTGCGTTATACTAAAGTTTAAAATCCAATGCTGGTCACTTGAAAGTCCACAATAATGTTAAGGTTACAGTGGAAGAGCTTCTGCTCCAAAAAACATGTTTGTCTGTTGCATGAGCTAAAGAATCTTTGTCAGTATTAATTAACTCCAATATACAGCTGGATGCTCCTGGTCAAATCCAGTCATGGTCAGATTTCAAAATAAAAATTAAAATGTTATAGTAAGAAGAAAAGGTTTTTCTGCACTTAAGTGCAGAAATATCCTTTTCCTTTTCCTGAAATACATACCCGTGGCCCCAAAAACCTTCCAAGGTCAGAGGTTTTATTTACATCTTTGAGTTTAAATCATCAGTGAAATTTTCATCTCTGATTTGGTCTAATAACTTTTTCAGTTCATTTATACTTGTGGCATTCTGCAAAATGGGTATCACTATTGTATTTATGAATTATGTGGAAAAAGCCTTTCCTTTTATTTTTCATAACGGTTTGGCTTTCTGATCTGGTGTCTCTTCTTTATTGTGAAATAGTGACTAATTATTCCCTATTTGTGACCTCTGTGCCTTTCGTGGTGTTGTGTATTTCTTCTGTAAATCTTCCTAATCATGTCTTCCAAGTTGAAGAATCTTAGTTTAATTTCTCTTTGCACATAAACCACCCTCAAGTCCTGTTGTTTCTTTCTGAGGTGAATATGCATTCTACTAGGTTCATTTTCCCTCTGCAGAAAGCACTAGTAAGTGTGTTCGATGTACAGCTTATCACTAAAAGGCAGCCAATTTCAAGCATGGGTGATTACACTCTGTTGCTCAAAGGTGTACCTGAAGCACACCTCTGTGCACACCTGATGGGCGCTGGTAGGGACCTCAGCTCACAGGTGGGGTTGGCCATGGCCCATTCTGCTGCAGGTTCCACCATGCAGTTCAGAAAAGCTTATCCACATCCCACTTCCCTCATTCTAGGCCTTTAGATTTCAGAAGACCATGGCTTATGCCAGAGCAGAGATTGAACTGCACCTTGGTAGTTGCTTCCCCCCCCGCCTTTTCCCTTGTTGGCACACCACTGTGGGTTTTTTTTTTCCTAAGATAAAGGAAGAAGAGGGAGAGTTTCCTAGAGCTTCACCAGCTGTATTCTCTCTCAGGCCTTCTAAGATAGTGCAAGGATTTGAAAACCTTAGAAGTTTCCTAGAATAGCTGGACTTTTGGGAATGCCAGCCTTCACTTTTTACTAATGCATTATGGAAGCTATACTTATTTTACAGAAGAAATTAATAGTCTAGGATTTGAACCTTCTCCCCTTCCATGCATGGACTAAGCCCTTCTTTTGTCCTAATCAGATGACAGTACTTGGGCGTTCATGTAAGAAATATTCTCTCAACTATAAATCATCCTACAAAAATGGAAGGAATATGGGGAAATTAAATGGCATTTTTCCATGGCCCCGTAGGAAATAAGAAATCACTACTTAATATTTGAGATGATGGGGGAAGGAACTGAAAAGATACCAAAAAAAAACCCCAAGGTTTCCATAGAAGTGTAGTGCACATTGAATGTGGTGCCTCAATTTGTTATTTAAAGTTAAATAACTGCATATTTTTAAGAAACAACCCTTTTATAATAACATTGGCCTCAGTGGTAGAATCACGTGGAGCGATTTGTGTAATATTTTGATTGATTTCTGTAAGTGAAAATGCCAAGTGCCTCCCTTCATTTACGGAGTATTTTGCCCATATGCGACACCGGCACAGTAATTCTATTGCATGTGCTTTTTAAATTCTAATTTTACTAAGCTGGAGTATATAGACATTAAGTTCCTGCGGGTGGAAGTCACCTTCGGGGAAACCCAAAGGGTTGTTATTCTTGCAGCGCATAAAAGGGACTGACTAGTAAGAAAGCAGTGTACACAGCCATTTCACCAGACTCTGAAAGTTGTCCCACCCTTCTAGGAGTCACAGAGAGTATCTGATATTCTGTTTTTGAATCAATGGGGTTTTGTCAACCATCTTCGTGTTTCAAGTGAAAGGAGAGGTGAGTTATATGTGTTTCTGTGCAGGACCACACAGCTGACTGCCTGCTGAGCACAAAATGCTCTTCTCTCTTCAGAGCCTTTGCATGTTCTTTTTTGGATTTTACCTAGTCTCGTTTATAATAAATGGTAAATGGTTTACAGAGAGTTCATATGTGACGGATAAGTATCATGAGGAAATATTGCTGATAGTCACAAAGCATCAAGGGAAGATATTTTATTGTGATTATGAGCCATAGCTATTAAAACCTATCATCCAATGAACTTCAGTATACTCTGGGATACTTGCTTGGCTGCTTACGGCAACATTGATTAAGGACTAATTATTTATAATTGAAATAACAGTATAAAGTGTGATTCTACAGCTGATGAGAGCAGGAAAGCACCTCTCAAGAGACAGGTCAAAAAGTGTACTTAAGTCTCATACGCTGACCATCCGTCACTCTCAAATTTTAAATCATCGCTCATCAAAGCTGCCAGCAGCTAACGTCTCACAAGTCATGCTGTGATGACAGTCTCCTGATTTTCATAACCAGAAAATCATGAAATGGTTGAAAGATGGGCAGAAGAACTG
Organism: Scolopax mira; assembly: GCA_004320125.1. Classification (NCBI taxonomy): domain Eukaryota; kingdom Metazoa; phylum Chordata; class Aves; order Charadriiformes; family Scolopacidae; genus Scolopax; species Scolopax mira. The sequence goes on along the minus strand of BJBW01001705.1, from coordinate 74,067 downwards.
TAGCAAGATGGTAGGGTGTGCTGTTTCTCCCTGGAATTATTGGACTAGATAATAGGAAAATGGGGTTATGAGTTGTGAAAAGATTGGATTATAAACCAGGTGGTCTTCCTGCAAAATTAAGGCTCATTTGACCAATAATAATTTACACTAGTTTCCTACCACTAACACTGTCTTGTGTATTTGAAGGTACAAGAATGAGTAGGAAGTTGTATCAAGAAGCAGTACAGTCTCTGAGACACCCTTGCGATGCACAGTCCCTTGAGGTTTGGATGTATAGAAAGAGGAATTCTCTACTTTATAAGGCGTGATACTTGAAGAAATCCTGCCCACAACATCATTCTGTTTATATCTGTTGCTCTGCTTTTTTTAATACACCCAGTGATATGGTATGTAGAATCGAGTATATTCCTGTTTAGAATGGGAATAAATTTATTTTATTAAAATGAAGCTGACGAGGGATAAGGACCTAGGCAGAGGTTCTAATTTGCAGTTCAGCTCCTGATTTTTTTTTCTACCTCTAACCCTTCTGACAGCCTTATAGTAAATAAACCTATCAGTTTTCTTTGAAATATGTCAGCCAGCATTGTGCAAGTGGGTGAAAGCACAGCTGATGGAAATAATGGGACTTGCCCCAGGGAATAAATAGTAAGTTGATAATAAAGATATCTCATTCCTAGTGAACTACTTACATTAACCATGGGAGGAAAAAAAAATTAAGGAACTAACAAAGAACTAAAGCCATTTAATAAAAAATATAGTTCAAGACATAAAGATGATTATTATCATAGTGTTAACTACACAGCATGGAATTCACTAGCAAATCAGAGTGGTCATTTACAGAAAACTACACTGATATTTCTCCAAATTATCCCAAATTCATAACTATCCAGCACTAGTAGAGCTCAATAAATGGTATTTCAGATAATGAACCTGAAATATAAAAATGGAAGGCCCCACAAATATTAGTGTGTAAATTAGAGAAAAGAAAGACCTAATAAGCCATGTCAAATGTGATGTGTGAGTACATGTGGAGTGAACAATGATTTCAAGTGGTACTTCCCGTATTGTGAAGTCAGAATTATAATCTTCCTGTAGGGGTTTTAAGACCATTGGTAGAACCCTGCTTCAAAGACTGAAGTTCTTTAGGAGACTATAAGAGGAATTTCTGGAGTTCTCAGTGAATAGTCTTGAGCCCCATTACTTTCTACATGATTTTTGTCCATTCCAGTTAAAATGACTGACAGACTAAGGCATCTGGCATTTTCCTCTGAGAGACAATTTCATAGCCAGATAGAGCTCACTATCAAGAAGTTTTTTTGCTAACGATCCTTAATTTTCATTTTATTACTCCCCTAGAATTTTTCACAAACAAATAAAACTTTGTAATTAACCATGTTTCCTTCAGTGTGGAAATGTTGGCCATAGATTAGATCTCTTGCTGTCAACAGCAGGTTTTTATTCTCCTAGGAGCAAACAACAAGGCACTTCTCATTAGATAAAATTTGCTGTCCTCAGAAGGCTTGATTACCAAAATTTGCAGGAACCTGTCTCTCTATTCCTGAAGTATAAAAAGGGATAAGATTGAGCCAGTGTTTAAACCTGTAGCTCAGCATATTAGCATAGGTCAGCAAGGAGAAATCATCCTTTTAACGCTGAGTCTCAGAACATAATTAGTACCCAGATAATAAGAGGCAAAGAAGGATTTTTGATTCTGATGTGTTTGTGCTGCTCTTCTGATTGCTCTAAGGGAGCTGCACAAAGGACCATCTTTTCAATCTAACATGATTTTAAAATGTACGTTGCCCATATTCTGATAAGGAAGGTATCCAGGCAGAGGTTTATCTGTGCTGATAGTGGGCTCTTTGGCTGTAGGGAAATGTTGATACCATATTTCAGCATCTCTCATCTCAACATCTGCTCTATAGCAGATTGAAAAGAATAATGGATAGTTGAGGTGCTGGATTGTAGTGAATTGTCAACGGTCAGAATGGGGGATTCTAATGGGGATCATACGTCTTGTCTTATATATCATCTTGTATTATCTTTTCTCCTTCCTTCTCCTTCTTATTTTTTTTTCTTGCAGACTTGCTTTGACACGTTTTCTTCTTTCCTTGTACATTTTTCACTCTTCACACTATATTTGACATTTTCGCTTTTCTTCTCACACATGCTCATTTCTTTTTCCTTTTTCTTTCTCTTCTGTTTGCATATCTTTTGCTCCATAACTGTGGAACAGACAGGCAAAAATATACCTCATTCTTTAGACAGTTTGGAAAGGTAATTTTGGAAGTATTTGCTGCAGGATGAAATTGTGCAGGAGTTTTGTGGGAATGGGAGAAATTTGAATGAGAACGTGAGGAGTTGCAACTTGTGCTCCAAGTTTATGGCTGTATGTGATACCTCCATATCCTGAAAGTGGTGTTAAATCCACTAAATCCTGCACCATGTTATTGTTAGTGGGGCCACACAGTAGATTCTAGAACTGCAGATTTTTGATCCATATTTCATATAATCACAGTATATTGAAAGATGTGTTCCCACATATGAGATACAAGAAGGGTAATTTATAATGTTTTCTGATTAAATCTAAGGATTTGAAGAGGTGATTAGTACTTTCCTGAGAGCACTCTACAAGTAGATGCAAATAGCTGTGCATTTTGTATTCTAACTGGTAGATTTTATTTGCAGAGCCTGGCAAATTATTCATCTAATTCTAGTTAATTGTTATATTGCTATCCTGTGTATAGTACATACATCTGGATTTATCTATTATAGCTATCTTGACTGTGTATGGGTACCTTATACGTAGTTATGTTGTGTAAACAAGGGGAGGGAAAGTTGGTCTGGCTAGACTTTTGAATTTTGCTTCTGATGAGTCCAGGGTGAAAATAAAATTAACGTGATGTTCTCACTGCAGTCATTGGCAATAGGCATCACTGGGAAACAGGGCAGTAATGAAATGAAATAACATCCACAGCAAAAAATGTAGAACAATAACTGATTCGAACCTAGAAACATGATTCACATTTATTCCAAGGCTTTTTTTAATGAAGTGATTGTGTTGTAAAAGACATGCATAGGCAGTAGAGTGCTTGAAAAAATAATCTGATTTTCTCTCTTACTGGATGGCTTTTAGCTAGAACTCAGCAAAAGCTAAGTGATGTATAATCTCTAGAATACTGAGCACATATCTGACTATTCAAAATTAGGTTGTGCTCTATGACAATAAGTGAAGAAAAGACTATATGGGAAGTGTAAAATATGTTTTTTCAACTGTTTCTTGAGATTTTTTGTAGAACATCTGGTCTAAAGTGCCTTTAATCTGCCTGTATTGGGGTACTTCAGTTCTGTGGTATGTAGGATGATCTGCCTTCTAAACCTGAAGGGGAGATTTTTTTGTTGTTTGTTTCATTGTCTGGCAGGGTTGCTTAAAGAAGTGAACTGGGTGTACCCAGGCAGAAAGGAAAGATCACACTGGGGTGAGAATCTCCTCCTTTTCCTGCTCCAGGAGATGCTTCAAGATGTAATTGGAGTTTTTTTAAATCAGTAGAACCACATAACCTCCAAGCAAGCAAAGTGATTTCCTCTTCTTAAAAACTTTTTGTGTTATTTCGTCTTGTTCAGCTTTCATTAGGGCTCTTTGATCAGTAGTTACTACATGCAAAATTTAGCTGGTTGGGGGAGTTTTCTAGGGTTATGCTTTATGTTACTTTGAAACTCAAGTGTGACCACCGTGACAAAACCAAACGAGCAAATGCAGTCATGTGTCTCTCCCTCCATCTTCTCCCTGCCTAATGATTTGTGTTTGCCATATTTTCCCATGTGATGTTATCAAGCTACCTGTTTCTGCTGGAGCTCTGACCATATCCTCAGCGTGTTCTGCTGATCATCTCCAGATTTTCTGGCCACTTCAGAATACAATTTAGATTAAGATGTGTGTCCAATATGCCTCTTGAAACACCCGCAGTAACTAATTGGGACCTAAGGACTTACAAAGATGATAAACCACAGACAGTCTAAAATCTGGGATGTAATTGAGACTGCATCTTAGAGTTGGGATCTAGGAAACAGCCTAAATTAACTAAAATAATCAGAATGTTTGTTTTATGTCTCATTCAGAAGGGGACGATTCCAGCAGCACTGTGCCACCAGTGAAGAAATAGTAAAAAAAGAGAAAAGTCCTTTTTTACTGGGTCATTGACACTTTTGGTTGTGCAGTGCCTTGTGGGGGCATTGACTAATTATTGATTAGAGGGGTGAGAACCCCCAGGAATCACTCCACAGCTAATTTCTCAGGTGACCGGTCTTCCAAGTACCTCCCAGATCCAGTATTGACCTTTTATAACTTGTGAGATCGCAAAATTTCAGGATAAGAAGAAGCCTTAAGAAAAGATCTCATTTATCTTGCCTCAAGGCGGGATAAACTATACCGGTGGCATTCTGGAACAGATGGTGATCTAGGCTGTTTGTAGAGACTTCCAGTGACAGACACTCAACAACCTCCCCAGGCAGTCTATCCAGGGCTCAAGTATTTTAAGTAATGGAAAGCCTTTCCCTATATCTAATTTGGATCTCCTTTGCTGCAGCTTAAGACTTTTATTTCTTGCCTTATCCACCCTGGATGAGGAGAATGGCTTATTACCCTGTTTGCAGCAGCCTACAGGTACTTGAAGACTATTATCATGTCTCCCCAGTGTTTGTTCCTGATAAGTGACAGCAAACAAAAGGGTATATGGAAGAAAAGGAAGGTTGGTAAAAGCAGAAAGAAAGATGACGGTGAACAGCTCTCAGCCATCATAATCTTAAAGATCACTTTTAGATCCTTTGATGATCTAGGCCTATTTAGTTTACCCACTTCAATGGCTTTTTATATCAAAAAGGAATCTGGCCTCAGATTTTCTTTATAGATATAAAATTTAACATATGTCTGTTTTTTCCTTTCTGATATCCAGACCACCCAAATTAATTTCTATAGTTTGTTTTTGTTTCTGCTACATAAGGACAGATTGGAAAGAAGAGGTATGGGGGGAGAAAGAAAAAAAAAAATGAAGCCTGCTTTTTTCATTTTTCTGTTGGGGTTTTTTTTTGTGTGTATGCCTAAAATTACCCAACAGTAATACTTTGTGTAATTAGGGAAGAGCGTTTCTGCTGCATGGATTAGACTGATTCCATGATGCTTTTATCAGTAACTTCAATTTTGTCATTGACACCATTGTAAGCTAAATCAGTGAGGAAAATATTAGAGAGAGCAGGAGAGCAGGGGAGACAGCTAGAAGCAATCCAGCTAATGGAAAGTGTACTGAGTAAAATGTTCTGCTTTTGAAGTATGCTGACATCTCAATTTTTTCCCCTTTAATCCAAACTTGTTTATCTGCTGAAGTAAACAGGAGCTCAGAAACAGGTTTTGCCTTTCTCTTAACCTCCTCTCACCCAGCCAACTAAGCAACGATTTTAGCAGAGATTTGTAAAAAAAGATTGCTGTGCTATTCCCCCTACCTTTATCTAATATTTTTCTTTTCTCCCTCTGTGTGTGTGGTTTTTTCCCCTTTTCTTCCATCTTAGTTATGTACTTTGCAACTCATCATAGCTTAGTCCAACAATAAAGGTGTTAATTAACTTGCAAGCACCTGGCTATGCAGTAGTTCATATGTCTATTGGGTTCCTACTGGGCAGGACAAATAATGCATCATATTTGCTACTAGAATTATTAACAAAGAACAATTTATACAAGGGGTCTGCTGCTATTGCGATCAAAAGAGAAGCATAGAAGATGTCAGGATGCATATGCATTTTTTTGGTACTGTCTTAAATTTTTGAATACTTAGAAATTCTCCTTGGAACTTGATAATGACTAGAATGATGAGTATGTCCACTAGAAATGTCTTGGCTTCTTAATGTACATCATGGCTGTTTGATCTTTCCTTGCCTTCTTCCTCTGACTTTACTCTATTGGCTTAAGTGTATTCTCTAGGGTCCATTTGATCATAACTTTACATTTCCTAGTTTAAGTCCCTGAACAAACTGAGCGGAAGGGAAGTGAGTCTCTCCTGGATGGGACTGTTGATGCTACTTCTATGTAAAATAACATGGGGACAACAGAAGTGGGATTCTTGTCACCCTTTGCTGAAGGAGTATGGGAAGGGATTATTGTTTCACCGTTAGTTTAGTGCCTGGAAAAGTAAAAATTGCACTCTTGAGCAGGTGGGAGAAGGGTTAGGAAGGGCCTTGCAGAGACCGCCTCTTCCCATGCTGTTTGCTCAATGCATCTGCTGTCAGTCTAACTAAAAGGTCAGCTCTGGGCTCTTTCATGTTGTAAAAATCAACTCCCTTCCTAGTTTAGAGAAAGAAAATACCAGAAACAATATTTTACTGCACCAACTCTAGATAAAGTATGCATTAAAGTATATAAAAGAGGTGACCGAAACTGCATCTGCTCCAGGATTAAAAGCAGAGGCAGGTGTGTGAATTACTATTTACAGACAACATTTTAGAGTCAGCCTGTTGCAGTGAAGTTACGTTTCTTTTAGTCTTACATAGAGAGTTTGCATTTATCCTTTGGTTTCACTGAATCTGGGGAGAAAGGTCTGAGTTCAGTTTGCCCTCTGTCTACGAGCAGAATATAAATGACCCAGGGAGAGGGGTTGGAGCTGGGCTCCCTGTGTTCTTTTCAATGTAATTACTCAGGTCTGAGTTTCTCTTCTGCAAGCAGTAATAGTATTTTTAATCAAACAAATGTGTTCAAACCTTTTAATGGGAGGTGAAAGGAATTTAGTTTCTGTCAACTTGTGTGGAGTTAAGATTTTTCCTTCTGGCAGTTGGGATAAGTGAGCAAAAAGGCACCATAGGTAGAAAAAAAGCACAATCGGTAGTGTTTGACCTCTATGCAGAACATTCTTGGATGGGGGCATAAAGGATGTTTTCATTAGATGCTGCTGAATTAACATATTATTATTTAACCAGTGGGAAATGCAGGAGGAGGGCAAATAAAACTTACTTGCATTTTTCACTGGAATTTTGTTTTGATAGAGGTTTCCTGGGCATGTATCTTGCTCATGGTTGGTTATTTTTGATATCACCAAAAGTTTTGAGACCCAAAAAACAAGCACACATTTCTGGTTGTTAAAAACATGTTTTTAAGAAACATGTAGAATGAAATGCTTCTTTAAGTCTTGCCAAAACCTGGTGAAGTAAATTACAAATAAGTCCTTAGCACTGTTCTCTGCTTACTCTCAAAGAGTCTTGACGGTACACTGTAATGATCAGTTATGTGTAGAACTGTGTGGCTGCCTGCAAGAAAATAATTGATATATCCCAGCAAAACCCACCAAGCAATAATGAGATAAATATGGGACATATAACTTTTAATGTATTTTGTTTTTATAAACTTGCTGACCTCACTTAGCAAATGCCTTGAAGTTGTTAAGTATTTGGGCAGAAAACCTCACAGCTGCAGCCTGTTAAGGCTAAGGAGCAGCTGCATTATTTCCTCCAGCTGGGACTTGGTGGCCAGATGAACCTGGGTGCTGTAGAAGGCAGCCTGGGCAGGTGGGAAAACCAAGAACCTGTTCAGCAGAGAGAAGGTCTGGACTGTGAAGCTGGAAAGATACTTGGGATATTGGTGAGTAGTAAGAAGGCTTAGTTATTTAAGGCTGGAAAATTAAGGAGAGAAGGCACTTCTGCTTTTCAGAATAGGAGAAATGATGGTGGTGGTTAATAGCATGGTGGCTTTTGAGATCTGGAAGATCTGATGCTGGGCTGCCTAGATTTCTCATCTTTGGGTCACATTATTGAACTAAAACCTTGATTAAGGACGGTCCTAGCAAAAAGGCATATGAATGATAAAAAAACTATTAATATAAGCTTAGTCAGCTGTAATATTAGGATGGGAATGAGGGAAAAAAATGCCCTCCTTCTCATAGGGCAAGAATGAGAAAATGGATGTTGTGTAGTAGCTTGATGTCATGAGCTGCTGTAGGGGTGGAGAACTGTGGAAAACAGGGCTTTCCTAGGTACTGTGGGCACTGCAAGTTGTGAGGGCTGATCTGCAAGGTAGGCCCTGGAATTACTGCAGGGCTGCTGGCACTGGCTGTGTCTAAGTGAGCATTTATTTATTTTTATTTACTTATTTATTTTTTAAACTGTTCTCCCAAGCATTTGGAGAGGATGACGTTGTGTTCTGGCTTCCCAGAGTAGAAAAGCTATGATGTATTTCTAACTTTCCTATCCTACTCCTTAAGTGACTGTTTGCCTTGCTGATCTGCTGAAAGTTGACTAAATGGCTGACTGGAATGAGTTTGTATTTTGAATGCTGGGACAGGATTCATGCTGCACTATTAGATGTTAGCTCTTGCTTTCCTTTCTTGAAGTAAGCATGTGTGAGGAAGGGAGAGATGAATTAGTGGTTAAGGAGTTCATTCACCTCTGTCCGTGCAATCAAAACAAAAGTTAAGTAATAGGTTAAATGGAGTAGAGGCCACTCACAGGAGGCTAAAATGCATTCAGAGTGTTAAAACCCAGGCTGAATATTTCTTCTCCTGCAGACAAAAATAACTTCAGGCTGCCTAAAACACACATATTCCTATGTCAGAAAATAGGTGTTCTGGGGGAGAAAAGGAGAACAACCTGTCCTTTCTTCCTTGCCTCTATTTATCATAAAGAAAATTTTAATAAAATCTTATAAAATAGGTGGCTGTGCCGTGTATGAATGGAAACTTCAATGCCAGATAACTTGCCTCTGGACAATAATCTTGTCTTTAGTGTCTGAAGTGTGGCTCCTAGAGCCGGTCTACCCCAAGGGTGGGCTGACCTCCAGGTGGAAATCGGGCAGCAGATGCTTTTCACGGGCTCAGCCTGTTTGCTGTGTTCTGATAAGAACTAGTGTTAATTCTTATCACTTCTTATAACTTTTGGTTTTTTTCCTCATCTGTGTAAACTGGGTCCTTGGAGGATCCCACAGTATTCCCATAGATCTGCTTACAGGCAATTGTTGCCAGCAGCTATTGGGTTATTTTCTGCTGGGCCACTTAGAACCATACCTGTGAACAGTTTATGGTAGTGGAAAGGGTGACAAACTGAGGAAAAAAACCCAAAGTATTTGTTAAACATTGTAGCCAGAGATGCTGAGGAGCTATTTAGTGCTGCACATTACTTCTTCATTGCTTGATTATTTTGCTGTTTCATTTCTATTTACATACCCCGTTGACTCTTTTGCATCTGGGTTTGCACAATTCTTTCAATAACATACGGTTCAGTGAGTATAATTACAGGATTGTTAAAGTTCACATTTCACTATTCATCTTGTTATCTCCTGTAATGGAAGGTTGAAATAAATGCACATAATTACATGGTTGGTCCTAAATTATTTTTATATTGCTGTCACTAGGACACACTTGAAAAGCAAAACTTATTTTTGGTGTGTTTGTGGTGGTGTCTCTCTGGCAAAATAAAGGCAATAACTTCAGCTGAACCCATCTGCTTTGGTGTTCCGGTGTCTCTGTCTCTCTGCCATTGAAAGCTGGGAGTTTTATATAATTTCAGAAAAGGAAAGGATAGCTTATGCTGTTGAAATGCCTACTCAGTGAATTCTAAGCAGAGGATTTTGGAGTTGGTATGTGCAGGTGTAATTTATTTGCAAGTGACATCTCTGTGTAAATGCCAGAGATGACAAAGCTGTAGGGTTCTTTTTACCTTTTAAAAAAAAAAAAATACTGTGTCCTGAGGTCACACATATGAGACTAAGAGTCATCTTTGGTCATGTTTTCTTCAACTTCAATTCTGTGGAAATTCTGTCATTGTTTTTTTTAGATACCATACCTTACGGTGTAGTTTATACAGAGCTATACTTGTGCTCACTGCCCAAGATCAGGTCAAGGGTGTATTTATGTGCTGATGAACAATATTAATTTTAAGTGGGAGTGGGATAGAAATAAAATTGATATTTTACCAGTTTCATTTAGTTTTAAAGCTGCTTCATAAAATTACTTGCTTATGTTCTGGAAATGGTCCTGAGAGCTTGCTCTGACTCCCAACATCAGTCTCGTGACCCTTTAGGAGGATGTAAAAAAGCTTTCTTTATCTTAGATTCAACCCTGTGGTGAGATATTTAAGATGATGTAACCTGTGGTCAGTGTAAAAGGAACAGTTTGTCTAAAACTGAGGTGTCTAGGGTTAAAATAGCTGGTGTGTGTATGTACATGTATTTTTTTTATTGGAGACTGGGTGAGTTGTGTAATTTCTGAGATCAGCTGGAGTGTACAGGTCGACAGAAATACATAATTCTTATTTCCTGGCCTATCTAGAGTTTTCCTATTCCCTAAGGTAGAGGTGAAAAAATTTGCAGCTCATGGATTAAATTTAACATATAGTTCCTCTGTAGGTTTATAATATGAGAGTCTCCCTGAAACAATTTTTTACTTATTTCCTGGCATTCCATAAGGATCATGTTTGAAATGAACACTGAGCAGGAAAAGGTGTGCCAGTCTTGCTTTAAAGTTACTGATGATGTGTTTGAGTGTCACGTTTGTGCAAGGGAGAACTTAAAATATCCTTCAAGAAGCAATGTGCTCTGGCTACAGGAACAAAACACTTGTAGGCTTAGGGTTTTTTACTACTTATTACTCAGGTTTTTTTATCTATTTGTGAACACTTATGAGCCATTAAGTGGGCAAAGACTAATAGGTAGTATTCAGAGAACTAAGGATATTCATAGATAATGCAGGATGTTTTCTGCTTACAAGTTAAGTCAATAAGAAAGCCAGCAGTGTCCCTTGATGAATCATAGCAGTAATGCATGGTGATTGCTGCAGGAATCAGTCTGAAGGCAGACCACGGACTAATCCTGGCCAAGCTTCTGCTGAACACATGCAAGTAACGTGTGGATTGGTGAACTGGCAAACTCCTCTCAGAACTTAAATTATTTTTCATAATAGGTGAGGGGGTAGCTTAGTGTTAGCCTAGTCCTTGAAACAAGGACTACATTGCAGTGATGCCTTGACTGTGGAATTTTCTTAGTAGTAAGTGCTGTCTCCTTGTCCCAGCAGAAGTTGGACTAGTTGGATGTTAGTGTGGCAGGCACTTGGCTCAGTACGGAACGTGTAACTACTCTCTGCTGTAAGTTGGTTGAGCTGGGGAAGAGAAAGCTGGACAGAAGTTGCGTATTATTGAGGAGACCAACTGTTACACAGACTGAGGGTGAACAAACGCAATTAACTGTTGGTCTCATTTGCACTTGGTGTGCAGATTCCAGTTTTTTCATGTATTGAATGAGCCCCTGGTTACTACCAGGTTTTACAGCATGCTTCCTCCCGAGACATCGGAGCTGGTACGTGTTTGTTCACATTGGTGTTGAAAATCCTATAGCAGCAGCCCGGGTGCACGTCACAGTCCCAGCCTGTGTACTGGATGATTTCTGGCCAAATTTGAAAGGCTTCTCCTGTAGTGCTTGAATAAAACTTATATTGTTTCAAAATGCTCAACTATTAAGTCACTCCTGTGGTTTGCAGTATCCTATTTAAAGATGTCACAGATGTTGGCTTTGGCATTAATTGTTTTCTTTTCCAAATCAATGGAGTTTAGTAATGATGTGCTGCTAAAATTTGTTTGGAAGCTTTGTCATGGGGTAGGTAATTTACCAGTGCCTGTGAGCTCTCTCTGACATTTTCCTTCTCCCCGTAACCTCCACGCTGTTCCAAGTTGCCAAGTGTACCTCACCACGAAGCACCCCTCTGCACATACGTGGCTCTGTGTGCTTGGCTCTGCTGAGAACCTTAGCTGTTAACATTCGGCGTCCCTTATGGTTCTGCTCAGTGGGTCTAGAATTTGAAGCATTTGTTCACAGCTCAAACATGGGCTGCTTAGACAAACTGTAGGGGTTTGCTTCAGTTCTGACCTCAAGCAACAAAACTGCTGACAGGTCCAGCTTTGCCAGTGTGCTTCAAGCTCCCCCCTGCAGATGCCCATGGTGCTCCCTCCTCGTTACTGCCATTGCTTGCATCTTGCCGAAAATGAAACGCACTAATGAAAATCAGCACATTGCTGTCCTTGGAGAGCTTTCCCAGTTATACTAAACTGCATCCCAGTTCCGCAGCATAGACTAAGGGGGTCTTGAACTCCTTTGAGTTTGTATCTCAGCTGCTTCGTTTTTGTCTACGTAGCGAAGTTACACCCAGGAGCTCAGGTCTCTTTGGGATTGCTCCTCCCTGTCTCTTTTTATCAAGTTGGAGACCTCACACAATGTTGCAAAACAAATTGCAGGCAAAGTTTTTGTTTTATTTAAAACCATCTGTCTCCTGCTTAGATTACATGATTGCATGATTCTCACTGCTGTGTCTACGTAAGGGTTATAGACATTCCCAAAGATCTATTGGCTTAATTAGGGCTTTGAAGCTCATTTCTAAAGGTACCCGTGTGAGGCTGTTGCTTAATATCGAGTGCTATTCTGGCATCTGTCTGATGTTGAAAGTGACAAAAAAAAATTTGTGCAAGCCTGTAAAAAAGAAAGAAGAAAAAAATAAGGGGAGGAGGTGGGGGGAGAGACAGGGCACAAGCAGAACAAATTCAGAGTGTACAGTTCAGCATTTTCCCTTTCAATGTTTTTTCAGCATGTTGTCTTGAATGTCTTCTGCTACATATTACTATCAAAAAAATCCTTCAAAAAAAACAACCAACCAACCAACAGCTCTTTGGCATTCAAATTACAATTTCCTCTGCTTAATTTCACCCCTTTTCTTCTACTTGAGAGTTAGTTAAGGTATTTTTTTATTTTGTTTGTTGCGCACTTCAAGTCTTTGCAAGCAGCTTCATTCACAGTGTATTAAGCCAAGCTTTCTCCTTTCCTCTGTTGCTGTTTTCTTTGTCCTGTGCCATGATCCTGTGCAAGCTACCTCCTTTTTTATTCCTTGCCAGTTTGTTCCTCTGAGTAATAAAAGCGTAATGATACTTGTCCTCTCTTTGCATAGTGCTCTTCTATTTACAGATAAGAAACACTGTAAGAACCAAATGTTTCTGTGGGTGAAAGAGGTAGATTTTCTAAGTAGCAGGTACAATCCTGCGTTTCCTTGCCTGGAAGTGCCACCACTATCACTGCTGGGCTGATTTGGACAGTGTACATAAATATGTTATCTAACTTCTTGTTGAAAAATAATCTATCCTATTTACCTCTGAAGAAACCCTACGCTTAAAAGTGCTTCAGAAACATCCAGTTTATTATTCAGTGTAGCCCTATCTGGATGTGTTGCAATGAGTTTATGCCACCGTTGGAGAAGAGGCAGAGAAGCAGAAATGTTCTGCTGCAGCCAAAATGATCCAGCACGGGCAAGCCATGCATCATGAAGCACTGGGCCAGTCTGGTGCTGTGCCTCACCTGATGCTCCCTCATCTAGAAAAAATAATGCAGAACGTGAGAGGTGTCCTCACCTTCACATTAAAAAGGATTTCTTCAGGTGATAGAGGTTCCTTGCACAAACAAGTTCCTGAGTCAGCAACTGCATAACTTAACTTCTAGAACTACCTTATGTTAGCTTTTTACATTTGTGTATGTAGGGTGGGAAGGAGAACCATTAGTCCTCTGCCTTGGCACATCATGTCACACAGCTTGGTGCAAGATCATCACAGACTGTGCATCTGAAGTATTCCCCTGGTGCAAGGCACTGACACAAAAAAGTCAATCACTGGCAGCACAGTGTCCATCTAAGCTTTGGTGCATCTGTGGCTTTGAAAGCCTGCAAGCTCAGCAGGGAGCTTAAATGGAGATTTCAAACGGCTGGAGCCTGTCCTTTGTGGATACCGAGCCACTAAATGTAACCATGCCCAATTTGATGCAATCAGCACTCTCATGCTTGAGAGCAGTAAAGGATGGAAGTGAAGTGTGAGCAGAAGTATGGGTTGCTAGTGCTGATGGGTGGAAAAAAGAAGAAAAGAGGTTTTAAAAAAAAAAAAACTAAAAAAAATATATTGGAAACTGGGTGCTGGGGTCCTTGGGGCACGCCATGTGACATGGTACTCAGATTTTTTTTCTTTTATATTATTTCCTGACAGGGATAGAAGTGTTTGTTTCTGACTAGAAGGGAGGTGCTGCCAGGTGTGGGTGGGTGTGGAGGCCTGAAGAGCTCTCTCTGCCTCCTGACACACATAAGGCATTTCAGGGTGAAAACTGAACTGGTACAGAAAAGCTGTGTTCTTCAAGCAACAGGTATGTAGCCCACAGGAGAAAAGGCTGGCTTGGCTTAGCTTTGCTCTGGTAGCTCCCACTTCTTATTTCTTAATTAGTTAATGTTTGTAAATGTGAAGTGTCCTATAAGAGCTAAGTATTATTATGGATACTAAAATTGAACATAAAATCTAATATAGAGAAAAGTAAAGCATGTATATTTAGCTATATAAGCAAAGCAGTTGCTGACATCCATTGACTTAACTTATGTTGCTGAACAGAAACTGCAGTAGTTATGCTGAAGTAGATGTGATCTAATGGAGTTTTAAAATTGGGTGGTATTTATCTTGGAGACAGCTGTATCTCATCAGGGGAGAAATGGTTTATTGAGTCAGTACACACACGGGGACACTGAAATCAATTGTTATTTACCTCATAATGAATAACCGTGATGAACCAGTGGAATCTGTTATGGAAAGTTTTATCATGGGCTTTAAAAAGAAAAAAAAATCTTGGTCTGTCAGGACTTTAACATTTTATTTTGCGGTGCTGTGGTTCTGACCTCAGGTGCCTGACATGTCTGTGTTATTTTGAACTTCAACATATGGTTCCAGCAGCATGTTCCCATCATGTGGCCCACCGGCACTGAGTGCAGTTACATGTGGAGAAGCTGCCTCTCCCCACGCTTGTGTGTGCCAGGAGACCAATATCCTTTCATGGCAGTGTGGTGGAACAGAGCTTGCAAGCTCATTATCCAATTTTTATACAGTCTGGAGAGCATAAGCTTTGTTATCAACCAAAATAGACTTTCAGCTAACTGGTATCTTACCTGTATCCCTGGGTAATGCTATATACAGCGTGTGAGAAATACAGTATCAGGAGGAAATATTTCTTCTAAAACCCAGGTAGGGTAATGCTGTCATAGGAAAACTGATCCTCATTTTAATTTTCTTTCAGCCGGTATCATTGAGTTGTTTACTCTATTAGAAATGTATGCTTCTCAAGGGCATTACTCAACTCTTGGAACAAGCTTATACTGAAGTATTTTCCCAGGTAAATGGCATAATTTAGAGAAGGGCAGTATTACCTTTAGGTTTTTTTTCTTGATTTTCCTGCCATTTTGTGTTGAAGATAATCTTGTTTCCAAAACACATTTCTGTATAGAAAAACAAACTGCCATCAGGAATATTTAACTTCAGTTTTATTTTTTGCTCCCAGTTTAAAAACCGATTGATTCAAATTGTAGATAACAGATATTGAACAAACTGAAAAGGAGTCAGGAACCTGTTGTTTACCGTGTAGGTAATTCTTGCTCAGGAGACCATCAGCTGCCCTTGTTCTTATTCCAAGCATGCATAGCTGCCTTCAAATGTGCATGGAGAGATGTCCTGTCTCTGGGCATTGTCTGGCCTCTTACTGAAAGGTTCAGCTGAAGTGCAAAGTGCAGGGAAGATTTTTGTGCAGTAAAACTTCTTTTGTTTCCTCTGAAGATCTGGAATGAAATTTGCATGGCTGAGTCTGCAAGGATAGTTCTACACGTTCCTTATTTGCCTTCCAATTTATAAAAAGGGTAATGTTTCACGATACAACTCGTGGGGTTTTTTTATTTCTTTACTGTAATAAATTTTCTTGCAAGTTTGCATAAAATAACTTTAAAAATATAACCTGGACCTGAGATAATCATTAGAATGTCATCTTTTTGAAGCACTAGATTGGACTGGGAACTATTTTTGAGATAAGAGGTGGATGTAAATCCCTTGCAACAGATGTTCACTGCTCAGGGAGACTTCTCAGCTGGAGTGCAGTCAGAGGAGCATTAGAGCAATTTTCACATAATCATACCCTTGAGTGTCTACAGTTTGTCTGAGTCAGGGAGCTAAAAGTGTGTGGTTCTGTTGGAATGGAATCAGTTTACTCAGGACAGCCCATTGATGGCAAAGTCATGGGCATAGTATGAGTTCTCAGGGATTTGGAAACTATGAAAGGCTTCTGAGCAAGTACGTTCGTGACTTTTGGTTGTGTGTTTGACTTTGGTGTGGGTTTGGAGGGTTTTTTGGTCTTGAATGACAGGAGTAATGCATGTTTGTAGTCACTGAAGCTTTGTTTCTAATATACCTGGAAGTTCTAAAATAACCTTACAATCTGTACTATACAATGAGAATATACAATAAGAATCTTTCTTAACCAGTTACTGAGGTACAGCTATTTCTGGGGAAGCAGGTTTGTTTTCTTTTTTTTGTGAGATGTATATTAACAGTTTATTCAACTAAAATGCTTTTAGTAAGAAAAGGACATTTCACTGAATTTGACTGTATTTTTAGAGTTGGAAGGGACCACAGACATCATCTAGTCCAACTGCCCTGCTGAAGCAGGACTGCCTAGAGCAAGTTAGAGCATGTTACTCAGACCGCCTGGATGCAGTCCTTCTTTGAGTTCAAAATGCTCTTGCTCTGATGAAGGCATCAGGGTGTTATTCCATGACAACATAAGCCAGTGTTAAGTGAAGGCACCTGACTTGATGCTGATGCTGCCGTTGGAATTCAGATGAAAAGGTGAACTGTTATCTGTGTGACCTGAAACAGCCAAAAGTAAACAGAGCCACCCAAAAAGTAACTTTTCTAGTTTTAGATGGATAAGTGCTCTGAACTTGTCCATCTGCCTCATGATGCAGATGACAGCGTAAGGCCTGGAGAGATGAAGATTGTGCAGTGGGAGGGATAGCGAGACCATGACAGCCAAAATTTAAGTTATCTCATGCTTTTGGAGAATATCAACCTCCCGTTTTGTTACCTGGTCCTGGATTTACAGAAGGAGACGGTGGCAATGAAGAGCAGTTTATTTGCTAAAGGCAAAGGCCCTGGTGTAATCTGCTCTGAGCCATAAAGAACACGTTATTTCCATGAATGCTGTTTCCAGTTTATCAGCCGACTGTCTTGAGTGGCCTGACTATCTTGAGCTCATCAAGGCTGGGGGCTGATACATGACTTAGTAATTCACCCTCATTGACAAAGCCACTGTCAGTGCACTGTAATGTCACTATGGGAACATAATACATCACTGATTCCTGAGGTGTTTGGTGATATCTTTAGGGGTGTTGATTTCAAGTTCTGTTTCAAAGTGAAATTTGGAAAATTGTATGTTTGTTTGGCAAAAACACTTCTGCTTGTGTGGAAATACATGAACCTTTTGAGGGAAACAAACTAAAACCTTGGCTTTTGTAGTCTTCATGAGCTTTGCTCTCTGCAGTTTCTCTAATCCTGTTAGAAGCAAGACAGTCCTCCAGTCGTGTGGGTGGAAAGCCCATATTAGAGCAGCTGAGATGTCAGCTAACTCTCTGAACACATAGCTGTAGGTGTGCACTCAGTGTAGTCATGAATACAGTCTGGGGAAACTATTAAATGTTTAATGCTCAAGTGAGTCAGTGGCTTGAGGTATGGATTCTGAGACATCTGAACACTTTCTGTTCACTTTAATAAGACAAAGGGCATTTGAAATTGAGCTCGAGCTCACAGGAGGAACGAGGCTATTAGTAGGAGTTAACTAGTGGGTTAAGTAGTATCTGGTACTGACAGCCATCAAAGGTGGAACATCAGAGTAGATGGAGTGTAGATCTGGCATGGAATGCCTCTTCATCATATGTGTCAGTTAATAATTACTTTGGTAGCAGTGGCATTTCAAAAAACACCTAGCAACAGCTTGGTCTGTTATGTGAATTAGAGCAAAGATGGTCCTTTTGCCAGGAAGTTTGAAGCCCAGTTCTAAAAAAAGGAAACGTATTGGGGAGTAAAAAGGGAAAGAAAAGATCAAGTTAAACCAAGCTTCAGAGAAAGCTGGGCTCATTCTTTATTTTCATGAAGGTGCTGAAATTCCTGCGATGATTGTCACAAATATGTTACACTTACCAGTTTGTATGAAGTGCATGATGTCAGACACTAAATGTGATTGAGTTCCTGCAAGGAAATATTGGGCTATGGCAAATATTGCATCATTCAGCTGCTGAAGTTTTCTTATGCAAGGAAGAAGATCCTGACATGTGTGATCAAGAAATTGTTCTTAATGTGATCAAAAAAACCCCCTAGAAATCTATAGATATTTCTGAAAAATACCCTTACTTCTGGGTAAGTTTTCTTAACAGGAATTAATTCTAGATTTTCTACTATTTGCTCACTTCTTTCTAAAGTATATAATTTTTTTATTAGCCTTAAAACCAGTCTTCTCGGTATGTATAAAAAAACTAATTCTAAAAGGTAGTTACAAGCCATATTACTCTAAGGATTCCGGTGAATAAAAATATTGCTTATTAAATTAAAACATATCTGGAAGGTCTTGTTTACCTTAATAATGAGATCTATTAAACATAAACCATGAACAGCATGAAAACTTAGTACCAAAAAAAAAAATCTCCCAAGTGAGGCTACCCTAGGGAAAACTTGTTTCTTGTTGATCCAAATTCTTTTGCTGCACTTCTTGCTTTCTGCTTCTCTGTGAAGGTTTCTGTGAAGAGAGTTAGCTCTGGAACTAGGGCAGAAGGTATTTCAAAGCCTAGATTACCACTTGAAAATTTTGGAAATTCAAACTAGAATTGAAATGTAAATATTTTAGAGATGCTACCGAACTCTGAGGATTTCCAGCTTTTTCTGTAGCTGACAATCCTCTGTCTATAGCAAAGTCATGAGATAGTTCATTAACTGCATCAGCAATCTGACACTGTATTACCATAGTGTCTTTGGTCTCAAATTTGAAGGCTACTATCTGTTCGTTGGCTAGTAGAGTCAACTCTTGCCTTATTCTGAAGAGTAAAGGACGGGAATGTTCCCATCTTTCCATGTGTAAGTCATTTTGCTTTTTTAACCATGCTATATGTATAATCAAGTACTGTGTTGCCTGAGTGTGTCATACCCCACTGAAGTCAGCTGCAACCTTGCCATGTTACAGGTATTTGTTAGGCCTGTGGAAATAATAAGCTTACGGGAGAATCTTCTGTAAGGAGGCTTCTTCTTCAGCCAACCTATATGAAGAACCTGACTTAGGTATTTGGCTAGGTGGCTAAGCCAGAGGCTGGAAGAATTTGATGTGTAAGGTCTTGTCTGTTCATAAGCTATAAACCTAGGAGCTTCTCCTCATATTTGGTGCTTAAGTTTAGGTGGTGTATACATCTCCATGGCATCTCTTACTGTGAGCAGTTACGTACCCTTTGTTTGTAGGGAATTGCATCCATAAAAGCAGCATCAGAGTTGGACAATGAACAGGTCATGCAGAAGGAAATCTGAGAAATGCTGTTTCCCTGCTGCCTGCAAATATTTGGAGGCTTTCAACTGCTGTCTTCACATGACAACATCTAAGTTGCTATTTCATGTGTAGCCCTTCTGCTTGCCATCCCTTAGCTCAAGAGAAAAATCAACCCTATTTTCTTTTGCTTCCTTGAAATAGCGTTGACTGATTGATACTTGTTCCTAAGTTATGAATGTTTAACAACTCTAAATGAGACTGGAGAAAAAGTAAACAAGGAGACACGTAGGAAAAATAAAAACAATTCTATAAACAAAACCTGTTTGTCTTTTCAGTGACTGAAATTGAATTAAGTATGGGTAGGTGTGTGACCTGGGGAAGCAGGAGCAGTTACAGAATGACCTTGTAATGGTTTCTGGATTCTCATAGGTGTATTTAGAAATTTATTGTAGAATATGAGTAAAAGGAAGAAAAAGGCATATATAAAAGAGTAGGAGAAAGGAAAAAGGGAACAGGGAGCAAGATAAAATAGGACAAAAGAAGAAGATGAGGAGAAAGGCAATAGGACAAATGCTAGGAATTAAGAACAACTGAGATTGTGTGCTGGTAGGCTGTGAAATGCATATGTGGAGGCTGAACATGGAAGCAGAGAAGAAAGAAAATGGAAACAAAAGTACTGGAGTGAGAGGAGAGGTTATTTAATTTTTTTCTGAGACGAAGAGAGGACTGGTGGCCCACTTCCTCGGGTGCAGCCCTGGGCACAGGCAGCATGGCAAGGCTGGGAAATATCAAACCTGGAGGCAGAGAGGTGACTGACTGGAGCTTTGGGAGCCCAGGAGCATTGCAGCCATCTCCTCAGGGGGCTGCAGGATAATCCTGCCAAGGGGAGGATGGTGGGAAGTTGTCATGGAAACAGGGCTTGAAAGATTGACTCTGAGCAGCAACGGGCCAGCGAGGCAGCCTAAGTAGGATTTATAGCACATTATAGTGTGAAAAACAGGAGAAAATTACTGTAAAGGCAGGAATTATAGCACAACAGAATGTATCAGCTCTGAGATCCATCTTGCTAATTAAAACAGCATACTCTGTGGTGGAGCGCGCAATAAGCCTGTTAGCCTAAATGGGAAGATGTTATCGATACTTCATTATAAAGTTTATTGTCTTTAAAGTAGCTATGGAGGAGGGGCAGGGAAGCGTGGAACCTGACTAACCAATGCCTCTCTCTGTCCACTCCCTGTACTTAATAAATATCCATTCACTGTTAAGTCTTAAATCTCTGGAATGTTTTTTTTTTGCTTCTTGAAATTTTCCATCTGCAAGTCAATTTGCATGGGGGGCGGGGGGGATAAATAAGGAGCCTAAGTGGGGGAAAAATGTGACTGTCTGGAGGGGCTGGCTAAGGAAGTTTCAGTATCTCTCTCTTACTGAAGTTAATGAGTGTGTCATCAGAGTTTAAAAATAGGGGAGGGGGAAGCAGGGGGATAAAGAGGGCAGATATTCCTGAAATAGGCCTTAATTTTGCATGATTCCAGTACTTTTTAAATGAGGACCTCAAGTCCCATAATGTGCCTGGTAGACACTTCTAAGGACTGAGTCAAGGTCATAAAATAAATCAATATTGGGGCTGCAAAATTAGCCACAATTTTTTTTTTTTTTCTGACCATGAAGTAATGTCTGTCTAGTTATGAGAAAAATTTTCCTTATTAACATCGTTGCATCCTTTCTTCAGCCTTATCCCTGTGGTAATCAAACAGCCACTACTTGAGCTTCATCTGCGTTAGCCCTAATTGGCCTGACAATTCCTGTGTAATAGCACGCGTGTAGAAGGTTTGAGTGAACAGTGTTTAAGAAAATTAGCAGCTGGTGCAATCTAATCCATGTAGTACATCATAACATGCTGAACAGGAGATGAAAAGCCCTAAGACACTTCTGTTCAATGAAGTAATTAATATTCCTGTTTGAATATCAGAATACTGTTTAAGGAAGAAATGAGGAAAAAAAAAACCCAACCTGAAGCTCAGTTGTTGACACTTCGACTGGTATGCTGGAAGTGCTTTCATATTACAGAATCCGATGCTGGCTTTTAAGCATTTTAGCACATTATGGTATTGCAGTGAAGTTTAAAAATAACCTGAAAAACTCACCAGCTTTGAATCCTTAACTGCAGTGAGTCTCTCTTATTTCTTGCTTCTTAACAGTTTTCTTTACGTCTTTGTGCACAGTGTTTCCCTCAGATGAAGGCTGTGAAAGGATTGGTGTAGGCAAGCTGAGCACTTCTAACAAAGAAAGTGATAAAATTGCGATGGTGGCTCATGGCTCAAAAGCAGCCTGTTCAGTCCTAGTATCTCACAGCCAAAGCCCTCCTGCCTTCCTACCCTTCTGCTCAGAGGAGAGGCTTTGCAGGTAGAGGACCTTTCCTGGACAGACACAAGCAATTAGTGGGAAGCTGAGAGCTGGTTATTCTTTCCTTCATCTCATCATGCCCAAGTCTGAAGTGCAGTGTGGCTTTTTCAGGCTGTTAAGGTTTGACTGCTCTGCCCTTCCTACCCATTGCTGCCTTCGAAGAGTGCTCTTCAGACACTTGATCTGCTTCAGGAGGCAGCATCAATAACAGGTTTCGAGTTTTGTTTCAAGAGGTCCTGTGCTGCTAAACCTGGTTAACTTTGAATAGTAATTACTTTAGCCTTTAATTTATTGTCTGTGATGGATGCAGTGGGAGTTGAGAAATTTTATAAGAATTTCAAGAGGTCTGTCTAGTCAACACCTCTAGGTTGCATAGATATTTGTCAGGTTATTCGGAAACTGGTAGATGCATTTCAAGATCAGTTGGAACACAAAACACATACAAAACATCTGAACCTGAAGTAAAAGCTTCTAAAGAAAAAAAAAATAGTTCATGCATCATAACCAAACCCAAGCAAAGTTATAGGATGTGGTTTGTTGACACATGCTGTGTGTCCTCTACAGCATGTTAAAGGACTGAATTCCTTAGCAAAGTATGTATGTTTCGTCTTAATACTAATTTCAAGATTTCTTTCAAAGCTGCTAGCATATTTTCATTTCATTCTTGAGACAAGTCCCTCTTGCCAGCTGCAGAAATAGAAACACATTCCCTAAGGAAGTTTGAAGTGCTCATGATCATTGTTTAAATTTCAGCTTGTGACTACTGAGGAATGAGCTGTGTAAGTCTCTGTAACCACATGAATTTTTATACCTGTATTTTCTGCTGCTAAAGCAACAGTAGACTTTCTGTTCCTGTCTGCTTTCTCCAATGGCTTCTTTTTTTTTTCCAAGTTAAAGCTCAGATGTAATGCAAAAATAATGTGTGCAGCGAGTCTGAAATACCAGGACCTGTGACTGGAAGAGCAGCAGACTGGGTTAGGAATACTGTCCTCCCAGGCACAATGCTTCCAGGCTGGAAAAGAAATGAAACACGGTGTTGTCAGGCTCAAGTGGGCTGAAAGAAAGCTGAAGAGGAAACTGGGTAACCAAAAATCACCTGTTGAACTAAGATATTTTAATACTAGATGAAGCTCTTGAGGCATCTGATGGGTCAGTGCTTTTCTAACTTATTTTAAAAATAACGTAACTATTAAAGTTTAAAGAGGAAAGCAATCTATTCTACTCTTCAGTATTGGGGAGGTAGAGAGAACAGTAAGTGGATAGTGCAGAAGCAAGTCCATATAGAGAATCGTAATCATTAAAAACTTGTAATTAAAAAAATCATAATTTTAAATACTTATCAATGATTAAAAAAAAAGGAGGAGAGATGCAATAAATATATTTAATACCTTTCTGATGGCTTGTGATCTGAGGAAAAATTGGTGACCCACACACTGAGTTAGGTTAGTATGTGTCGGTTACTTTGTGGTGCAAGAATAATGTAGGGTGGGGGTGTTTTTTGCATGGGATTTAAAAATCCCATGTTGTACTGAGTATCGAAAGTTTTATGATTTAGCATTTGATAGTGTCTCCTCTAGTACTGAGCAGTGTTTAGATCTGGGCAGCAATGCCAAGTTAAACACTCCCACTGCCGACTACTGCTTTTGCCTGGAGGGTGTTGACTCTACTGTGCAAGCTTGTGATGTGAACCAGCTCAATGAACTGCTCCAGCTGAAAAATAACTCAAGAGAAGAGTTTCCTTGGTCTGGTTCACTCCAAGTAGCTGTGTCAGTATAGTGGAGACAAAAGCAGGGGGTACAAATGTGAACCCTCACCCCTGACAAAAGCAGGTGGAAAGCAGCTATGTTGCAGGTATGTTGTATTTGGCATTAATACCAAATGTACTGTTGTGACTTTAATATTAGTCTCAGCTATATGTTCCCATTAGGGCATCTGTAGCAAGTAGTCTTATTGGTGTGAGGAAAGCCAGGTTGAATATCTCTTCTTTGTATGAAATTGTTTGCCACCTAGGTGTTGATTAATCTATGTGCAGATTAAGAGACAGATGGATAAAGCAAGCAGCTGGAATAGGTGCATCCTAATTTCCAGAATCTTTTTCTTCAAGTCTTACTTTCTGAGCAGTTTTTATTATTGGCTCTAGTAGCTGTAGGTGCTTGAAAGTTTTATCCATTGCTTTCAATGAGAGCTTTCTGTGGTGTAGTACAGGGAAGAGACCTCAGGGTTTGTCCTGAAGGAGATCCAGTTGGTGAGACAATTAAATTAACAACCTGCAGTCCATGCTGTCTGCTTCACAGTCAGGCAGCAGCTCATGAAAGCATATGCAGCATTAGCAGAGATTGTAAAAAATAACACAGCCTCTTAGTGAGCCATCAAACCGATTGCACAGACTTTGCCCACTTAATAGTTGGTAGTTTGGTTTTTGTGTTGGTTTGGGTTTTTTTTTGTTGTGTTTTTGGTGTGGGTGGTTTTTTTTGTTTTTTGGGTTTTTTTTCCCCCAAGAGGCATTAAAGCACACCAGAGTACTGTGTCTGAGTGCTTTGGCCATGACTTTTTCTTTGTATTTTTAGGTAGACCTTTTATGACTATAATACTTTCTAGAGGGCTTTCTGTTTGTTTAGGATTCTAGTAAAGTCAGAAGATCAGAGCATGACCCCTCTTTGGGAAGGGTGAACAGGTGCTGCTGAAAAGGTTTTCTTGGCTTATTACAGGAACCAAGTATCAGAATATCTGTGTCTGCATGTATCTAAAACCTCTCTTATATGCAGAAATAATGTTCTATAGATTTTTTTTTTTTTGCTTTCATCTGAACTCCTTTATCCTCTCCATCGGTTCCCAGTTCCTCACTGTTATCTTTTTCCCTGTGTGCTCTTGTTAATGTTTATCACTCTTTCTGCACCCTGTTCCCATTGGAGAGCAAGGCTTTTCCTTGGCAAGGGCCCTACTAACTCCTTGCTGCAGTCAGCACGACACATTCATGCTGCTTCTGGATGGTACCTTTTGGACAAGTACATTTATTTTCCTTTGATGCTTGTCTTGTGAGAAAGCATGTAATTGTGATGTCCGGGGGCTGCACAATAGCACTAGATGGACAGTACTTCATTAGCTATTTGCTGTACTTCTAATTTCTACTAATGAAGACTGTAATAGAGTATTTGAAAGAGGAGAAGATGATTCAAAATTAAATGTGGTGCTATATTTTATTTTGCTACCAGCATCTCACATGTGTGCTTTTGGAATGAAAGGAAGAAAAAAAGGTATTGAATTTTAAGATCTAGATTTCCAGGCTGAAAACTTGAAGAACACTCTCTGATTAGTGTCCTTGCTGTCTTGGACACTTCTTTGAGCAGAGGCACCCTTAACTATGTAGGTTTGGAACATCTATTAAATGCTGGTGACATGAATGCCAATGTGATGAAGGAAACTGGAATAGCTGGAACAATGTGTGTAAATTATAGCATTTTTTTTGGAAGTCTTAATACCATGGGATAAAAAATAGAAAGGCTATTCTTTTCTTAAGAAAAGTGTGTAGGATGGCAAGAAGAAAGCCCCATGGAAGCCCCATGGAACTGTGAAAAAGTGAGCTTTTTTGTAGCAAATAGCCTTCCCTGTTAGATCCTAGTTCAACGCACACTTTGTCAGGATGCTTTTCAAGATCTGGTGCTAACTCTGTGCATCTAGTTTGCATGTAACATAGGCAAAGTAGCATAAGGTATTTAAAAGCAGCCCTTGTCTGTTCCTTTTTCTGCCCTTAAAGTAAATAATCCAATTTCTGTTTAGGTAACTCATGATACTCCCCCTAAATTATCCTAATATTTCCAGTATGTCTAGGTCTGGGCTGTCAGGTGTAATACAGCAATGTTCCGTGAGTGTAGAATTGGAGTGTCTTTCCTCTGAAAAGTGGTGATGTAATTATGTTATTTATGTGTGTGTATATTGCCCTTCCAGTGCACTGTCATGTTAGAAACCAATTAAAACACCAGGAAGTGCAGAAGTCTGTCAGATCATTTGAATCTGCTTTGTGCAGCTTTCACAATATATATTTGGAGAAAACCACGTCTGTTAAATTACATTTCGGGTGAATGAACCAGAAATGTTCCATATTGTACTTTCAATTCTATTGAACTAAAACAGCTGCGATAATTATAGTGGTTATTATTCTTGGTGTATAGGTTAAAATTCATTAAGAAGTCTTTACACTTCTGAATCCTTCTTGGGGGAAAAAAGCCCCCTACAAGAAGGTGCAATTATTAGTAGTGACTCCAAACTAAAGCCATAACTACTCAGGACAGGCATTGATTCTGACTTGTATCATGCAATATTTTCATACTCCTGAGTTGTTTTAAAGGCCTTCTGTTCAGACTTTTTTCTAAAAATATTACTTCTGCATCAGAGGAATATAATAATTATTTATGTATGTGGACTATATCTAGAGGAAGAGATGCTTCCTTGTTAAGTAGTGCTGCTAGGAGCTGAAGTGTTAACTCAGTAGATGGTGTGCCGGTTTTGAGCTGATGTCCCATTAACTGTGTGTTTAGAGGACAATAAGAATGGAGGGAAGGTAGAATAAAATAGTAAAATGCTACGTTATATTTCTGTGTTTTCTCAGATAGTATATACTATACCAGAAACATGCTTCTTTCCATCTTCCTGAGAGAAGACAGGAGTAAGTCTCCAAATTTCTGTACACGTTTTGTACTTACCCCTTCTCCTTTGAAAACGGGACAATTTGCTGAGAAAGAAGGAAAAACATAATAAAGATCTAAGATTTATCCCAGAGTAGAATAATGATCCTAATGCTGGCCTTATGTGATTATGTAAGTATGGTGCATGATTGCATCTCAATGTTAAATACTAATTTTTTGACATGCCGTGTGTCTGTAAGATTCCTTGATAGTATTATTATTAATGTAGCTGGGAAGATCAAAGATGAGTTGCCATCTACCTCTTTGCATTTGTTTTGTGTTTCCTGATCAGCCAGTAATTTAGAATATCCACTGCTAGCCATTGCGTTGCACTTGATAAAGCACCCTCTTGCCATTGTATTTAGCTAACATTCCCCATCCCTACCACTGCACAAACTTAAGAAGGCTTTGAAAAGACACTGGAGATATAAGTAGGACGTGGCAAAATGTTTCCTGGAGTAGATAAGAACATAAGGCTGGACTTTGCCTCAGCAGCCTTAGCAGGACTGTAAGGAATTCAGGAATAGTTTTCATTAGTAAGATTATAGGAAAGAAGGCAAGACACTTGTGGACAGAGCTGACAACTGGATTGTACCTATTCTGTGGATGAATGGAAGTTTTCCGTTAGTACTAATCAAATAGCACTGTTCTTAAGGGAAAAGAGGCAGATTTAACACTTACTTGTCTCTGTCCTATTTTGTGGAAGTGTCTTATAGCCTTAGGCTGCATAATTTATGCCTTCTCAGTATTTAGGTATTTGCAGTACACATCTTTTCTCACACTAGATAGTCTTTCTTGCTAGAGGAGAGGGCAGCTCCTTTTAGCTGCTGCTGCAAAGGAATTCGCTAAGGTCTTGGCATTTGCGCTCCAATGTTAGAGAGCAAGAGGAAAAGACTGGGAAAGCACCCAATCACCAAGACCTTTAGAATGGGACTATATTTTCTGAGCAGCTGTCGATGGAGTGTGTGTGAGATTATTATTGTTTGCAGAGGCTTTATTGATCTTGGCTTTGAAGGCTAGAAATCTGTTTACAGCAGCCTATAAAAGTGAACGGCTACTTCTTTTGCTGAAGGTTAACACTCTGTGTTTGTTTAATTGAATTGAAATGGCTTTGTGTTGTCTAAATGTCAGTGTTATTGAATTTTCAAGTGATTCTAGATTCTCCTAGTTGGATAAAAATATGTAGATAAAAAGCAATATGTTAAAAGGGATTGCTATCCACTTCATTAAAACAAGATAAACATAGATCTGAAGAGAAGCACTATTGCCTTTGACACAGTTGACTGCATGAGAAGGTCCTTTTAGGTTTCTAAGTCTGTTTTGGTGTGTTTTCTTCAGTTTGTGTTATTTGCATATATGTTTGTTTGAAAACAGTAGAAAGAAAGGAAGGAATGCAGAAAGATGTAAGTCTTACCTTTTGAATGCGCAGCTTTTCTAGAAAAACCACTTGATAGAAGGAAGATCTTACCATAGTGAAATAGGAAGATTTATTTATAGCTTCCTGATTGCATCAAGAGAGCTGTAAACTTGTGGTACTGTTTGGCTGTAATGAGTTCTTTTGTGGACTGCTGTGGGCATCTTCCCCTTCTGGTTTTCTTGTTCTGCAACTAGTTCATCAAACCTTTGGTCTAGTTTCATTACGTACCTTTTCCTTTGCTTTGTAATTTGTCAGGTAAATGTAATGTATGTTCCTGACTGTACTGTAAGTTTAAGAGACAAAGACTTAATACAGAAGCAGAGTTTACTAAAACATATACACGTTTGGGCCATGATATGTTTTGTGTCCATTTTTTTTTGCTCTAGATATTGTATTGGCAGGCTTTATAAAGAAAGATCTTAGTTCTTGTCATGAGTATGTTTGAAAACTGCTATCATCCTGGAGCTGCTGTGCACCGGACAGGGTTAGAGGCAGTCTGTTTCTCCAGACCCTTCACAATGTATTTAGCTGCCTATATGCTTTGCCTATCTATAAATGGATCAGGACGTTGTTGAAGTAAGCACTGCATAAACACAGCAGGAAAAGATTGCCTGTGTCTTGAATATACCCTCAGTTACATCTCTTGTGCTCTGCCTACTGTCAAGCTACTCTCTGTTAGGGACGTTTTTCCCCTCCTTCTGTGTCCCCTTTATTGGCTTCTCCTCTGGGTACTGGAAAGTTCCATATGACAGAAACCATTGACTGCAGCACAAGTGACTGTGGGCTGCAACATTTGCTTCTCTTCAGTTAATGACTATTTTCAGGTTTTGTGTACCCACCCCAATCTGTACATGTAGAAAGACTACAAGATTGGAGGCTAAAAGGGAATAAACAGAAAATGGGCAGGGGTCTGAAGAGAGGTATATTTTAATCTCTGTGAGAAACTGGAATATTTAGCACCAAGCAGCAATTTTATCTTTTTTCAGCCCAACATCATGAGTGCTCGCTGTATGTATTTATTTTTAGAATTACTGTGAGTTTTCCCCGCCCATTTGTTGAGAGCTCAAACAGAGCAGTGGTGTTCCCTGGGGAATATGAAGTTACACAGATCATTGCTCTCTTGTCAGGGCTTTCAAATCTCACAATGCTCTTGAGAAAGTTTGTTCATGAAACAGGTTCATCATCTATTAAATGTGTTCTCCAGGGTATGGTTGAAAATATACAATTAAATGAGAGCTGAACACAGAGGATATCCTGAGCAGCTGTATCCCTCTGGCTAAAATCTTCTATTAGCAGATGCTACTTAAATAAAGGTGAAAGGAATACTTGCAGTTACATATAATAAAACCCAAAAGATTTTTTGAGCCTTTCTCTATATCAATGTGGTCTTCACTGGAGCTTTTCAATCTTTGTCCCATTATACCTTAAATAACTCCATCATGAAGACTAACGCTATAAAAAGAAATAAATTAAATTAGAAGCTTATTTGAAATCCTTTCCAAACATTAAAGGTCCTCTTTCAAAGCCTTTGATCTCAATAGGTTTTGGATCAAACAAAGACTGTAGGTTCGATCCTTTCGTGGTTTGCGTATCTGGAACCTGAAGGGGTGGAATTTCATTTGCATGTTCAAAATGCAGTGCATGCGAGGAAGGGTGAATATGTGATAGATGCTTACCCTTTTGATTTGCCTTAAGGAAGACTCAAGTGAGAAATGGTGACTCTTGATTCATGGAAGTTTTCTGGAAGAGCTATGGTTGAGTTCATTATGTGCAGGAACAGCAACCTGCTTGAGTAGGGAATGAGAAACATTGTAGGAAGGATCCCAGATGGCTTAGTATTGTATTTATTTTGCTATTTGAATGTTTTTTTTGTCTGACTGTGGTAAATGTATTAGTAAGTATGACATCGTATTTTTTCTGGTAACAAGGAAATCTTTATTTTAATTCCCAGGTGATGCTGCGATTACGTTTGCAGTGAATGCTCTTTAGGAATACTGATTTTTAAAGTTAGGATTTAGCAGTCTTACAGATTAGTTGTGTTTCAGTAATAATAAAATGTTATGTATTATGGAATCGTCAGGTGACAAATGTCAACTTTCTCTCAGTGAATATGTCTGTATTTCAAGATCTTGATATTTATTTTTTTTTTTGTTGCTAGTCCCAGCAGAGGATCCCAGGGTGAGCTCTAAAGGTTGCTTGTGCCATTAAAGGTCTGGCCACAATGGTGTGAACATATGAAATGTATTACCTGCTTTTTTTTCCCCCCCAATCCTTACATGCAAAGCTCTACAAAACTCCACAGGATTTTAAGCAAGCTATGCTATTTAGTTAGTCATTCCTCCTTCAGACCTTGAGAAATTTTTCTCAACTGGGGAAAGCATTGCTGGTCCTTAAGTCAGCGTACTGTGGGAGCTCCCTGCTTTCCTTAGAGGTTCCGTGCACTGTCTGTTCCTCTGGGAGAAACCAAAAACTTTAAGCTTGGGCCTCTCCAGGCAAAAGAAACCTTTCACTACCTAGTTGATCATTCCCAGTCCTGTCTGAAAACTTAAGGGAAGATTAGAAATATTTATACAGTAATATAAAGATTCCGTCAAAAGGGGTGATGCTTTTGGTACCTCTTTCTCCCCACCTTGGATGTTTTCTGAGCTAAATATCTGTGTGTGCGTGTAATGTGTTCAAATGGTCGAACATATTATTTCCTATTCTTATTGGTAATAAGAAGATTCCTAGACACTGGTATAACCATATTTGTGAACCAGTTTTAGGTGGTTTATAATAAATGTGGGGATCTGTGGGTTTTTTAAAGATGGAAATCATTTGACGTTATTTTTCTCTCTAAACTTCCAATGTGTGCAGAATTGGTCTGCCATATCTTAGAGACTTCACAAACAGATGCTTGTGCAGCAGAAGGAGACTATACTGTGGAAAATACAGGGTTATTTTTCCTTTGACTGTCACAAGGTGCTCTGAATTGAAGTCTTTGCTCTTCTGTTAGTCTATATTCTCTGTTTGGACAGTTTGGGGAGAAAATAGAAAAAAAGGATTTTAGATAACCTTCCTGGGTGGACAACAGGATATCAGCAGAAGTTTCTTTGATGTGTTTGGAAAAATTCTAGTTCTGGGCTTCATAAAGAAGGCAAGAAACAGTAGCTGAATCTCTTCTATGCCATGCCAATAACTTGGGTTATAGTACAGATGTTTGAATTTTATGTCTGTTGCAGACATCCCACCAATTAATTTTCTGTTTTGATTTGGAAACAGTTGTTGTTGTTGTTCTCTAGTGAAAACCTCTGCAAATGACTCAAAAAAGAAAGCTTTGAGTTAAAATAAATCTCCGTTCAGCAATAGCTAATTAGATGTTCCAGACCATTCTGCTGCAGGGCTCTGCGGCATCGTTTCCAGTTCAGTGCATTTTTGTATGCACCCTTTCTTCTCTTGAGCAGCAGGTTTTTTGACTGTAATTTTTGTAATTATTGGATAGCTTGTTGCTTCTGCTAATTCTCATGCAGAAACTACACTTGCAGGATAACATAACATGGATCTGTGTGATAAGATACAGTGCCTTAGTGGAAAACCACCTTGGGGCTCCCTGTCGGAGCAGCAGGGAACAGAGGTTAGGGGTCTGCTTTGCAGTTATTGCAGTCAAAGTAGTACCCACTGAATCTTAAAGGTCAAATTTCTTGGAGTTTAGGGGGTTTTCTCTTCCGATTTATATTTTGAACACTTTATACACACACACGCACAAGGATGCTGTTACTTGGTTTTAAACAAAGACAGACCTCATAAACATCAAACTGCTATATCAGCTTTGCTCACATTTCTTGTGTCACTGGTAGGTTAGGAGAAATTTTTCCCTTCCAGTGATATATGACTGCTTCTGAGAGGTTAAAGAGCAGCAGAGGTCCTGTGACATACGTTTAGAGGGATAAGACTTTTATGAAGGCATGATTGTGATTTTTGCCTCTTATTTTCAGTACTTGTCAGTCTTGGCTGGTTTTTACTGGGGACTCTTCTGTGCAACTCTCATTCCATGAAAATGGTTTTATCACTTCTATTGTTGGTGCTTCTTTTCCATCAGAAGCTGTAATTTTGATATCACCATAGACCTCTATTAAATGGCTGAGATATTGAAAGAATGGACAGGGTTCTCTGGCTTTCAAACTTTTGACATTGACTTAATGACAAAAAATGATCAGGAAAGATCATCGTATAGCTTCTAAACAGAAACAAATCTGTTTAATAACATAATAAATAAAATAATAACATTTCTCTGCAGACCAATTTCACATAGTCTGTATGTACTCCTAGGTCATATTTGGGTCCATGTCTTGGAGCTGGGGAATCTGAGTTCTTGCTCTGTTGTCTCACTTACCTTGTGGTGCTTGTAGATCACATGGGGCCAAAGAGATGCTGTGATGCTGCACTTCTTGATAGACTCTGCTGGGAAATGCAGGTTCTTCTGGAAGTGTGAACGCTCAAATAGAGATAGTATTTGTTCTTTCAAATTACTATGAAAGAAAATCATATAAATCACTATATTGTACAGTGTTTCATGATTCCATGTTGGAAATTATCCTTACATTCTATAAGACAATGTCATACAAGTGTTTTTAATAACAAAATACTGGAAGATGACCCTTTAGTCTTTGTCAGAATTCACTTTAGCAGCATGTTGCTGAACCTGTATGATGATTTCATGGGCGTGCTGGGATTTCCCCCTTGGGGTATGCTGGGTGCTTGGAATCAATGCAAACAGCAAAAAGTAATCATAAATGCTTTTTTGTCTGTTATGAGCTAGTTGTCTTCTCTTTGCTGGTCTCACTGAAGGCATGTGTGTGTGCACACACATGTGGTAGTATGGTTCAGAAATCTTGTATTTATAAGATTTCATAATCGTGTTCTCTTGATAATTGTTTTCTGAGTGATAGAAAAACTTTTTTTTTCTTTAAATTATATGATCAGATTCTGTTTCTAAACATGCTTTTTGTTACAGATTCATGGGAGTCATTCATTGCCCTCAATGAATAGTTTTAGGTTATTTCTTTGTGTACCAACACAGATTTAAACAGGAATGCATTATTTCCTTTTTCCTTTAATTTCCAATGAAGTAGTACCGACTGGCTAGAAAGGCTTACGTCTCTGGAGTTATTAGTACAAAGCATATGATTTCCCCATTTATAACTCTGAGTGACACATGGCTTATCCAGCCAGTCTATAGTAATCCTTTACACTCGTCACATGCTTACTGATACCCACAAACATACACCCTCTGGACTACTAAGTACTTTAAGAATAAAATTCTAAAAAAATCTAAGTTGCAGCCTATTGTTTCAGATGATGTGATGAAGTGGCCAGAAAGATTTTCTTACTAAGGTAAGATGGTGGGTTTTTTACTTTTTCCATATGGAAAAACAGGAATGTGGAATTGTGTTCCTAATTCTGATCTTTGCATCCAGCCTCCAGTTGTGTGGCACAGAGAGGAAAACTGCTTTCCTACTGATAATGAGGAGGCTGAACAAGGACTGCTCCATGACATTACATGAGCCCTCAAAGGCTTAGGGCTGTGTCTGTGCAGAAGAGAGGCAGAAGCTGGTGTGTCTGGGATCTGTTTGGCAGTTCCCATTATCACTCATGACTCAGATTGTTCATGTTTTTGGCAACTTCACCTGGGAGAGCCAGGACTGAAAACAAAGGTGAGCTTAGTTCTCAGCCTTAGAAATTCATGACTCAGGAGCAGCAGTGTTGGAGGCAGCATAGTTAAAACCTTTGTGACTTCTCCCTATGATAAGCCAGCAAGCAGATGTCCGTATTCAGAGCCGTGTCAACTGACAAAAATTCAGCCGTTCTAAATGTGCTACCAAAGAAAGACCTTCAAAATCTCAGCACTGTGCCCTTGTGCGCTCTGCATCCTTTAGAAGCAGTCAGTTGATGAGTTTCTTGTATCCATATTCACTGGTACTTCCAATGTGTGTTGTCACATTGACAAACTATTAAAAACTTGAGGTTTTGCAGCTAATTATAATTCCTTCCTGGCAGCAGTAGAGGCAACGGCATCAAACCAAAGGAGATGCATATATAGAAATATATATATATATATATATATATAAATTCTTAAAGTACACTTCTAGACTGATGTGTGGGGTACAGAACCATACAATAAAGGCAGGATTAACATGTATTGAAATAACAGGATGCAGAAGAGTCTATCTGTCATCATGATGACTTTAGTCTTTTCTGTCTTCTCTGAATCAGACAGCCTGGTTCTCTTAATGTGATTAAAGTTCCCTAGATGATGCATCAAAATTGTGAAGACTCTTTGTGTCTCTGGGTGCAGAATTGGTAGCTGTCTTTCTGTGGTATTTGTCATTTCAGTTTATTGGTGTAAGAAAAGGGGATGAGGAACAGGAATTAAAGCAAAGGTGTTGCCTGATAGGGACCCTGACTGAAAATCTAACAAATTACCAGGAGGGAGCTTACTGTGTGTAGATGGTCAATCATTTCACAATATATTTCTGTGTTTAACTAAACAAGCAGTATTGATACTTGCCCCTTGTCATAACTTTGCATCCTGAGTAATCAAGCTTTCTTTTGTGAACACTTCTCAAAACACTCTGCATAAATAGAGAAATATTTCTCTTCTCCACTCACAGAGAGTTAGAGTAAGACTCTGAAATTTGCCCATTGACCCAGAACAAGCTAGCAGCAAACCCAGGAAAATATCCCATGCACCAAATTCCTTATCTGCTGAGTTCCTCAGGGAGGCAGCCACCACAGCTCACCACTCCCTGGTTTGTGGGGATATGTGACTGTATGCTGAAGAGCTAAGGAGATGATGTTACAGAAGGAATTGATTAGGAGTAATTTGCCAGGGGAAGGGAGCTGTATTGTGAGCTTTCAGCAAGTAATGAAGCAAGGATGCCAATCGACAGGTGGACCAAAGGCTTTCCAGTAGGAGGGAGGAAGAAATCGGCTCCAAGATCCAATTGCTCTAATTGAGGCTGTGAAGAGATAAATGGGGAAAGTTTGCAACTGCTGGAGACTGCTCTGAAGGAAAACTTTGAGGGTTTGTTATCCTGTCAGGAGGTCTTTTAGTCACCATGGTGATGCCTCTGGCAAACATCAGCGGGGGGGGGGGGGGGGGGAATAAAAAAAACAACAGTAAAACTGAAGTCAAACAAAAGCCCCCGAGCAAAAGGTCCCAGGCATAGCGGGGGTGGGGTGGGAAGAAATAGATATTGGTGGTGATGTTCTTTGAACTGGCACTTGAAAAGAACTTTAAGTACACATCTGAACACTGCTGGGATGCCATGGTTACAGGCTCTGTATAAAAATTTCAGTATTTGTAAAGTAATGTGTATTGGTCACCAGGAATAGTAGTGTTAGACCTGGGGTTTGGGGGCACACAGGCACTTCTGCAAGACACTTTTCCTGTGAGTCCACTACAAGGGTGTTTAGAAAGCTTGATGGTAGGTTTAGGATTATGGCTTTGAAGTGAGAAGGATGATTATGTGAAGTCCTGCTTCAGAAATGGGAGGAAGAGGGAAAAAAAAGGCATGGAGAGAGCTCATCATCATTATTAATTTTTTTGTCCCCCTTGATATTCAGGTGACTACTTGATGACCTCTTTTTTTTCCTTCCAGTTTCATGTTATTACTCCTGGAGGTTCCTTTTTGGTTTCACTTTGAAAGTTTATCTCTTTTCTCACTATAGGCATCTTTCAAACATGCTCCTTAGATAAGCTATATGTAGAGTATATAGCTTTTATTAATCTCATCAGTCAGTCCTTTTCATTCTGGATAATTTATACTAGAGCAGAAAGGAGTGGGGTAGCCAACACTTTTATCTGTTTTTCTTCTCAAATTTAAATAAGTCAATGTGTTGACTTCAACTTAATAGGA
This sequence comes from Scolopax mira, assembly GCA_004320125.1. Classification (NCBI taxonomy): domain Eukaryota; kingdom Metazoa; phylum Chordata; class Aves; order Charadriiformes; family Scolopacidae; genus Scolopax; species Scolopax mira. The sequence goes on along the minus strand of BJBW01001705.1, from coordinate 38,292 downwards.
GGAAAATGCATCCTTCTAAGAGGTCTGTGATTCAACATTATTGACACATACCTTGGTGTTGACTGGCTTATTTGTTTGTGTAGTGGTGGCAGGCAAAAGACCCCTGCTATATCAGGATCCCCTTGAGACAGTGCTGAACAAACAAATGATTACTCATAATTGCTGTATGGGAGATACTACCTGTGATGTCAAACTGGATGCAAATGAATGTGCTAAGGAATGGAAGGAAAAGCAAAGGACAAATGGGAGCTGCAGCAATAGGGTTGTGTACCTGGAAGCAAGGTGAATTTTATTTCAGAGTGTTGAAAAGGTTGTATTTTAAAATAGAAATATCTTTCTTTGGATTGTGCTGCAGTAGTCTCTAGGGAGTCTAATCAATGACTAACCCTAAGTGGTATATAGCTAGGAACTTCCAGGCACTGTTCTATCTGATTAAATGCTGCCTACCCTACCCATCGTTTTATAACTCGCTTTTCATGGGTCATGTTGAAGATGTATGTCATAGGAGAACATCTGGAGGAGAAAATATTGGGATTATTCTTCCTTTCTGCATACAAAGGTTAGCAAAAAATTATGATCCCAGTGTTGCCAGAGAAGTATAAACAAGTTTTACTGCTTTATTGAAGGAAGCTGCTATTTTATCCTTCCCACTTCTAATAAAAATAATTATGCCAATATGTTTACAGTAAGGAAGCATGCTAAAATGCTGTATTTTAATTAATGTAGTACTTGGTGATGGAAATCTCCACATCTAAAAGTAAGGACTGAGCAACAATGGTAATTCATGCTTTCCTTTAAACTTGTGAAGCAAGATGCTGGCATGTTCTTGAAAGTGTGGAGGCTGGAAAGGGCTCTTGTGTTTTTGTGAGATGGGCAAGCATGTATAGTTACCTCTGTCGTAGAAGCCTGATGTATATGCTTCTGGGAACTTTTTTTTTTAAGCTGATATTTTTTGGTATGGTTTATCTTGACCCCTTTTTTTCTACAAAGTTGATTCCAAGAGGAATGTCAAAAAGAAACCATGATACTTTCCTACCCCTCAAAGAGCTTATTTTTGTAACATTGTGTATGGAAAACAAGTGTAGTGTAACTGCAAATATGGTGAAAAATAGTTAACTGACATTATTCTTGAGATACCAACACTTTTCACTAGAAAGCTGCTATTTTCTGAGTCCTTGCTGTCTGAACACAGAAATGCAGATAGACCATAGTTCTTACCATGCCCAAACTCAGTGTGGTTGTAGTCGCTCAATGTCTGGATTGGTTGATCCTCTATAAGTGGACAAGTGAGACTGTTATTTTGTCATGAACTAGAACATGATGTCTGTTCTTTTTTCTCTATGGCATTATTTATATCCTCTGCTTGATGTAGTTTAGCTGTAGATACAGCAGTGCAAATGAACTTGCACGCAGTCTTAAACTCTCTCATAGCATATAGCCACTTGGCTTAGCTCGGGAGAGAGGCTTGTACATCTTTTGCATGTTTGGTTTCTAGCTTTTTCCACTGGATGGCCTAGCTGCTATATAAATGCTAGCAATTCTTCCTTGTGCTCTGCCATGACAGTAATTGATTGCTGATAGACTATGCCTAATGCCAAAATAACTGGGCAGAAATGTCTATTACGTTACTCCACTATGTGTAGTATAAATCTACTCTGGCAGTGTTATGGGAGGGTTGCCTTGAAAAAGATAGATCCATCCCAGGTAGTCGTGGAATATGCTGTCATGGAAGAATGTGATTGATGTAGGAAGTTCTTATATATTCTGTAACGGGTGGAAAAAGTCACTAGTAGTGACTTTCACTTTCCAATGATTGTTTTTCCCCAATATTTCCCCACTATGTGTTACAGAAGGTATTGTATTTGAATATGAATTAAGATGCAAGCAGATACTGCCTGTAAGCCCTGCAATGAGCATAGTCAGTGACCTGATATGAATTGTTCTAGATTTGCACTTGCTGCATGGTCAGAATGACAGTCCCTTTCCTTATGTTTGTGACCTTACTGTTCTGCTGTGCCAATTATTGTCACTTTATCAATTCAGCATTTTATGACTTTACTGGAGAATCAAATGGAGAGAATAAAAGCCAGAGGCTCCTTTTTAAATATAAATAACTTTGAGGATTAACAAAAGTGACATGGAAACTGATTCTATGTAAAAAAGCAATGAATTAACGTACAAGCGTGTTAAGTATTTAAAAGTTTTCCCCATACAGAAGCCACCTTTCAGAATAGCCTGTGAAGCTCTGAACAAAGAAAAATGAGCTCTTTGAACACCCTGTGCTTCTGAGACCAGTGAAAGAAAATTGGCTTTTCCTGGAATTTGCTTTCTGCTCTAAGTATGCATTCCAATGTATTTAGTACTACTGAAGGGGAGATATAGCTGTCAGAATGACATGTTGGAAGGACTTCACAGGGGAAAAAAAAAGCAGTTTCTGCAGGCTTTGTGGATATCTGATACCAGCATTCTCTTATGGAAAAGCAAAAACAATTCTGTGGTAATCTTATTCTGTTATCTGTAATCTTCTGTACTACAATTCTGTAGTAATATTAGTAATTATCCAAAGGAACAGATATATGAGTTGGATTTGGAGAACACATAAAGCAGAAGAACCAGCCTGTAGCTCCAAGTATACTGCATGAGAGAACATTCAACTTATTCTCAAGAGAAAAGATCATATTAATGAACTGGAGTTTTAGGCCCATTCCCACAGTTTTCTGGATTTGGAATTAAATAGGACATTATGGTATCTAGAGCACTAGTAGCACTTGGCATGTTTGAAGCTGTTAGCTAATCAATCGTATAGCTCAGGAGCAGCTTCTGCTGTTTGATGAACTAGGTTGATCTTGGAACTTCTCTGTGTTTTCAGGTCCTTAAATAGATGAAGTAACACTTGCCCTGAGATTGAAAGTGATTGCCTGAGTTGTCGCAAGGGGAGATCTATTTTTAACGGGAATATTGAGGATAGCACATGTAAAGAGAGGAAATTCTTTCTAGGATAGTAAAAGTATTAAGATCCAAGAGCTACATCACACTTCAGCAGACTTTGATCTTCAATAAGTATAGTGAGGAGTTGTGAGGTACTTTGAGAGACAGTAGGTGGGGAAAAAAAACAACCACCAACAGAACACTGAAAACATTATTAATGGGATAATATGGTTGGGGGAAAAAAAAAAGGGCAAATGCCATGTATACTAGATAATTATAGGCTAGTCAGTTTAACACCAGTTCCTGGGAAGATTACAGAGCAAATTTGCCTAGGAGCTACTTGCAGGAACACAAAGGACAAAAAGCTAACTTTGGAATAGCCTACATGGATTTACTGGGGGCTGACTATTCCTGCCTGGCTTTGTGAACAGGGCTACGGGAGGTGTTTTTACCTTGACTTCTTACCTTGACCTTTGATACAGTCTCCAGCAGTATCCCTGTATCCCAGCTGGTGGGATATGGGATGATAAGAAGGGTGGGAAATTGCCTGGACTGCTGGTTCAAAGGGCTGTGCTCACTCAGTGGCAAAAAGTCCAACAGGCAGCTTATGGCTAGAGATGCCCCCCAGGGGTCGATGCTGATGCCAGTACTGTCTGTGGTGATAACCTGGGTGACGGGACAGTGTGCGCTCTCAGCAAGTTGGCAAATGACCAAATTGGAGGCAGTCATTGATGAGTTGCAGCTCAGAGGGACCTTAAGAGGTTGGAGGAATGGAGCCACCGTGAATCTTGTGAAGCATGGCAAAAGCAAATGCCAGGTCTGGTATCTAGGGTGGAGAATTCCAACAGGCTATGGTCCAACTGATTATAAGAAAGCAGTTGAGTAGAAAAGGTGGGTAGCTATCTGAATTTGAGTCAGCAGTGTTCCCTTGAGGTGGAGAAGGTCTATTTTGAAGTGATCTGCCTTAGCAAGAATGCAGCCAGCAGGCCAGTGGATTCCTTCCCTCTAGTCAGTGCTTGTGAGACGATGTCGGGAGTACTGTGCCTAAATTTGGGCTTCACAGTAAGATAAAAGTATTGAGAATGGACCAAGTCTAGCAGAAGGCCACCGAGGTGATTACCAAGTGGTAAAGGTGCTGGAAAACATGACAGATGAGGAGAGTCTGAGAGAACAGAATTTATTCAGCCTCAGGGGGAGAGAGGGAGGAAATACTATGGTAGTCTTTAACTACCAGACTAGGAGTTTATAGAGAAGACTCTTCTTGGAGTCACACCACAATAGTATGAGAAGGAACGGGCACAAGATGGAATATGGAAAATTATTATTTAAATAGTGGTGTGGTAAAACACTAGTACTAGTTGGCAACAGAGTAGTTGTTAAATGTCCTGTCTTTAGGATATTCAAAACTCAACTGGAGAAGTTTCTAAGGAATCTGATCTCATTGGCCTTGCTTTGAGTTGGAGGAGAGGGAAACTATAGGACCTCTACAAGTTCCTTCCAGTTATTTGATGGTTCTTTTTTTCTAGGCATTTGTAGTGGGAAGGCCTACATGTTCTCTGTTTTCTATGGGAGTATGAAGTTATGGTTTCTGATAGTTGAGCCATCAGCGTTATTCAGTGCTTCCAGCTGAGTTTAGTGCACAGTGCAGGCATTGGAAATTACTTTTCATCCATATTTTACTGTTGTTACATTCAGAAGGATACTACTAAAAGACCCAACATAAATTATCAAAGGTTTGAAAAACGAGGATTTATAAAAATGTTGCGTGTCTGTTTTTTTCACCTTCCAAAGAAGTCAGGAGGTAAGTGATTGTGTTACCTGCATGCATCTCTAGCTATCACCTGTAGAGCTCTGTAGGATGCAAGTGCTGCAGTTTGAGGAAGAATGAGTGACCCTTAACGTGGGGCTTAAGAGGCATTCCAGGCCTGGAGATGAAAGGATGAAGAACAAATCCTCTGTATTATTAAAGCGTGTGAAAGGCATGAAAGAGCTAGAGGTAAATCAATAGTTTGCATTTATAGCACAAGGGGGGAAAAATATACTGGGATTTATTTTTCCAGCTTATTTGAGAGAGGTTTGTTTTTTCCCCTTTAAGAAGCACAGAACTGAGCTTTCTAGGGAATTGTATACCTTTAGCACCCTGGAAGATTTATCCAAAAGAGAACTGTTCCCTCTGTTGTCTCCCAAATAAACGATTTGGTAACTAAATGCTTTATTTGGACTATGGCTGGCAATTCACAATAAAGCAGTAGAGACCAAAATGAAAATATTGAGTTTTAGTGCTTGCAGAGAAGGAGACTAATATATACTTGAAATTTGAGTGAAGGAAATATTTACCAATTTTAATCAAAGTTTCTTAGTGGGAGTAGGACAGTGAGAGTAGGGAGTAGGAGGTTAAGAGGACATGGACTACCCATTTTCAGTTGTTTGTCCAGCTTTATCAATTTAACTTCCCTCTCTAAAACTTCTTAGCGATACCCATTAAATACCATACAGTTCACTCACTGCTCTAAGAGGCCTTCTCCATGTCTAGATAGGTATTTGGGTAGCATCTGTCACTGGTCTGCGTTAGCGCTGTGTTGATATGGTGCATTACCTTTAACTATAGGGATTGATTGATTTCAAAGGCAGGCAATTTAAATTTGTTGTCTTAGATTGTATAGATTATTCTTAGATTCTTCAAGAATAGGAAATGCCAGGGCTTTTAAGATCAAATGCTGTATACAGATGAAAAAATGTAGCATTATAGCTTAATTTCAAATGTTTAAGAACTAACAATAGCCTTCTTTGTGAGGATGTTATAGATGTTATCTGTAATATTCCTAGAAACTTATTGCTTCTCTGCCTGAAGTCACCTAATACTTTCGAAATGGAGGGAGGTTGCTGTGATCATTAGATCATTCATGATCAGTCCATAGCCCTTTAATTGCCCTCACTTGTGTGACACCTTCTATTGCTCCATGCAACTGAAGGGCACAGACTCAGGACCTCTCAGATGTTGGTGTATTTTAGTCTAGATTGTAACTGCTGAACTTCTCAGGAAACAATAGTGATGAAAAAACTTCTAGAGAGTGGCTGAATATCAAAATCATAAGCATTCTTGGTTGCCTCTGCCAGAGGGAAGAAGTGTTGGTTTTTTTGCAAGCCAAAATGCAAAATGCTTCATGTTTGAAGCTGATGGGTTCATCATGGCAATGGGAATATTTTAATCACCCAGTACTGCTGATGCTGGGATGTTGTGTGCCTGCTCCTCTGGATAAGGCCTGGATGCAGCTTTGCCCCCGAGTCTCATGGCAGGTATCATTGCTGCCTGTAGCTGTAAGATGGAGGCCATTCCAGTGCGGTGTAAAAACTGTGGTGCTGAGCTACTTTCTAGTGAAATAATAATAACGGACTAGGATGGTGGCTTTTGTGGCCATCATCTTCTTCAAACTTCATCTTCTTCCTGGAAAGAAGGGTAGCCAGGCATGGGAGATGAGATGTCTCCCTTGAGTGATATTACACTTGTAACTGGGGTAGCAGAGGAAGCCGGGAAAGAAGTAATACGAAAGACAAAGCAAACTGGCTGAAGAGAATGAAGTCCCAGGTCAAGGTGAGCAAGTTATTCAGAACCACTCTGCTTTTTCTCTCCCCTGCTGACTTTCTTCAGATACAGTTGTTCTTGAATGATCACAATCAGTATATCAAAATAAACGCTTTATAGAGTAAGGTAAAAGGAGTTGCTGGCAAGACTGTAAATCCTCTCATGGAAGAAATGATAACTCAGCTCAAGAGCCCTTTTGTCCTGGCAGTGCAGGAAGGATATAAATTCTCTGAAAGTATCTGTCAGTTGGAATTGCTCTGCATTCATCATGCCAGCCCTCTGCATCATTCATGAATGTCATAAGAGACTAAAGAATTGGCACTTCATGGTGAGAATGATTAAACAACCATTACACTTGTCTTCTACTCTGGCATGGTACCTTTTAACAGATTGCCTGTATAATGCTCATGTATGTCCACCTCTCATTGTAGCTGGCCTTTCATGGTGGCAAGAAGAGGAGGCAAAAGCAAAAAAAGCAGCATATCATTTACAGAGTAATTTGTATGCTGTATTACTAGCTCTGGATAATTTCAGTTTTTACGCTACCACTAAGTGACCTTGGGGAAAGTTAAAATAACTTGGGAATGCTGAGCTTCTATAAATTAATTTCTTCCCGTTATTGGCCTTTCAGTAGTTGTGAGGGATAATATTGTATTTGAGGTGAGGTCAAAAAAATCAGAACCGAGAGCTTGTTTCCTTGGCAGGAATTTAGCCACACTTAGTCCTAGAAGACTAGGCTGTGTCCACAGTAGCAACCAGTATGACAGTAGGTTTGCAGAATGAAATTAGTACCAAGGACCTGAGATCCATACTGTAGGCATTTTAATTCTGAAGATTTACTTTGAGCTAGCTCTGGTCTGGTCCTATAGACTAATTACTTGTTACCAGTAATCCAGTTTAGTTTTGTTTGAAAGGTGTCAAATTTGTGTACTCTGCAACCGCTCTGATGTGAACTAAAGCACGGCAAGTTGTGATAGATCAAGAAGTTTATTTCAAAAGCATGTTGCTGAAATGAACTTAAATCATAAAATTCCTTAAGTTGGAGAAGGCTCTAAAGATCGAGTTCAACCATTAACCCAACCCTGGCAAGTCCACCACTAAATCGTGTCTGTCACATCTACACATTTTTAAGTACTTCCAGGAATGATGAATTCCTCCAATTCCACCACTTCCCTGGGCAGCCTGTTACAATGTTTGAGAATCCTCTCAGTGAAGAAATTTTTTCTAATATCCAATCTAAACCTCCTCTGGTGCAACTTGAGACCACTTCCTCTTGTCCTATCGCTTGTTACTTGGGAGAAGAGTCCAATACCCACCTTGCTACAACTCTGTAAGGAGTAATAAGGTCTCCTCTCAGTTTCCTGTTCTCCAAACTAAACAACTCCAGCTCCCTCAGCATCTTCTCATATGACTTGTGCTCCAGGCCCTTCACTAAGCATCATTGCTGTTCTTTGGACATGCTCCAGTACCTCAGTAGTGTAGTGAGGAACCCAAAACTGAACTGAACTGGTTTGTTGTTGTGGTTTTTTTGTTTGTTTTACTTATTTGTTTTGTTCTCCCCCCCCCCCGAATGGATTAATTGTTTTAATCAAATAAGATGTACCTTAAGAATCAAGACTAGAAAGAGATTCTTTGGAGGGGAGTTGAATGGGCTGAGATCAATAACAGCAGTTTGGCCTCCATCCATCCTCAGCTGTATCTAGGCCATTTTGTTACCTTTCTGATTCTGTAAAACTGTATGAACTAACATCCCTGTTCTTCCTCCAGGCCCCAAAAGAGCTATGAATCATGCTGTGCTTCTCATTGCTAACAGTAGTATCTGTATTCAACTCCTCTGGCATGTTGCCTTCTGGGCTTTTCCAAGGATATCCTCTCTGTGCACTCTTTTATCAGGAAACACCAAGAAATAATAAAATGCATCCAGATTCCAGTTCGGTTTTGGCAGCAGAATATAGCTCAGAAATACTTCTATCTACCTTTACTGAGTTTAGTCACAGTTGCATCTAATGACACCTGTTTTCAGGTGGAAGTTAACTTTGACCCCAGTAAACATGTCCTGCAAGGGTCACAGTAACTGGGCATGGTTTTCTGGGCACTTCTACCGAGCAAATTTAATGTTTGAGTTGTAGTGTTTACGGTTTCTTTTGATCTCTTCATCTGTTGCTTTGTGCTTTGAAGCCTTTTGTCTTCCTGTAACGAATGTTCTATATTTGTTATGAGCAGTACATTTGGTTTTTTTGTAGGATGTTTTAATTGTCTGTGGTGTGTTTAAAAACAAATAAAAACAAAACAGTAATAAAAAAAACCCCACAACCCCCCCAAAAAACCCCAAACAACAAAAATTCCTGGAGGAATTGTCCTTGTGGACCTTTTCTGGATTGACATCTGCCATGTGGCTGCTTAAAGCTGTGGGGGCTGAATTTGATAACACAACTGCTCTCTTTACTGGAAGAGATGACAGTAGGGCTGTGGGTGGTGGTATGATAAGTCTGCAAGGCAAGGTTGATGCTGAGAGGATAGATATAAGGACAGATTATTATGTCTTCCAGTGTAAGAACTAGGCAACACGTAATCTGTTTAACAAGAGCAAGTTTGAAGAAGGTGATTCTTTGCATCAGAGAATCACTTGTGCTTGACGAGACCTTGGGAAGTTTCTAGTCCTAACCCCTGGCCAGAGGAGGGTCAGCTGTGAGGTCATATCAGATTGCTTGGGGTTTTATGTAGTCAGATCTTGAAAGCCTCCACACGTGAAGACTCCAAAATCTCCTTGGGCAACCTGTTTGACTGCCTGTCTGTCCTTGTGGAGAGAGAGCTTTTTCCTTCTATCAAGTCAGATTCTCTCACTTCAAACTATGCCATCTACGCACCACTGTGAAGAGGCTGCCTTTGTCTTCTCGTCAACCTCCTTGAAGGTGCTGTGAGGCTGTCCTTAAATCCCCTTAATGTGTCTTCAAGCTAAACATTACAAACCACATGAGGCTGAGTTAATTGCTGAAAAGGCTCGTAGTCTGGGTGTGTACTTTAAAGAAATATGTTTGCTTTACTTTTAGTTTTCCCTGGGTGTCCACTTACGATCAATACTTAAGACGTGACAGTGAACTAGCCAGATCCTCATAAGACTGATTATGTCGTTATAACGTAACTGAAGATATTGCTGAAAGAGTTGCATTTTGTTATGTTTATGTAGTCATTTGGGTCATTTTAGTCAGCAGCTAATCCCTAAATTCTTTCTGAGATGATAAACATCTCCAGTATGCCCCAGGACAAATTCAGATTTGGGAAACCCCTCAATTTTCCCAGTATCCTAGATCTAGGGAAATTTGTTCAACCGTAAGCTATCTTGAATCTTCTAGTATTGTAGGAATGCTCCCTTGCTCCCTCTCTTCCTCTCCCTATCTTTTTAATGCAGTATAACTAATAAGAAGTAGCATACTGTCTGATCCGATCGTTGGCTGATGCACACATACTGGGAAGAAAATGACTTGTATTAATTTGCTGTCATTAAAAGAGACAAACACAGAAAGCAGGCATGATCCAAATCGCTGCTCCAGTTTTGCATTAGTCTTGCAGATTTTGTAATTCCTCCTCTTATTTTTGTATAGAAGCAACTCTTTCGTATTTTAAAACTGGAAAGGAATTTCAGTTTCCTGTCAAACAATGTCTGCTTTTTGAGACAGGAGTATGGCTTTCAATCTGGGTCTCGGAGGGTTTGTCAAGAGAAGAGCATCCTGAAAGGAAAAAGAGCTACTTCATGAAAACTCCGTTTAAGCATGGAAGCATCCTTTTTTTAGAGGATTAGACTGGAAGCTTTGCATTTTTCAGGGCTTTAAGTTTTCTTCAATCTTAGTAAATGTAAAGCTCTTGATAAATAAAAAGATGTTTCAGCAGTTGTGTCATTAAAAAGTAGCAAGTGTCCATTTGTTTTCTCCTGTGATGGAATGGCAAAGCCAGCCAGATGATGATGATTAGATCCTCTGTAATCTTTTTCAATCTCCCTACCCCCCAGCTTTTTTGTTTTGTTTGGTTGTTTTGGGGGGATTTTTGATGGGGGGTTTTTTTGTGTGTGTTTTCTTGTGTTTGAGTGATTTTGGGTTTTTTTAATCAAGCATGTGTTTGTATTAATAGATAATAGACCTTTTAAACTCAGAATGTGGGAAAAGCAGCAACTGGGGCACAGAGATGTGCAAGTACCAGAGAGTAGGTCTTTAGGAGAATGAGGAGGTAGGCTAGTTCTGGTTGATAATATTCAGTTTTGACTAGACTTCTGTTTCTTGATATGTGTGATTGAGTGACAGTAATACAAAGGCATCCCTGGGATATCCTGATATTGCAGATCATTCCATATGCTGTAAGAACATTGGCATATATGCTAGAAGCAGGGTGTGTGTATCAATGTCTAGTTTATTTTTTGTCTCCTGAGTCATTCTTTTGCCTAAGAACTTTTTTCATTTAGTGTGATATTAAGTGAGATAGGATGAAGAGGAGTAAAATAAAGATTAGGATAACCATGTAGTTGAAGTTTAAGATTGAGGGTAACTGGATGACAGGTTATAACTGGAGAAGGAAAAATAGTTGCTGTCAAGACTGATGCCTTGGTAAATATGGAAGGCCCGAAGGAATGGGGCTGGCACGCTGCTTGGTACTAATGCTGTCAGTTTCTTTCTTTTAATCTGGAAACCATAAATTAATCTGAAATTCAGTTAGATCACTCTTGCTTGATCTTTTTCTCCATTCTTAATTTGTTTGGTAGTGGTAGCTGGAAATGTTATTGTACATCTGGTGTAACAGCAAGGCAAAGAAGCATATACAGTGCATTTAGTGGGCAACATGTATAGGAGTAATTTTAAAAAAAAAATCACAGAAGCTGGAAATGTGAAACACCTGTTAGTGCATCTCTAGACAGGGCAGCTGTTCCAGCACACCTAGAGTTGACCCGCTTCAAGTGATTTCAATAAATGACTAGTCAGACAAATCACCCATGCTGTTTGGGAGCATATCGCAAAGCTAGGTAAAAACATTACCTATTTTCACCACTATTTTTCTTAAAACATATGAACACTGTTGCTTTTCTTTGTCCTCAAAATATTCTTTTGTCATTCTTTTAGTTTTTTAACTCTTAAGAAATCCACTTAAAAGTAATTTGGAGTTGCTCAGCCTGCATGGTCTTTTTTTATGTGTCCACAACTGTCAGAAGCTTCATTTTTACTTGGCCAATGCATGTTCTTTTGACAGCGTACAGGTACCAACTGATATTTTATTGTCTATGTTGCTATGGGATAAACTTTTGGGGAGCAATATTTGAAAGACCTGGTGATCTTTTCTGGTTTGTGCAATGTGTATCGTTTAACTCCCCCTTAGAGCTGATTTTCAAAGCATGGCTCATTTTTCCTCAAGAGAGTAGCAAGCATAAATACATAAAACGTTACACTGCCTGACTGAGGTAAGGCCTGAAGAGCTATGCCAGGGTTGTTTCTCTGATTGGACACTTATTGGTCAAATATGCAGTTTATCTTGTGAATAAATGGGAGAGACCTTAATCTTTGGGGCAGTGACCAGATAAATCTGATCAGATTTCAGGCAAAACCTCCAATCTATTTTATAAGAGTCTTCTATTAGAATAGAAATTCATTTTAGCACCTCTTCTTTGTTACTTTGTTCATCTCCACTTGCTAGGGTAGAATATTATATATATATTATATATATATATATCATATACGTAGATATATAATACCATGGTTTTGGAAACTGCATTTTCATTATGTGACTATATAATAATGCTTCCTGCTGCAGCAAATTTCATCTCCTTATCAAGTTTCTGCAGACGTATGCCTGATCTCTTCTCACTTGCTTTCATGCTACTATTTTATCTAACTTGTATTTCTTTACTAGTGCTTTTTCTGGTGGAGGAAATAGCAAATGAACCACCTGGTCGAGGTACAATGAGGAAAAGGTCACCATTACTTATTCTTTCATATTTCTCTAAATTTGTCAAAACTTTTGCCTTTTGTAATTGAGGCTTTTTGGGAATTTTTGAATGTCTTCATAAAATACCAGGTTTTAATTATTTAATTGCCCCTTTAAAGGGCTGCTGATTAAAGAGTTGGTAATTACAGGTGTTACCAAGGTTTTCTTCCTGATATGAATTGGGTCTTGCTTTGCTCATGTAACTATCTGTAGTCACAGACAATGTATTACTGATTCCATCCTTTGACAATATAACTTTGTGAAAATAACCTGAATTTCAGTTTCCTGCCAAGACAGAAGAGCAAAATACCATCATCACAAATTATCCCGTAGTTGAACTGGTAGCTTCTTGTTAGAAACCAGAAGGTTATGATTATTAATAAACATGGAAGGACCTTTACACCAGCATATGAAGTACCCCAAGAGACTCATCACAATTACTGGAGTAAGCAGAATATATAGTAGAACCGTAAAGGAGGCACAAAATGGGGGGAGAAGGGAAGGGAAGTCAAAAAAAAAAAAAAAGCAATGGGTAAGGAAAATGCAAGAGTTCTTTTGTTTGCATAATTACAAGTCTTTGTCTTTCAAATGGAAGACACAATTTTTAGGAATGTAGAAGTATGTTTCTAGTCCTTTTACAAAAACATTAAGAAGTAAAACAGTATCTATACTTTTTTAAAGATTCTGTGCAAAACAATAAAGATGTAATAATTGAGGGAAAGTTATATGCCTTAACTTGCATGTTATTTTAGGTAGGAAGCTGTTATCATTAGGTTTACATACCTCGTGCTTTTTGGTGAATTACCACCACAATCAGGATATTTATTTTACATTGGGTTCTGAGTGGCAGGGGGCTGCAGAGTGGGAGGAGACCGTGAACTGCCCCGTGTATGGTCGCAGCCAGCTCTGATGGGGATGAAAACAACCCACCACTTGCCACAGCTTCAACTTGTCAGAGGAGCATATGGTGGTGGTGCTGCTGGGAGTCTAAGAAAGGGCCATAGCCCCTGAGGGCAGGAGGTAGCGTGGGAGGATGCATAGGAAGATGCATGAAGGGAGGAGGCATGTACAGAAGGAGGTTCTGGGATGTTGGTGGGGATGTGCTAGAGACACAGTTGGATGTAGCATGCCTCTGAGGGGACTGCAGCTCAGGGCAGGGCCTCCCCTGAAGGTATTGGGCTTGTAGGTGACTAGTGCCAGAGCAGGGACACTGGGGGTCAGTGGGGGAACACACAGGGGAGCCGGGATGCCCTTGAGGGATGACTGGGGCCAGTGGAGAAACACACAGAGGAGCCGGGACATCCCTGAGGGACTGGGGACGGTGGAGGAACACGGAGGAGTTGGGACACTGCTGAGGGACTGGTGCCTATGCTGGACCACAGACAGAATGGCAGAAAGAAACCTGTGTGCACTGACCCCCACCACCTGCACCACCTCTCTCCCTACAGCCCAGAGGGAGGGGAGATGAGGGGGGAGGAGGAGAGCTGGTGAACTGCAGTTGAGCTTGGGGAAGGAAAGGTATTTTCCCTAAGTGTTTGTTTAATTGTTTGTTGTCTTTGTTTCCCAATGCCTGAATCAGTAATTAAAAGTTTATGTTAATTGTCAATGAAACTAAGTGAGATAACCCTACTTGAGATTGTTTTGCTGTGACAATGTTGTCACAAAGTGATGTGGGACCTTGGTCATAAATTTTGCTGTGTTAACTCAGGTAATTATTGTAGCTTTTAAATTGGCCCGGGTTCCTTATAATTTTAATCTTAAAAGTGCTTTTTAGGTGTTAAAACCTGAACTGTGGCATTCATGGTATGTTCAACTCATGCTTAGGTCCCAGTGCACAGTTGCTGCAGTTAACCCTTCAAGTGGTAACCGTTTCTATAATACACATCCAATGTTGTGTTTTCCGGGCCGCTGTGAAGTGGGGGGTGTGTGTGTGTGTTGTGCTGTAGCTGAGGCAAAATGGGCTGTTGATGGCATAGTAAATGCAAGTAGAGAATCTGCAATGGAATATTTAATATGGGGAGGTTCACAGGTTCCCCAGGGCACAAAAGAAGTTATATCTTGTGCAGATGTGACAGACTTGTTTTCCACTGCTTTACAGGATTAGTTTCAGGCAGGATATAGCTGCTGCAGTTACTGTACTGTGTTGATCGAATGATACTTTTCCTTAAGACAGGTTTTTGAAGTCTTAAGCGATGATGAGGAAAAAGTGATAACTGATTTAAAATTGTATGTGGTGCTACCAAATTCAACCAGATGTTTCTCAGCACAATGACTAGAAGGCTTTATTTCCTTTGGCTTAAAACACTGCCTATAACTTCTCTGTTAGGAATTTTCTGTGAGGAGTGTTTGCCTCAGAGTATTGTGTTTTGACTGAAACTAAATAATCAAACAGCTCTGTCCATGAACATAACTAGCAGATATGTAATTTGCCCAAGTTACATACACAGAAATTGTATTGTCGTATGTGTTGCAACATAATCATCTCTTTGATTTCTAGATCTCTTAAAGTTGTAAGCTATAGTTAAAAGTTAAGTCACTTCTACAAAAAGTCAACTGCCGCTCTACCAAACTATAAGCTTATGAGTTTATAAGCTTTGTGCACAGTAAACATGTGGTGGCATCCTAGCAGCTTAAATCTGCAGGGATTGTTCCCTCCCTGTATATTTCTTCATTTCTCTGAGCTCCCAATGCTGACCAAATTCCACATGCAGCATCCTAGTACAGTAGCTGAATATATTCTCTTCCCATTTGCTTTTACGTGTCAGTACAGTAAATCTGGCCCAGGGCGCTTTGAGAAATGGGATTTCTCGTAGCTGACTGGGGAAATAATTGTATGCACTCATGTCTTTGATTTTATTTTTTTTTCTTCTTTTATTTTTTTTCACAGTATAGGTTAGAGGTAGTGTTATGTAGTTGAGGTGGCAAAGGTCTGTAACAATAAATACAATGGAATTAATCAGTCCCTCGGACTTTTCTATTTTCAGGGAAGGGTTGGGGTTATATTTATTAAAGGAGGTGTATAAACCTTGAACAATGAGGAAAAACTAAATATCAAGTGGCTGCTCGTTAATGGTGTGTTATCCATTGTCTGTCTCGAATAGAAAGCGTGTTGAAAAAAACGTGCTCTTATGTGATAAGTCTGTGATAAAGCTTAGGTGCAATGAGAAGATCTCAAGTGGAACAGACTCAAGTTTAGCCTCTTTTTTTCTTAACTGAGTTCTTCAATAATTAGGCTACAATTCTCTGCAAGACCACAAAGAAAAGAGACCTTCTGATCTAAAATCAGCAGGGACCTTTGGAGGTAAACTAGTCCAACCCACTCACTCACAGCAGATTAAAGCAAGGCCAACTAGATAGTTTTCAGGCCTAGTCAAGTTCCGGTGAAGCTGAAATCTCCTTTCTTGAAGTCCAGGGTTGTAAATTATACTGTTTGCCTTGATAAATTCTCTTGGGGTTTTAAACTCCATACACTTGTGGTTGCTGCAGTCAAATAGAAGCATTTAAGTCAAGCTTGTTTATGTTGTGTTTTGGGGTTTTGTGGTCTTGGTGGCTTGTGTTGTTTTGGTTGGTTGGGGGTGGGGGGGTAGGTTGGTTGGTTTGCCTTTTTTTTTTTTACATTATTGCAGTGTGGGAGTAATTCTTGTTATCCTTCCTCTTCTGCTTTTACTTATGTCTGCACCCTGTGTTTTCAGACTGGAGTGACTATTCTGTTTATACTTTGGAGGAAAGAAGTGGTACTGGTGGAACATTAATATGCTCTCTCTTTCCAAACAAGGCAATGGGTATCCTGTATACCCTCAAAAAAGGGAGGAAGGGAAGGGTACATTGACGTACCCAACAAACAAGTGCTGTGTCTATTACTATACAGATAATTTTGACCTGCACAATAAGGAAACAACTTCTGGCCACCAGGCATCAGTTAACAGGTTAGTTTGGGCTCTGGTTGTTGCGTCTGAATGATCTTTGTGTACAATCCCAAAGTACCGAGTATCTTCAAATTAGGCCTAGAAGCAAAAATCTACGTTCTGTGAGGAGAAAATGAGTTCTGTTAAGTAGTTAAGTCCCATGGCAGGCCTATGAAGACATAATTGGTTCTAATTGGCACTCATAGAGCGCTGACATATTCTACCTGCAGCCAAATAATTCTGAGAGGCAAAGAAATCATCTGTCTTTATAAATAGCAAAGAACTCTCTTCCAAGCTTGGAATAGCTTTGGAGAGTAGGTTTTAATCTATGAAGCCATCAACAATGAGTGAACTCATCTTGTTTTACTTAACATGTTGCTATGCCTCATTTTAGTCTGCAATGCAATACACACAACTCTTAAACCAAACTGGTAAATGTAAGGCAGATATTCTTAATGAGGTTTATAGTGGGCAGTTGATATACCTGTGGATGGAAGGAAGCCATAGATAATTCTCTACCTGGTCATCTCTAACTAGCTCTCTAACCAAGAGATTACAGGTACTGTTGGGGATGTGTTTAAAGAGACAAACAAACCCCCTTTCTATATATTTTTCGGTAGTTGTGCACCCTTTGTTTTGAGTTCAAAGCTGAATGAAGAGGTAGAGTTCAGTCTGTAAAATTTAATCTTTCTGGAACTGAAATATGTGTACAGTTCCAGTATGCCAATGTGCTCTTTTGTTAAAGCAGAATTATGAGGGAGATCTACCTAACCCTGATTTCAGAAACATTTGTTTGAATTTACTGGGCATGTTCCGGTGTGTATGCACAGACCTGGAAGGAAAGAAATGTGAATTCATATTCACTCTGTCATTGAGTCAGCTGTTCACAAATCATTTCCCTTCTGTGTGCCTGAGTTTTCAATGTCTGTTTTGGTAATGTGTGCTAAAATGTCTAGAGGAAGCCTCTTAAGCGAGGGTGAAGTGTATCGGTTATTTCTACCAATACATAGTATTCATTTGGAATTGAGGTCATAAAGAGCTTTAGTGGAGCTGCAGCTTTGCAGGCAAGTGTAGACATTATGCATATATGAACCCACCTGTTTTTGTATTTAATTGCATTTGTTCTGTTTGGGATTGCTTGATATGTGTTGCTGATTGGTATATAGTGGATGAGGAAATAAAATCATTAGTTGTCATTTCACTCAGGCTGGAAAATGTACCCAGTGCATTGCCTGTGCTTTCTACAGATATTTCATACCTGATGCAGTAATGGAGCTGGTTATTTTTGCTTACTATTCTGTAGTTTGTGACCTGTTGTAATATTGCTCAGAAAATGAGGTGCAATAAGTGGCTGAAGCATTCAGAAGTGTTGTTCTTGTCCTGTCTGTAGGTTTGGGTCCAGGACAGCAATTTTAACCATATTTTCCAAGAAGCTTAGGGGCTAATTTTATGACTGAGTTATAAAATCCTGCTTCTAACTTGGAGTGTTGAGTACAAGTGAGAATGTGAACTCCAAATGCTTCTGCTTCTCAGCTTCTTCATATGCAACAATAATTCCTCACTTGCGTGTCTGTTTTGCTCAGCTCAGATGGCCCTCATGAATGTGGGAGGACAGTGTTCAGCTTTGGAGAGGTTTGGCGTTGTCCTTAAAAATAAGGTCAAGGAACAAATTCTCAGGCTTACTGTAAAGATGAACGATGCTGCAAATATGTGGATTAGAGATCCAAAATTCTTATGAAGAAAATAAATTCTTATGAAGAAGAGAAAGGAGTAGTCTCCCCCTTTGTGTGAATAGTCTTCGACTGAAGACAAGCCCAGCCTCAAGTAAACCTGCAAATTATTCCCATTAAATCCCATGCTTCTGAAACAGGTGTGACTTGGTTTTTTTTCCCCAACAGCAGTGTTCTATCTGGCATTGTCTGGGATATTAGCACTAATGAAATCATTCATTCGTGATAAGATGAAGATAAGTGAAGAGCTTAAATGCTGCTTGTCTTTATTGAGGAACTAATAAAATATACTTCATCAGGTTGTATACAAAAGAAACTTCTTGAATGATACATACCTTAAGAGGAAACCTGCTTGTTTGTTTGTAGTTCCCCTGCTGTGATGTGTATAGGAAGATGAGGATGTTCTGAATTACATGCATGCGCATTTAGATTACTCTCCTGATGTGTTTGTGAGTCTCGAATCCATGCTGATCTGAAGGATGAACGTTCCAGAAGGAGGGAATTACGCTGTTTGTTACTGAGTCTAATGGTGCAAGGCTAATGGCGAAAGAACCATAGGTTTTGTCTGATAAAAAAACTTATTTCACCTTCATATCTCCTTCTGTCAGAAAAAGTATCTAGCATTGCAGAGCCATTGCTCTACAAAGGAAAACTTTCAGTTTGATAGAACAAGAATACATGTGAGACGTTGGAGAGGGCAGTCTAAAGCGCCATTTCATGTGTCTTATAACAAATATGGAATCAATGCCAATATCAGAAATCATGATGTCGTTTGTTGTGAAATTGAAGAATTTTAGTATGTGTTGTCCTCTTACCTGAGTCTGAAAATACATATTTCCAACACCACCTCTTTAAATTAATTTTTTTGCAGTCTTGTGTTATTGGTAATCTGGCCAGCAAGAGGTATTAATTTTACCTCTTTAACTAATGAAAGCATATGCTTGCTTATATTCATCTTGGAAGTCATAGCATTGTTACCGGAG
Source organism: Scolopax mira (assembly GCA_004320125.1). Taxonomy (NCBI): domain Eukaryota; kingdom Metazoa; phylum Chordata; class Aves; order Charadriiformes; family Scolopacidae; genus Scolopax; species Scolopax mira. Next base: position 19,199 of record BJBW01001705.1, on the reverse strand, counting down.
TTGGCAAATAAATAAATGAAATGAGTAACTAACACTTTTTTTTCTCTGGTTTTGTTTTTTGCAGCTGGTGCCACGTATATTTTTGGGAAGAGTGGCGGTCTCATCCTGTACACCTGGCCAGCGAATGACAGACCAAGCACAAGAACAGACCGTCTCGCTGTGGGCTTCAGCACAACAGTGAAGGATGGCATTCTTGTTCGGATTGACAGTGCCCCTGGGCTCGGTGACTTTCTACAGCTCCACATAGTGAGTATAGACAGGCCCATGTCTATGCCAGACCTGGGTGTCTGTTAACCAAATACGCATTCGAAGAAAGCTATTACTATCAAATAGTTTGTGTCGTACTCTGCACTTTCTATATCTTCCTCACTCATCAAATTCACCTGCCTCGGGTAGTTCCCTAGGGTTTTGTAGAATTACTGAATCAGATATACAGGGAACCAAGTACTGGTGCCGTAAAAAAGTGTGGGAGACACCAAACCAAGCAAAAACCAAGCCTTTTGAGATTTAATAGCAATAGAGTTTATTTAAAAAAATGTAGAAATATTTTGTGACAATATCAATCTACTGTGGCATATGCCCAGTGTTTAATATAGCTGAAATTATGGAAGAGAGTATTACTAGTCTCAGAAGACAAAGAATGAAATGGAGTGATACAGTGGGGCTTTTTTCCTCACTGAGAAAGTTAAGTGAGAAGTGAGCAGATCCTCAAGCTGATATAACTGATGCTTGCTTCAGCAAGATTTCAGAATTCAACAGTGTTAGCACAAAACTTTCTTTGCAAGAAGAAGATAGACTTTTTTTTTTTTTGTGAGAGCAAATAGTAAAGTAGGGAATCTTGAATGAAGGTGACTTTAGCAAAAATGGAATTGTTTGAGAAAATGAGTACAAGGTTTGGAGCTGGCGAGTTTTGGAGCCCGTTATTTTATGTGATGCTTTGGTATGTGTGTGGGGGGAAGTTGTTTGCTTTGTTTTCCTCTGTGTAAAAAAAAAAAAAAATGTTTCCAAGAAGCCTACAGGTAGAAGCTTGTCGTGTTACTTGGTGCTCAGATATTTTTCCATGTCTTATACATTAATTCACACTGGAAGAGGAATAGGCCAATTGCAGGTTTTGAATGAGCTGAGGAGTAGTTTGCTTTCACTGGAACTTAAAGATACAAGTGAACCGGGGGAATGCCAGGGGCCAAAATACAGACCTAATGTGAACGACTGAGGGTCTTAATCTGTTGCTGGAATTTGCCATGTTCAGAATCACGTTGAAGCACTGACTGTATTGCAGGGTGATTCTGAAACAAGGGTAAGGGCTAGTACTCATTGTTAGCTTTCTAAGTGAGTTTATTTTGAATTGTCCTGTAAAACTTAGATTCATCTCGATTAGCTAGAATATGTCCTTGAGCCACTAATCTTGGATTCTGTTTTCTCGCTTTTGTGATATATCCAAATATTTAGTTTGTATTTTATGCTGGAATGAAAGTGAGATCAAATCCTGGCATTTTTTTCTTGCTTTTTCTTGCTGTCTTAAAAATCAACCGAAAGAATGCCATAAAAGTGACTTCATAAAAGTGAACAATGTTAAGCCTAATGGGTTTTAATTCTGTAATTCACATTAAGCAAAAGGGGTTGGATATGACTGAATAAGAGAATGCCTGTTCTTCAGATGTTGTAAAAATGTGTAAAAATGCTATCAACTGGTGAACGGTATAACATGTGAGGAGGGTTGCAGAGATTATGAACTTGTTCAGTTTTAGGAAAAGAAAAAAAGTCTAACATGAGATCTTGTTGCTTTTGGCTCCCTGATGGGATGTTACATACAAAATGGAAGCCAGGCTCTTCTTTGTGGTACTCAGTGGAAGGAATGGGGGAAATGGTCACAAGCAGCAAAAATGAAATTTTGATCCTGCATTAAGTTAAGAACTTGCACAATGAATCTTTCTGGCATTAGTGATGAAGACACATATTTTTCTCTATAACTTGGTCTCGAATATTATCAACTCTACCCTGAAAAATTATTCTAAATGAACTTTTTAATGAGTGATCTTTTTTTAAGATAGATTGAAACAAATCAAACAATTTGAACCTGAAGTGTAAATGTTCATTTAAACAAACAAAAAATATTCATGACTTTCTCTATCCCAGTCAGTTTTGGAAAGGAATGATGATTTCTTCTGCTTTCTCCTGATATATTTTGTTCAAACTACTCTGAATGGCATGATGCTAGTTTCAGATTATTTTGGGTATCTAAATCAAAGTTACTAATTGTGGCTGATACTAATGCTAAAAGTTCTGTTGACTGCTTCCTGTGTAGTTTGGCAAGTTTTATTCCTGAAGATGTTCACTAGCAGCAAATACAGGACTCGTTCAGCTTTAATTTCTCTTGTTCTTTTGTGATCAGGGTGGGTTAGGAAGATTTGTGAGTCATTTGTGAGGAGCAAAGGCATGCTGCTGTGCTGTTCTGGGTATGGTATTACTGTTCATCATATATATCACTGACTCTACCTAAATGTGCGGATAAAGAATGTAGTCTGAGATTCATGCTGTTATACACAATAGAAAAGTTGAAGGGAACTTTTTAAAGTGTTATTGGCTTCTTGAATGTCTATAAGACTTTGTTTCCTCTGGTTTATGGTTCAAAGTCACAGAAGTGAGCTTACATCAGGATAATTTTGGAAAAAGCTAAAATCGGAAATGAAAGGGACATCTTGAAATGATATGTAAAATGCAAGACTCTATAGGACATCTTACTATGCAACCAAAATGCATGCAAGCTTTCCATGAGACCAAGATCTTCTGTAAATGACTGAAAACTGCTGCGTGTTTTGTGCTGCCATGTTCAAAGAATCTCTGTCTTCTTTCATTCAAAACGTTGTTCTTCTATTAGGCCATTTTCAAGTGTCAAGAAGGCAGTGAGGATCAAATTAGAATAGGAATACAGGAAAAATAAATTTGCAGATCAGAGCTATGAAAGCAGACTAAATTGATTATAAAATACAGATTAAAATATGCAAATACTTAAGGAATAAAGTAAATTATAGGCAAAAGAGACAATAGGCATTAAAACAAGGAAGACCGATGTTAATACAATTTCTGTTATGCTTATTTATCAACTTGACTTTTTCAGCAATTATATTTAACAATAAGTGGCAGGGATTTTCCTGAATGACTATTGGAGAGACCTCTTCTTCTGGGGTCCTTCTAGATATTTTAGTCATAGACTTTATCTTGGATCTTATGTACTGGATTCTGACCTCCTTACAACTCTCTGGGTGTTCTGTTGGTGATAACAGGTGACAAAAGCGTCTTGGTGATCATTTCTGTCTAATGGGCATCACTAAATTAAAACTTAATCAAAAAGTTATAAAACATGCTATGGTTTATCAAGATCTGATGCTATTTTAAAGATTGTGAAAGTGGCTTGTGCTCTGCTAAGGAAACTTCTTAATAGTTTGCCTGCTTTTTGAATATCACTTATGTTGTGGAGTTGTCTTTATAATCTCTTCCTATTTGTAAAATTTGAAGTAAAAAAAGAAAATAGCAAAAAACACAACAAAACACAAACCAACCTTATTAACAAGTTAAATATTTGCTTGATTAATTTATAATCCAATTTGTTTGGATTCATTTTTTAATTATGAGTCTTTGAGATATTGTGGAAATTTATTGACTCAGGCATCTATTTTATATGACAAAAAATTACAGCCTCTGAAACTATTTCCCCTCCTGATTTACAATGTCAGCCATGCAAAAAAAAAAAATGGATGGCATACCATTCAGATCAGCATGAGGTGTTTTTGTGTACAGACTGTAGCACATGGAGAGTGTTATTAAAACACCAAATCCCTCCTTATGAGACTTTTTTTTCCCCCTGACAATTAATTCAAAACCCCAAGTCCAAACCTGTACCGGAAAATTGCCTTCCACAATGGTTGCTTAAAAAAATGAAAAAAATACATGTATGAGTTGTGGCTGAATGTTCATTCACCTTACACTACCACAACTGTTTTGTGATTTACAACATGCAATCATATGTAACACATATATAAATATATATACACATAAATGCATGCACTGCAGCACCTTGAAAAGTATCTTATGACCCCAGCAGAACCTCCACTATATTCAATGGAACAGGATTCCATTTAGCTGTGTGGGCCAGATAGTTCTGGCACCACAAAGAGTGGAGTGGCAGTACTGTCCCCTGGCCACAATGGGCAGCTTAGGACACTGTCTAACAAGCATTGAGCTACTGCATTGCAGTTGGGTTCTGAAGAGCACATAGAGCACATCACGAGTGTTTATCTCCTTTCTGTAATTATTGACATTAATAAATGTAAGTCTTTTTTTTGTTTGTTTGTTTAGAATGGAAGTAGTTTTCAGCTGAGGCTTGCATCTTAATTGCACTCTGGTTCTTTATGTTGATCACAAAAAGACAATTTAAGTGCGTCTGTGTTAATCAATATTGAAGCAGATTAACAGCTTTTATACAGTTAGTTACTACTTTTCCTTAAATGCAGAAGTAATTTCTAGTTGAGGATTGATAAATGTTTAGATTTCTTGGATTATCATCCCCTGCTACTCTACCCTGGTCAGGCCCCATCTGAAGTACTCAAGTGTCCAGTTCTGGGCTCCCCAATTCAAGAAGGACAGGGAATTGCTGGAGAGGGTACAGCAGAGGGCTACAAATGAGGGGCCTAGAACATCTTTCTTATGAGGGAAGGCTGAGGCACTTGGGTCTTTTGTGTTCTGGAGAAGAGAAGACTGAAGGGGGATCTGATCAATGCCTATAAATACTTAAAGGTAGGTGTCAGGAGGATAGGGCTGGTCTTTTTTCAGTAGTGCCCAGTAGCAGGACAAGAGGTAATAGTCACAAACTTGAACATAAAAAGCTCCACCTAAACGTGAGGAGGAACCTCTTTACTTTGAGGGTGGCAAAGCCCTGGAATAGGCTGCACAGAGAGGTGGTGGAGTCTCCTCTGGAGACGTTCAAAACCATCCTGGACACATTCCTGTGCTTTCTGCTCTAGGTGAACCTGCTTTGGCAGGGAGGGTTGGACTAGGTGATCTCCAGAGGTCCCTTACAACACCATATAATTCTGTGATCTTGTAATTTGTTTGTAAGAGGACGGAAAACTGCCTGGAATTGTGGCTTTTCTGCAAGGGGAGAAATAGCTGGAAAAAAAAATTAATGTGCAATTTAAATATCAAAAGCTAAGAAATTGAGCAGAAGAGGAATGTATTAGTAGTATGGCTAAGAAAGATATTTCTTTCACAAAGGCATAATAGACATTCCACTGAGAGATGCAAATATGTTTGCTGTCTCTGTGTAACAAGGTGTGTTGTGTGCTGTAGGGATGGATTTCTTGGTACTTCATATATATTACAGTTGGCTTTTTTCCCTGTCTATTATGACATTTTTTGTGCACATGATTTATTATTGACAATATTTGTCTGGGGATGGTAAAATTACCCTAAAGGCTATCTTGTGAGGTAAAAGACTAACCACAGTAAATTCAGTGAGTAGGGTGAAGGTGCACAAGAATTTTGGAGAGGAACACAGCTGGGACAGCTAACCCAAATTGACCAAAGGGATATTCCATACCAGAAAATACTGTGCTCAGCAATTTTTTAAGACTTCAGCATCGTTATTTTTCCTGTGAAAGGCTATATCTGAATGAGCCTCAAATTTGAGGTTTGCACATCAGTGGCTGTTCTGTCAGCTGGTGCAAAATTGCCAAACATCCTGATTTTATGCTTTTTAATTGAACTGTTCAGTTTCAACACCCAAGAATCCTGTCCCAAAATGCCCTCTGTTTTTTCCTGTCCTTTTCTAAACTCTTTGGGTCTGCGAAGTCCCATGTGTTCATGCATGCTGCGTTTATTGTTCCCTAGAGCACTGAAGAATTAGTAAAGGAAAACTAATTTGAAGAAAGAAAACAGACCTTCAGATTTCAAAACAGCTTTAAAATGTGTTACTATTACTTCTGTTTTTATTTTGAAAAGGTGGTTAAAAATTTATTCTTTATATATTTGTCACATTAGGCGTAAGAATGGTCCATCCATTTTTATCACCTAGCTCTTGGGAAAGAGTCTGTGGTAGTAGAATCATGAGTTGAGACTAAATCTTGTAAGGCTCTGGAGCTTCTCACTCCAGCTGGCACCATTTGGCCCTGTGCCTCATCGAGTTACCTCAACGACCTTTTGAGCTTCAGTCCCTGCTTTGTTGCCAGTGGCTGTACCAGGTGTATGAATGGACCTACATAGCTGAATGCAACGGTGCAGGAAAGAGCGTACCGATGTCCTGTGGCTGAAGATGATGGATTTTAGATCCCTAGTTCCAAGTATTGTGGAATCGCAGTGCTTTGATACAGGGATTCATTAACTCCTCAATCAGCTATAATTTGTGCATAGATCCTAGTGCTTTGCTGTTGTTATTGAAGTTTGTGAAGGTGATAAGAAATATGGAAGAGCGAGCTGGTAGGACAATGTTAGCATGAATGGTAAAATTGCCAGTTGGATAACAAGTTAGCCTGATTAGTGTCACCAATCTGAAAATTATCTTGGGGCTTTGGCTCTGCAGAGCAGTTGAGTTCAGCTGGACAACAGAGAGTGAAAATTAAGAATTGGAGGAGATGGGGGAAGAATCAATGGGAAGTTGCATGGGTAATTTTGTGAAACCTGGCTTAAATATACAGGTAACTAAATACACTACCTTTACTGATTTTTTTCCATTGAAAGAGAGAACTTTGCTGCTTCACCAAGTCAGCAAATTTCTACTAATAAGAGCATGGCTTGCTATAGTCTGTCTATATAGACAGAACTAACAGCATCTTTTTCAGAATACATGCACATTTTAGTGTTGTTCATCTTGCAAAATCCCTAGTAACACAGGGTAAATACAGGAATAAGAAGTACTCTCCTAATTAGAAACAAAAATCTTAATGGGCTTGCTGTGTGAGAAATTAATCTCTTAAATATATAGCCTCCACTTAAAAATACATTCTGAAGTTCAAAACATGTTTAATTTGTGAAGGTTGGTCATAGGATTTGTCATTCTTTAAATTGCTATTAGGTGTTAAATGACCAAATCTCAAAGTATCTCACAGTATCTATCCAAATACCCTATATGGCAGTAAATGTTATATTATTGCTTGTTCTTGTACGCTATGTAGACAAATACTGTGTTTGGCTTAAACATTATAATAATAAATATTATGTAGAATACGTCATCTAGGACTATTATATATCATAACTTCAGTAAAACAAGCTGAATTGCCTTTATTGTTTTGCAATACTTCCTCTTAGTATTTCTGAACTAATAACTTGAATTTTCACATTTTGTCATACTGTCTTGTCAGTGAGTGAGTAAACCAGGAAATACTGGGACTTTTTTGATGCTGAGAAAATTGAGATTTGGCTTCTTAATGTTTTTCTTTGAAGTACTACGTACAAAGGAGTGAAGCAGTGTGGGGTTTTCTTCCAGCTGGGTCAAAGAAAAAAAAACAGTCAATCTCCAATGAACTTCTTTTCTTGAAATATCCCAGACCTGAAGGAGATAAGCATGAGGTTTTTTAGTGTTCATTCTGAAGAGTCAAAAATCTTTTATACTTATAGACTCCAGTAGCAATTGGCAATATATAGCTTTGTCCTTTACAGGAAACACTGAACTTACAAGCTTGTTCAGACCAACCCATCTTACTTCTGCATGCTTGGATAGATTGCACTAATAGATTCTAAATTAAATCTGTTTGTAATTAAAGCCTTTATCACCTTCCCTATGGTTGCATTGAAAAAAGTAAAATAAAATTCTTGATCTTCATGTTAATGGATAGCAGCAGGATATGATAATAACTCACTGCACATTCAAACATACTGAGTACTACTCAGAAGCAATTAAACAAGGGCAATTGTCAGTTTAATTTACCCTTGGCTTGGTATCTGATGTAACCTTCTCATCAAAGGTTAACAACACTTTGATACAACATCAGCTACAGCAAAATTAATTGTTTCTCTATTAGGCTTCTAGGAAGAACATCTTAAACAAGAACATGTTGTTGAATCTTACTAGCAAAATATGAGCTTGATCTCATCCAAATGACATGACACATTGTTTGTGCTATCACTTTAATTTTAGAGGATTGCAAAACCCAGTGCAGGGAAAAGATGACTTGATCACTGATATGCAGCTGTTTTTGGGATGAAAATCATCTCTTTTAGAGAACATGAAACTAGTCCTGCACAGTTTTACATAAGAAATGAAAGAAACTGCTGCTTTTTCTGTTCTACTAGAATGCTGCAGAGAGAAAGTTGAGGAGAAATTGCACTAAACTGGAATTTGGCTAGAAATCTAATATCCAAGTTCTTACAAACTTCTGTGAGCTTTCAAGAAAGGAGTGCAGTTCTTCATCAGAAACATTACCTTAATAGCTGTTATGATGCCTAAAACATATACATGCATTTAATTTTAAACCATCTGTACAATCACAGTACATCCCAAAATCTCTTTGAAAGGTACACGTGAACAACCTTACAGAATGAGAAAATTAGAGATTAAATGATGTAACTAGAGCTACAGCCTCAGAATTGGAGCTGGCTGGCTCTGAACGTTCATCTCTTCTTAAATCAGAAGGCTCCATGGTGCTTCTGTACCAACAGCCGGGGCAAGGATAATGCCCTTGGAAAGCTGATGTTGTCCACAACATCTCTGGACTGATTTTATAGCAGCAGGTGGTGTGTTTTGTTGTTGTTTTGGTGGTATTTTTTCTCTCTGTTTAAACGCTGATGGGGCCTGAACTTAGCTTGTGTGTTGTTGGGATCTCAGGCTGAGGTAGCATTATTTGTGCTAATAAGTCTCTTCTGTTAGTTAACCTTTCAGTACATAAAGTGTGATTGAACTGAAGGCTTCCTGCTGATTTGAAAGGCTTTTACATTAAATAAGTTACAGGCATTTTCCTCTTCCATCTCCTTATGTAGAAGAAGTGGGGTGGGGGAGACTGCAAACACACAGTCTGAAACCCAGATGAAGTAAAGCTTATGTAGTGTGAAAGTTCTCTTACGTATCTTGGTATATCTCTTTTTCTGCTATATTTAAATTCCTGGAGCTTTGTTTAAGCAATTTGCAGCCTACAGAATGAGACTGACTGCCTCACAGAACTGGTGTAATTTGGGCCACTGTAAAGTATCAGCTGAGCATGGTTTTGCCTGTATCTGATAACCAAGTATATGACTCGCTCTGATTGTCCAAATTTACTTCAGTGCACACAGCCCCTGTTTTAGCTTATTCTTTATTCTTGTCAATTACTGATGTTAGGAGTGCAGTTTCTGGAAGCTGGGTAATAGAAATCATTAAGTGTGACAAAGAAAAATATCTTATACTGATTCAGGCTTCCTCTGCCATCTTATCATGTCTCTCTTATTCTATTATTTTTAGACAATCTTATCTGAAAGCCAGTACCACGCACAGGTTTTCAGGTTTTGCATCATGTAAAACTCTTTAGTATGATGATGCTCAGCCTTAAAGAGATGGTGGGATTAACCAGTTCTGTAGGGAACTACGTCATGCTTCTACTAAGCTATTTTAACCAGTGATAGGAAAATGAGCTCCTCTGATTTTGTAGGCATTCCCCACTTGTTTAAGGGAAAAGGATCTAGTCTATCTTTGTGTGCATTGCTAAAACAGTTCTTGTATTCTTCGGAAAGATCTGCAGGTTGTCCTTTTGTAGATAGTATGTTGTATCCCAGACATATTTAGATACTTGGCCCTCAGTGGGCAATTATCTTTTGGCATAATTCAAGTGGGTATCACTGCAGCACTGCAGACTGAAGTAAACGTATCTCCACAAAGAGCAGAGAAATTAATACAGCATTCCAGTAGTGGCAACTGGATCTGCTCGTATAATGAGCCCCGCAACATGTAGAAAAAATTTGGAGCTTACTGAAAGGTAGTTAAGCAGTGCAACTGCAGGGGTGTCAAAGAAGAAGTAGAGATTCCCTTTGGGTGCTGTTTTCTGGGCAATGGTGTACAAGTGTGCTGAAGAGTTGGGCAGGATGGGTCATTTTAAGAAGGAAGTCTGATCATGTTGAGCATGTAAGCTTGGACTCTACAGCATCCAACATCCTGAGGAGTGTGGGACTGTCAGCACCTTTCTTCAGATAACATTTTTACAGAACTACTGCCCTCAATCACTACTAAGACCTGATTTTGCATCTTTACAGTTTAAGGAGGGTTTTACAGGAGGAATTTTAGTTGATTGTTCTCTTACATGGAAAAAATTTTCCTGTGATGTTTAAATGTTGTCTCTGTAACAAAGACACTCTGGCTCTCTGATGGGGGGAAAAAATGTTTGGTTTTGGAGCTTCACAAAATGATTAAGTGTTCAGAGTTGCTGGATGTGCATTTTAGTTCCCTCCCTGTCTTGTGCTCCTCAACTATCTGGGTCCTCATACCCTGCCTTCATAGGCAATTGGACCTTCACTGCTTCTTTTCTGGCTGTATCAGATCTACATCATCCCTTCTGGTTTTCTGCTTCTGCTATTTCTCTTGAAATACTGTTCTAAAATATTTTTTTCCCTAAAATTTTGAAGTTTAACTTATTTAAAATCTATATGTATTCATGTGTGTCAGCTTAACTTCCATGTGTTTTTTGCCAATATTGTCCTTCAGCTCCTTTCTGGGTTTGATGTTTATCTGTCAGATGAATTTACAGAGAGGAATTGTGTTGCCTGTGCTTTGTGTCAGCAGCCCCCCCCTCCCTTAATTCCTCCAGGCTCTCCTGGGCTATCTGAGTAGCACAATGGGTCATCATGAAGACATCCCAGGGCTAATGCAAATTCATACACACAAGTCCATAAGTTGCTGCTGCAGGCAGATTTCACTACTTCTGCACTTGAATGTTCAGCTATGCTTAGCAGGATTTAGTCACTGGGCTGCGGCACCAGATAAGCATTGCTGTTTTGTCATAGACCCAAGTTGGTCTTCACAAGCTCCATTGGTGTCTTCGTACCTTACATTTGGTGCTGAGCTTGGTCAGCTGTGTAGACCCAGATCAGCGCCTCTACACATCGATGTCATCCAGTCACATTTATTTCAAAATCCTTTAGAGCACTAGTGTGATCTGTTTAAAGGACATATCATCAACCAAAGGTTTTAAGTTCCCATTCAATGTGTTGTTCTTCATCGTATCTTCAACACTTTGTGTCTCTAATTCTTTTCTTTGAGCACTGATATTTTTCAAGCTTGCAGTGGCAGCTGGTATTAAATGATAACGTTGGGTTAGGAGGGAGAGGGGCTGTCCTTGGTTTCCTATTATCAGTCTAGGAAATAAGCATTTTGATGCATTAGATGACATGTTGGCTTAGTTTATAAAACCCGTATCAGAGAGGACATCATGTGATACGTAGTCTGGAGCCTTGCAGTGATTCCCAAGATGGTTATTAATGGGCTTGTGAACTTGTGAATAGAGCATGGTAAATCTGGCCTTTGAGATAATTGAAAAGACATCACTTGTAATGTGAGCAGCTGCACTGAAGGATGATAGCTGCTCTTTGGGGACAGAGGGTAATACCTTGTTGCACAGCATTTTGAAGCAGAGCATGCAATATTGATCTACTTTGGCTGTGTCTTTGCATCCCTTGATCAGCTGCACAATGCATTTCCTGCTTCCCCTACTCCTACCCCACTTCTCTAACAAGAGCTATTTGCTAGCAGACTCATTTAAATTCCTAATGAAAAGCTTAGGTTACAAAACTGGCTGTGAAAAGAAGTAATACTTAGGAAAATGGGAGCTTTATAGAGGGTCAGAGGAGGAGTATTCTGCTTTTTAAAATATAGAAATAGGCAAAAAGGAGGAATGTGAGCAATTTTGCCCACTTCATTTACATATTGCATGGTTCTTTCATTATTCTCCACAAAACAGCTGGTCTTGATGTGACACACATCATTGTACCGAAGTGATGATAATCCAGTAGACTTCTTGATACTGATACAGTGAGATGTACATGGCGCCTGAGTCTCATTGCTTTCTTCTTTGAATAAAACATGGTCTTGAGCAAAAGTGGGAAATTCTAGTTTTTAAATGACTTCAATATATCGTGGTTATCATTGTCAAAGCAAATTTTGATTTCCAAAATGGTATTATGACTGCATGATTCCTCTACTAGCATTCATGGAGTTGTGCTAGAATTTGGCTTATCATACATGCTCCCCAGTACTCATTGAAAGAAGTTTCTGATTTGGAGCTACCCATGAAGGTGGCACTCAGTACTGGTGATAGTCACTGGTTCCTTGAATGCCAAAATAAAAAACAATTTAGCTTCTTACAGAAGCTTCTTGCCTTTTACATTTGCTATCCTGTGTCAAAAGTCACCCTTTTCCTGGGAGGCTGAATTGCATTGCTCCATTCCCAGAACTGCTGGTACAGTAAGTGTTCTGGGGATTTGGAGGTCATTTGTATCACTCGGGAAAGGCCAGGTCTGAAGAATGTATTTGAGCCAGTCAAAAACCTCAAAGCTTTAGCTGCTAAGCATTGTTCACTGCTTTCTAAAAAGTTAATTTTTTATCGTTGATGTGATTTTTGGACAGTAGTGCAACTAGAATTCTTTATGCCTCCTGCCTATTGGAATAGGTGGTAAGTTCCTGAAGCCAGACAAACATGGGGTGGGATGAGTTTATCTGCAGGGCTGTGTTCTCTGAATGGATTGTTGCTTTCTGTCTTTATCAAGTGTGGTGCCTGGTTGCGTTGCCTCTCT
>BJBW01001704.1:0-70886 GCA_004320125.1 Scolopax mira | reverse complement strand
TCATGCATATTGCTGAGTTCTAGGCATATAATACTGTTCATATGCTGTACCTGAGTTCATTCTGGGTTTGTCTTCCCTGTCTGAATCCCTTACGTATGCTCATAGGTTCCTCTGGCACATTCACCCTCAAATGACTGTCTTGATGCAAGTAAAAGGACTACATATATATAAAACCTGTCAAGTAAACTAATAGAGCAGAACACGAGCATTATCTGTGGCATGTTTAGCTATAACAGACTGTGCTGAGCCTTTTGTGCATGTTGATATACAGATAATGTCAGTCAAACTGTGCATTTTCCTTAACTGTATGAAGTCAACACTGAGGTAAGGTGGTACGACAAAGCCTCAAAAATCAGGCTGAGAGTTTTGCAAGAAGACTTATGCATCTAACTTGTATTGAATTTTAGTTGGCTACAGGGACCTAAGCTACTTAACAGTCTCAGTCCTATAGTATTACTCTTCCTTTTCTATGTGTTTTACTCCAGGAAGAATGAATACAGGCTTCTTACAAAGAAATAGTTGTTTTTAATTTTAATCAAATCAAAGCTTAAAATATAAATAAGCTTATTTTGGAAGGGTTTGAATAGTTATATGGAAATGCTGTTAGGATAAGTTCCTTATAAACTGTAGAGAAGCTGTAATGTTATGTGCTATTTTAGTGAGTTTTCCTTGAAAATTGCCTACGAGTATATTTTTATTTTAAATAATTTCCAGGATTCAGATTGATTAATGTATCATTAAAGGAATTTATTTGCACAGAAATCAGTAAGTGTACTTTTTATTTCTTTGGAGTTATTTGGGCATGTACTTGATTTAAATGGATTGTTTACCTTGTGCTGATTTTCATTGTTGTGGGGAAAACTTTTATCAGCTTTAGTACTTTATTCCTAATAAGATGATTTTGAATGTTAGAGCAGTTTTCTAGTTGTTTACCTTTCACTGTTGTTGATACCCATTCCTTTTCCTAGGTAGCTGTTTGCTAAACAATATCGATGGTAAATATCACCTTTACAGTGAGTCTAAATATATGGTATATTAAAATCTGCTTCACATATTTTGGCTTGTAAATGACTGCAAAAAAATGCTTAATAGTGCTCTCCCTTGAGTCATATACACTGGTGTCCTTCCAGAAGGCAATCTGGGGGCTCGCGATTACAGTTCAGTCTTATTTTCAGTCTTAGTCAGGGCCTCGGCTATAATTTATCCTATTTATATATGTACATATAGGATTCATAATGGAAGGACACAGCGTAGTGAGTTCAGGATTACACATGCCCATTCAACTAAGTCTGAGGTTTAGATGGTTTTAAAGGAAAGCAGCTGTTCACACAGTGATGAAGAAATTTTTCTCTAGAAGTGGACCTCTATGTATTTTCAACTCTACCTAATCACAGAATCTTACATGATAATGCTTGCCTACTCCAGAAGGCATTTTGAAGAAAAAAACCACAACAACCAATCCAAAACAAAGCCTTATAATAAGCAGATATTAGTTATTATTCACTGATTTACCATTCCTTCTTCCCAATTTTTGACTGGACACTTAATTATACAACCATATATTAACTTAAAGTTATCTATTTGTCTGCCAATTTTCTTTGGAAAAATCTTTTCAAGAATAAATATCATGTTATTATAGATGCTGATTAGTGGAATAATACCTTACAAAGGATATTTTGTCCTTTTGATCTAATGTATCTTCTGACTCAAGGTTATGGCTAGCTACAGTTGAGAAAGTGAAAAGGAAACTACATTCCTCTGATTGTTTTAATGTGACTGCTAATATATACAGCTAGAGACCCAAGATAAAGCTTGTGTTTTCTTTAGGGTTACAGAAATTGGGTAGGAAGAATAAAAGGTACTTTTCAGCTTTAAGTGTGCTTTTTTGTTCTGATGTGTCACTTGACACATGCCAAAATAATGTAACTGCAGTAGAATTTAAAATCTGGGAGCCACTGAGTGATTTGGTATAGCAGTAATTGTTTCCTTTTGAAGTTCTTATGGATAATTATCATGAGTGACAGCAGTAACTTTTAGCTGAGCTACCAATTGCCAGAAAAGCTATATCATGATTGTCATTTGGGATGTTGTTGGATTGGTGAGGTTTCATTCAAAACAATACACTGTAATTTGTATTTACCCAAGTGGGAACACAGGACAGCAAAATGCTGAATGAAATGCTGAAGAGAACGGGGGTTTTCTGAACTCACCTTCAGTTTAACAGAAAGTTTGCTTAGAACAAGAATGCAACAAACCACAGACTTGTGGATTAAGCCCAGTGCTGAACAGAATAAAATCTCAATTAAAGACAGAGATGCAGTTCTCAACCATATGCTGATCATTGTCCTTTAAGACCAGATCCACCGAAAAAGTCCTTAGATGGAGCTGCTCATACATAGGACTGAGAAGTGGATGCATCTGAGTGCTGTGGGACCCTGAGGTTAGCATATCTCCCAGCTTCTCAACGCTGAGCTCTGAGAAAGGCTTTGCATTCTAGCAAGCATGCCTAGAAAAGAATTGTCTAAAGAAGTGCCCCGAAAATTATTTCTGAGAGGCCTAAAAGTCAGGACCTGTCAAATATGGGGAAAGAGAAATCTGGGGCAACATGTTTAAGCTCTTTAAAAGCCTGCAGAGATAGTAGGTATGAATAAAGGAACAAACTTAGAGTGAAGAATGCTTTAAGAAATTAATTGGAATACAAGATTAAGTGTGGCAATAAAGACATCGTATCCCAGATTGACTGAGTAAACAGATTAAGTGATCTGTAAAACTGAAAGTGGAGAGGGGAAAAACTCTACACTTCAGGATTCTTCCTAATCAGTGGAGGTTCATTATAGCTGCCTCCAAACAAGTCTGAGTTTACAAAAGCGGTTTTCTTATTGTCTTCCTGAGGAGATCTGCAATTAGGGCCTAGGGCAATATATTGGATTTATTAGTGTATTTTTAAGAAAGATGTCTTCTGTCACACTGCATGTTTGGCTAGAAGCACAAATATTAAAGTCACATTGAGAAAAGTGTAGTAGTAATGCAACAGGTAGAATCAATCTTCTCCCATTTTATTTATTATAAACCTGCTGGGGCTGGCTCTTTTAGGTGACATGTTGATGTGGAGGGGGGTGTTCTGGTTTTGTTTGTTCATCTTCTGTAATGTCTAAACCAAAGATTAGAGATATTTGCCAAGTATAAAATATCATTAGAAGGGGACTGAGTGTCTAGAGCCTATATTCCTTCCCTGTGCTTAAACAATAATAAGAACATAATGCTAATCTAAATGCTTTTGGGTTGTCTGGGTACAGTCTATAAGAAGGGAGTCTATATGCTTTCAAGAAGGTCTAGGAGCCTCTTTTTTGCTTTCTTACTGTGAAGACGCAGATTAGTTTTCCATTTGGGGCCAAGAAGTTGTGGTCCTTCCCTCCTCTTACATGGTAGCTATTCTTTTCTTGCTGAAGATATTCTTAACAATAGTGCAACTAAAGAGTGGAGACTACGACAGGCCCCTCAGCCACAAACTCCTGCCCTTTTCATGGCAACTGGGATGAGGGAAAATAGGTATGACAGTAGTTGTGGTCCTGTGAACCATCTTTTCTTAGAATGCTTTAAACTTTTGCTCGTGTTTGAAAACGTATTTGGGCAGAGTCCAGTGGGGAGCAGGAGCTGCTCCAGTAGGTAGAAAATACAGCCTGTTTTGAGCTCTGCATCACAGCCTCCCTGTGCAGACTGGGATGGGTTGGGGTTTCTCCAGTGCCTCCCCTAATAGCTGCCTCTGGTGTAGACTAGGACAGCTGCAGGCTTAGCTGCTAATGCACTAATTGCTAATATCATATTAGAGGAGCTTTTCTTTGTGGAGATTTGGGAGGTATATTGTGGCAGAAAATAGAAGAGGTTAAGAACCAAGATACAAGGAAACTACTATTTCCTCTAATAGAAAAACAATTCATCAGATTAAATTGGAAAATTACAGATTGCCACTAATTTATTATTTGCTGAGAGGAAAACATACTCTCAAATTGTGTATAGTGCAGTACTTGGCTTGCTAAGCATTTTCTGTAATGACTCATTTGTAATATTCTCCCAGTGTAAGAAGGGAAGGGAAGGTTGATGTTCCTAACTAAAGATGGTCTATAGTTTCCTGCATTGGCAATTGAATTATAATTTGCAGATGAAGTACTTGAAGTATTCTGGCAGCTTTATGATGAAAGAGGAAAATGCAATGTTTTCATGAAAATAACCTTGAAGGCAAATGAAAACCTATATCCATCCAAGCGCAGGTCTATTAAATGTTCCCTTGGTATACATCACAACAGAAACATTTGAGCAGACAATGTAACAAAAATAGAAAGAAATATCAGGTCTCTGAAGTCACTGTGTCACCTCACTACTTATAGGACTATTTTTGTGTCATGAAGTTTGATTTTCTTTTTTTTAATTGCTCACCTGGTAGTGAAGCAGTTGTCTTGTACTGTGGTTGGGTGGAGAAAATATAGAATCAACAGCTTCAGAGATATGTGGCTTTTTGGATGTGAGTGTATGAAAATTGAACAGAAGCAGGGACTTCTAGCAGTGGGAGAATGAGAAACAAGAACCTAATAAGTTGAAACTCAATTTGAGGTAAAGTTTTGGATGTGTACCCTTTCTGTGACCATCAGAGTTGGATGTTTATATTGGTGCAGTGCCCTTCAACAGCTACTGTATGAAATAGTCTAACTCAGGCAGGTTACAGCTGAATCTAGTGGTGTTAGATTAGAAAACTTGGAGCCTGAAGATAGGGATGGAAAAATAATTGTAAGTTTCTGGCTCAGCCCTGTGAAGGTGTTCTGTCCCTAATGCAGAAGGCAGAGTATGGTTATTTTCCCCAGTGAAAACTGAGCTGTGGAGGGAATCTGTAGGGATGCCTTGTTTAAAACAAGAGAATGTGTGGTGTTTAAGGACAGAGCTCTGTGAACCAGTCAGTCTATCCATGTCTCAAGGCCTGAGAGAAAAAGAATGATAAATTATCAGCTTGACAAACCATTCTGGTCCTGTGTTAGCTGTTTCTTCTAGGTGATATGTTTGTGAATTACGCAAGGCGAGAGGCCAGGAAAGTCACAGAAAGAGCAGGTGGAATCTGTTACCTTTTATCCCACAACAAGTGTCCAGGAAAAACATTGTCTATGTTACTATGTGCATTATTTCTACTCAGTTAAGCTTACAAAAACCTATGGACAGATGCTTAGGGCAAACATTTGTGAAGGTGAAAACTTTCTGAAGAAGAGCATGGCAATGTGTGTTCTTGACAATGGAAATACCTTTTCTAACTGATGTTTTTCTTCTTATAAATTAAAAAACCAAACTAGTCTACCTCCTTTCCACATGTTTTAAGGTTGCTACCAATCCAACAGAAGTTGAAGTCATATCTACCTTGATGAAGGTAGATATGGAATGGAATGAAGCAATAGAAGGAAACATTGTAAATGCCAGTACTTAAGTAATGGCACATATCACTACAAAGTTTAAAAGAAGTAAAAAACATTGTGCACACAAAGGTATCACTTTAAGGTTGGATAATGATGAAATGAATGACTTGTGTGAGTAATGGTAACATTACAATATTAGTCATGATTCTATGACAGAGTCAAGAGGGAATTCCTTAACTTTTTACTAGAAATATTGAGGCACCTTCTATGCAGCTAAAGTGAATAGAGGGAATTACCAAAAAAACCTGATTATATATACATATATATATATATGTATAAAATGAAGATTCAGGATGCTCTGAAGTCAATGTCTCTTCTCCCACAAACAATGAAGGGGTCTTACTACACAGAACTTGTAACACATTAAAATTTCTTTTTGTTTTTCTTCTGCAAAGATCTTGGGGAATGAAAAGTGAAAATATTCTTCATCACTGCTTTCTCAGTTCTGTGCAAAACAGCAGCATTAAGCACTACCAGAGATAGCCTCAAGGTGGTTTTAGGCAGAACTTAAACCTTAAACTGACACCTAAACAGGTGTCACTTCTTTTGACTGCATATTGGTTTCTGCAACTACGTAAATTAGTGCTTCTGTCTCTAACTGACTACAAATTGTTTATCCTGCTTGCCTGTAAACCCAAGTATTACTACCAATGTTAAATTTTAGCAGCTTTCTGCATTTTGTGGCATCAGTGCTCCTGATATATGTAAAATGTATGAAAGCTTTAGAAATGTAGCTCACATTACAAGTTACAAGTCCTTTGTCCTCCTGTACTCCATTTACATAAAATGTTGATGGGTCTGCTGCTGTTAGTGAAGGTGTTTAATTAGATCAAGAGCTGTGTGTTGGTGGTCAAGAGCCTGTGATTTTAAATTTTCTACAGATTTAAGTTACCTGAAAGCATATAATGGGAAGTGACATCTCTCAAGGCAAAGATGAGGAGTTACCAACGTGCAAGGAAAGAATTATGATGTATAGAAATGGGGCTTGCACATGTTTTTTCTGCATGATCCAATGAAGTTTTGTGAAGATGTTAAGAAGGCTTCTTTAAGAAGTGTTACAAGAAATGATTTAATCTTTGGCATGAGGTAAAGTGATAAAGTTTGTTTGTGGGTAGTTTTTTTTGGTTTTTTTTTTGTTTTTTTTTTTTTTTATGTTTCTTGTCATATTAAAACTATGTGATACCTTTTTATTCTTCTGTAATTAGTGGAGCGTGCTTCACAAAAACTTATGGAAGAACATTTTCTTTCTTTCAGACCTTTCTTTTACTGTAGAGGACATGAAAGTAATCCTGAAGTATTCCATTTGTATTTGAAGGTTCATTTTTTACCTTCTCTCTGGTATTTGAAATAGAATGGTACAGCTAGAACTGTCTGTCTTGTTTGAAAGATTAAATATGACTTTTTGGTTACCAAATTTGTAGTTGTTCATTCTGGTGATTAATTAAATTGATTGGGTACTGTTGGTCAAATAAGACCTTGCTAGAAGAAGATTTTGCTATAATTTATCAAGGCTATAATTTATCAGTTCAGGAATAAGAAAATATATATAATTGCATATTTATAAAATTATAAAAAAACCCACCCCAATGTATTTTAGTTTATGGTTTAAATGGGAACTGTTACCTCACAAGATTAAGTATTTTAATAGTAAAAACTATAGCCTGGGCTCTTTGTTTAGAGGTGACTTATTTGCAGCTGGCTATAGGAGGCTTCAAGAGCTTAATGTAGAATTGGTGCTGCAGAGAGGCTAGGTGATGGTGAGCTGGAATGTGGCTCCCGTGCTAGCATATATTCTTCTCCTTTGTTGTAATTAGATGCTTTATAACAAAGCAAAAATATATGCAAGTATGTCGTTGATCAGGCCCATCTTTTCCATCAAATTCTGTATTACTGCAGAAATGATGTTAAGCAACTGTTGGACAGTCAGGAAAACAGAATTTTCAGGATAATTTAATCTCAGATCTTGTATTATAAATGGATAAAACTGAAAGTCAGGTGGTTCTTTGTAGGTTAATCTGGTCCATTCAGAGCTTATGAAGCAGCTATAAGGGCCCTTAATGTCTTGTTCAGAGTTTAAGTGTTGCTGTGTGCCCATATATTTCTGTAAGTAGACATGGCCTTAATACTGGAAGATGTAGGCCAAGTAACTGAGATGAATGTTAGCAGTAAAAGATCATTTTGTTACCATTCAATTTTCATGTCTCATTGAAAATATTTCACTGATAATAAATTCCCTAATAAGAGAAATGATGAGATTTGGTATGTCCCAGCAGCCAAGGCTTTGTGGCCATCATTAAAGTGGCCTTGCTAGTAATAATGCTAGGAAATATTTGGAAGAAATATGCAGTGAAGGGTGAAATTCTCGTATAAAGTGCTCTGGAAATCATGCAAATGTCTTACGGCTGTTTTCATTTCTTTGGTGTTAGGATATTTGGGCTAAAGTGATTTGTAGTGGCTTATGATGCCTTCTGGATCGTCATGCTGTCAGGATCTCTGTTACTATCTTGACAGATTCTCGAGTAACTGAGCACACTTCTAGTTTCAGTGACCTTGGACTTCTGTGTGTATGGAAGGTGAAATGTACTTGGCTAAACTCAAACACTTAAGCTACAATATTTCTAGGCAAAAGCCCAAGATGTTGAAGCATAGTTATAGTATTTGGGATGCAGTTTTTATGAAGATCTTATTTCAAAATAAGTATTCCGTGTTCTCAGAAGACAGTGCATGTTGCCTGTTCTCTGTGCTTTTTTCAAGTGCTTTGTGCACACTATTTTCTGTGGAATTTAGACAGTAGGCACTTTTTTACTTTTTGCCTGTACTATTATTTAAAAAAATAAGATTCATTATTTAATCTTAGTTTTAGAGCATGATTCTCCTTAAAAAGAATGAAAAATGAGGTTGGGTGGAGCCAAGACAAAGCATTTCCTTCCTATAGAGTCCACTTTAGAAGTATAAGCATATTTAAGAATAGCAGAAGCCTGGAATCTGCATTTAAATAGACTCGTGATGTATGGCAGCTTATATCCATTTTCCTCTGTGAATGGTTTGATGTTAATTTGGGTTTATCATAGTTTAAGTCGCGCAGTTTGTGATGGAGTATTAGCAGGTACCTGCAGGAATGTTGATTTGGGTGATTTACTTGGTTATGCACAGGCTATTTACATTGCTAAGGGAAGGTGAGAGGGCTAAGAAAGCCAGACTGTGCTAAAGCCCTACAATTAAATCAGGTACAGCTCTCTAGTTCTGTTTTAGTCAAGAAGATCCTAAGAAAAGGGGATTGAAGTTTTTTTAATCAGACCACACAATACAGAGCTCTGTAGTTGAATTATGTGGCATTTAGACATAGGTTTTTTTACCACTGCCTCTATATATTTGATTTATATAATTAAGATTCAAGCAGACATACTTTTCAACAGTAGACTCTCCAAACAGCATCACTATTTTGGGACTCTGATAAAAATGTACTCTGGGGATTTTTTTTTTTATTTAAACTTTCTATTTGGATTTCCCGTCAGGGGAAAGAAGGAAAGGCAGATACCCCTGGGGAGGTCACCACACTTCAGGCCTAGAAACAGCTAGAAGAAGAACAAATCTTTCACACTGCGTATTACAATCACCTGCTTGGGTAAGCTGAGCTGAATCCACCACTTGGGCTGGTTCATGTCTGTGGCTGGAGCCACCTCCTTACTGTGTCTGTCCCTGGGTGGCCATGGGCTACTCGCGAAGGGGCTGTGCCAGGCGAATGGGCAGCCATGTCCCACCCGGGTGGGCTGGGTGGTGTCTCTGTGGGGAGGACAGCAGCTGCCCCCGCCAGCTCTGGCCCGTTCCAGCTGATTCCAACCAGCCGGGTGCCTTGCTGAGGGGACTGAGGGAAACCTGTGGGTGACTGAGCCAAGAGGGAGGAGAGGGGTGCATGTATGTGTATGTTTGTTTTCTTTTGTGTCAGTAGCTGGCAGAGTTATCAGAGGCATGAGGTAGCTGGCAATAAATTACACAAAATAGACATTAACTTGGTGGAGATGGTTCTGCTGGTGGCAGTGAAGGTTGCAGGGGGTGCCTGGGCCTGGCGTGGCTGTGGCAGGGGTAGCTGCTGTCACCGTGGGGCTCTGGGAGGGACCTCTGTGGGGCTTGTGGCGTTGGAAAAAGGTATGTGTCAGCTCTCTGCGCGGTGGCTTGAGTAGCATGGAAACAGGGATCAGAAGGTGGGCAAGGGCCCAGAGCCCCCACCTGCAGGGTCCAGGGGTGCCAGTCTGGGAGTGCTGGTGGCTTTTGAATCTGAAACGATTCCCGTAGTTCTTTTTATTTTCTACCTTAGTTAACATTTACTTACACAGGTTCTGCTGAGGAAGTCAGTCATGATTAACTGATACAAGGCATAGGAACAGTACTAAATATCAGGAAATGTCAGTTTCTGTGACAGAAGGGGGGCATAATGCGCTGCAAAGATAAAAGGGAAGGGTATCTTCAGTTCAGATGCAAGACAGGCATCTGAATTCTTAAAATGGCATCAAGTGTGTCAGCATTAATATTCCTGAGCTTTGCAGACTCAGAAACTCCTCTTCTGTAATTCAAGCTGTTTAGGATCATAAACAATTATTCGCAGTACTGCTGAGACCAGTGTCACACTCGTATCACAATTTTGATGTTTGATGTCTGAAGGCAAACACAATTACATGCATATCAATAATACCTCAGAGCTGTTTAAGAAATCAAGGTTAGTCATAGAATGCTTTTGATGTTCTTCTCCCTCACGACTGTAGAGTTTTACATTAAGTGAAGATGTTCTAGTTAAGGATTAAAAGACAGTTGTTGGAGAAACAGGACAGACACTTCAACTTGCATCCCTTAAATAACACAGGCTGTAATCTCTCACCAATCTGTGGAAAGATGAACAGAATTACTGTGGGTTCTGTGAATCTAATTTGAAAAGGTAAAATTTAATTTTGGAAAAAGTTTGTGTTTTTTTTTAATTTTTTTTTTAAATGAGCTTTATACTGTTTAGGATGTATTTCTCTGTTATCATTCATCAAAGCACACTGGTCTGGATTTTGTCCCAATGACATAGTCCGTTGCAAGGGATGCTTCTTTGCTTCAACTATTTTGTTTTGTGGCTTGCAGGAAAATGACTCTCACAGTTAAAACATCTTCCATATGAGTTAACCTACATGCATGGATATAAAGTAGGACCAAAACTGCCCTTTCATCTTCAGCAAGAGTGTATGTGCAACAGGTGCACCATGTTGTCGGTCATCTTTGTAAATGTTCTAAAGTTCAGTGGGGGCAGAAAAGGTGATGACAGTGGTAAGTCTGTTTCGCTGGACGATTATCAAGACACAGTTGTTTCAAAGGGGCACAAGCCTTTTGAAAACCTGAATGTGTTCAAAATCATACTAAAGTCTATAGCACACCTTTGCAGATTTTCCTTCTGCCTCTCTTCTCCACTAACCCCTCCCAAAACCAAAGTCCTACATCTTAGCATTAAGATCATCGTGAATATAGTGGTGTTACTATTGTTGATGCTGCGTTATTCTGTCAGATGATGATTCTTTAGTATGTAAAATAAGGCCACTGTCTTGCAAAAGTTTCCAACTCCTTATTTTTGCACATGAGAAACCCTTCAAAGACAACAGAATATCTTGGCATGTGTAGTCCAGCACATGTGTAAGCACTTACAGAATGAGTACTTCAGTCTGATTAATATGCAAGATGGAAAAACAGATTGCAAAAGTGAATGCTTTGGAAAGATCAATGTAAGAAGCAACACATTTATGCTAAGAAGTATTTCATACAGAGGAATCAATGTTGCATGAAAAAACACTGAGACCCTAATAATGAGACTTCCTAAGTGAAATTACCAGATATTTTGAGAAACCACTAGTCCTAAACAATTCCACAAATACAAGAAAATTTCATTAGCACTGTCGTGTTTTCAAACTGTTTTGTGATGGATCATTTAAGGTGCAAATTTGGCAAACTATTCTTTTTTTTTTTTTGTAAGCAAGCTGGAATTGGAAGTGTTGATCTGGGTCTTTTTGTTCTCATGGGTTTGGTACTGTGTAGAAATAAGAGAAAGAATAATGAGCCAGGCGTTAAAAGAATTTAACCTGGAGGATGATTTTTTTGGGACACTGTTGAAACAGGGAACCAACTGATTTATTCAGCTAAAAGTGAAAGGTCAAATGCATGAAAAAGCTGTGTGGTGAGCCTGCCAGAGGAATTCATTGAGAAGAAAAAGTAGGTTATGTTGCAGTTGGTATACTCAGTTTTGAACATTGAATATAATCAAAGCTTCCTGATTTAGCTTTGATAGGTTATTTCTCATACCTGTAGATGTGTATCATTCTTTCCTTGTTACTCCTTTTTAGTTATTTGCTTTTTAATATGGAAGTCTTCCATTCAAAATAGCAGTGGTCCAAAGACTGGACAATACCTTTGTCATGGAACCATGGAATTCGCTTTGGTCTTGAATCTTTAGCCCTAAAAAGGTTTTAACAGCTGTAATATTTTAAAAATAGATTTAATAATAGAAAGAAAAATCAGTGTGTCATGATGCATTTCTGAGGAGGGAAATAGTAATTAATAATGGTTTCTGTTAGAAACCTGGAAATGCCATTGTATGCCAATATGCTGACATAGTATGGAGACTCACTTCATGACTGTTATATTCCTCATGTATGTAGCAATAATGGAAGGTATTGTCCCTGCTTTAAATTGCACATTAACAAGCACAGTACAATAATGCATATGACTGATGGTTTAGACACAGTTTTTGTTAGTTATTACTAACAAAAAAAAGCCAAACAAACAAAACTAAGCCCAGTCTGATTGAGATGCTTATTCTTGTGACTAACAGGGGATATGAACTCTTTATACCACCATTCAACAAGCTTTCTAGTCAGCCGCAGAAAGAGTTGAATCGGCTATGACCAGCCTCCCTCAAGACTGGTGAAAATCAGGGAAATTTTTCACCCCACAGTAGTTTATAAGTTGGGCAGCTGCAAGCTTGTCTGTTCCATCAAACATGAACAGAGGTGTTATGAAATGGGGTGTAGGGGCTTCCTTCTGTTCCCTATTTGATCCTGTAACTCTTAATGACTAGAATGACAGTAAAACTTATCTAGAAACCAAACTGTTAAAAATGGAGATCTCACTTTACCAACATGACAGTTTTGTTGAAGCAGGGGGCAGAAAAAAAAAAAAAAAACAACACAAAGAAAGACTGAATTGCAGGGAAGTATTTTTGTCTGGAAAATATATGAATTTATATTAAATACAGGAGATAAGTATGAAAAGGTTAATCAGTGTACTGCAGACACAGCTGATAAAGCAGCACTACAATCAGCAGAACTAATTAGGTCATTTTCATATGGAGTAAGTATTGTGGTTCAAATTTTCTAGTAACAGCTAAAAGTAATGGCTCTACTTTGTATGGACTCCAAGATCTGCCTATCATGAACTGGACTCCCATTACAACATTCCAGGCAGTAATTGGTAGGAATTACCTCCTTTGGCTGTAGCTCCATGAAACGTATCAGAATTTAACCTTTGTGACTTCTCTCATGTTGTCAGGTTTAGCTGAAATTGGCCATTGGATTCAAAATAACTGACTGACAGATGTACTCTCACACATGGTGTGAGTTTGTTTGCCTTGTTCCCATAGAAAACCAGTCTCCAAACTGCTCCCAAAGTGCAGAGCATCAGAACTGGGTTGGGGAGAGGCTGCACGGAGCGGCAGGGCCTGGTGTGCTCCCTGGCCATGTGCAGGGACAGGGCTCTCCCTGTGCATGGCACCCTGGCACAAGCACTTGATTTATCTTCTTTTTTTTTTTTTTTTTTTTTTAATAGCTAGGCAAATAACTATAGTATTCATAGCAATATCCTGCAGTGGGTCACTTAAGGTATTGAAAATAACAGGCTCCATTGTAACCTGAATTATCAGTACCCATGACCTCTACCAAACCCTGCATGTGGAGGGGAATGCATAATAGGATGTAAGTTATTGTTCCCAACACAGTTCCCATAGGTTGTATCATTCTGGTGCAATTTGACAGTTTCTGATTTTATCTGCTGGAAGAGCTTGTTGAGATACTTTCTGGTTTTGTGAAAATCCCAGGTACTGGCAGCTGTACAATGTCACTTGTCACACTGAAGCAAAATGAAATGTTGGCTGGAGTGCTGCAGTGACAAGGACAGAGCAGCTAGCTGCATTGTGTCCGTTCCTGTCTGGAAAGGCCATTCCAGTCTGCAAACCACTTCTTCCATAAAAACAGAAACTACTATTGTAAAAGCAGCCAAGTTCTTTCAAAGTGCAACCTGGCTCTCATATGGTGGGGTGTCTATATTCTATCCTATGAAGATGGCTGCTGCTGACACATCGTGGGGGGTTGGGGAGAAAGAACAAACACCAACCCCTCCAAAAAAATAAAAGCATCAACAAACCCAGAACCTTTAGCTACTTCCAGGATTGTTTTGTTCTGGCAGTTCCACACAGCGCATAGTTTTGTGAGAAGTGAGTAGACACATTAGATGAAATTAATGAACTGGATGAAATCCGTGCATGCTGCTCAGCTGAATGTGGTCACAAACCTGCTTTTGCACTGCAGAGAACTGTTGTGTTGAGTCACAGCCATTTGTCCAGTCCTGAGTCTGAAGAGTGCAGAGAACTGCAGAGAGTCCTCTTATTTTTGTGCTGTACTTAATAGGATTGTCTATTCTATGTCACCAGATGGTGACTTTCTGTTGTGAGTGAGTGTGATGAGGGGAAAATTTAATTCTAAGCAAGCACTTTCAAAACAATCTAGAAGAAAAACATGTATATACCAAGGAAGGGTAAGAGACTGGAAGGTAAAATCTTTACAAAGCCAAGAGAGATCCATGAAAGCAATATAACTTGAGACCTAGGTCCCAATTTGCTAAGCAAATTAAATATTTATTTAATGTTAATTCTCTGATGGGTTTTTTTACTGGTTCGGGATACCCTGAAGTGTTTTGATGGACCAGAGAACTGATTAAGAAGTTATGTAGTCAATGCCTAACTTGGAGTTGAGGTTTTTCCTGTTATCTGATGGGGGTCAACAGTTGTTAGTAGAGCTTGGGGGGGAAAAACAAGGAAGCGAACAAATTCTATATATTTTTTAATAGTAGGTGTTTATGTCTTGGGTTTATCAAACATTTAATGCTAGGTCCATGCATTTCATAACTATATGTAGGCCACTTCCAGGGTCACATGAAGCAGTTCATCAGTACAACAAAGGGAATGATAAGACCTCAGTTATCCTGATTATGGATGCAGTAAATGGGAAGACTTGAATCTGATAACTACTTGCTTTTTAAAACAAAGCTGTGTTTTCATAACCTATATATTTTCTATTAACCCTGCAAAGCTTGCTGAAACAAAACCCACTTGTTATAAAATACGTATCTTTTATTTCAATCTAGCAGATGAAAAATTAATTTTTAATAACTTTTATTGTTTCAGACAAGTCACACATCAGGTTTAAGTAGGAGAGTTGGAAATTAATTAACTTGATTAACAGAGAAATTTGCATAAACATTTTTAAAGTACTTATGTTTTGGCCTCCAGCAAAATCTTTTGATCTTTTCATTTGAGAAGTGCTCTGCCTTAGGGTCTGGATGACTCATGGACTGACAGTAAAATGCATGAACCTCTCACCTTAAGTCACTGGTTCAAATATGATTCAGGGCAGTAGTAAGTGAAAGGAGTATTTTCTAATGTATGGTCAGTGAACAGAGCACAGGACAAATGGGTGCCTGAACATATGGTTCTGTGGGCCAAAGTAGAGAGATGAGCATGCACAAACTCACTGTAAAATAAGAACCTACCTCTATCAAGTAGGATGTGTTGGCAAGAAGAGTGTTCCTGCAAGTTTATCTCATTCTGGGGCTCTGGTGTCTGGCTGCAGTCTCAGCTTAACTATTTGCTGATAATAATGAAGTCATCTCTTTGTCTAGCTGGATGCTCTAAGTAGTTTTCTGCAAATCCTGAGTCTTGTGTCACATAGATTACCAAATTCTTTCCTGGAATGGCTTAAAGAGGAAGTGAATCTGCCCAGTCACTCCAATTCACTCTACTGCCTGACTAAGACATCCCGGGATAATTGCAAGCCTGCTGTGAGATGTGGGTTTGTGTTCCCTCAACCAGGGGAGAGAACTAAACCAAGGTCTCCTTTTCCAAATGCAGTACTCTAACAGCTATGAAGACTAGATTATAGGTAGACAGGATACAATTCCTGCTTGCCACCTTACCTTCCGCCTTGGCTGTTATAATAAAACATTAATACTGCATATAGATTTTTAGAATGTCAAGAATTTCTATAGAAACGTTAAACAATTAAGGGCAATCACAGCATAATTTCCAACCACAGCTCAAATTTCCAACTTCTTCTGGAAAGCAGCTTTTAAATATTCCTGGCATCTTAAGTTATGACTGGTTTTCCTCTAGATTTTGTACTGAATAAACTTCAGCATGCACGTTTGTTACAAGTAAGCACATGTTCACTAATTGTGTTTGTGGCAACAACATGCCAAAATGTATTCAGTCGACAATGTTTTTGCATGACTTTCCAGGCAAAAACTCTCCACAACTATCAGAGATTCATGGATTTGGCAGGGTTGGAAGGGACCTCTAGAGATCATCCAATCCAACACCCCCACTAAGCAGGATTACCTACAGCACATCACTCAGGACTGCATCCAGGTGGGTCTTGAAAATCTCCAGAGAAGGGGACTCCATGACCTCTCTCAGCAGCCTGTTCTAGGGCTCTGTCACCCTCACCATAAAGAAGTTTCTCCTCATATTTGAGTGGAATTTCCTATGTTCCAGCTTAACCCCATTGCCCTTTGTCCTTGCTGGAAACCACTGAAAAGACTCCATCATCCTTCAACCCACCCTTTAGGAACTTGTAAACATAGACAATGTCTCCCCTCAGTCTTCTCTTCTTGAGGCTGGAGAGCCCCAGCTCTCTCAGCCTTTCCTCGTAAGGGAGGTGCTCCAATCCCTTAATCATCTTGGTTGCCCTACGCTGGACTCTCTCCAGTAGTTCCCTGTTCCTCTTGAACTGGGGAGCCAATTTTACCCAGTTAGTACAACAAGATAATTACACAGTGAAATGTAGGTACCACTCTAGCATGCTTGAGAAGAACTAGTTAGTACAGTAGAACCCTGAACGTTCAGTGTTTGAACCCTCTTTTTAGAAATCTGTGCATTTTAGTTTTAGTTACTAATTGAAAATACTCTTCAGAGTATGGAAAGAAGAATTGAAGAAACAGTTTATTGTCTATCCATATGCTCAGTGGGTGCCATTCCCTTGGTAAGCTGAGTCTTTATTTTAAAGCAATCAACTCTTTTAACATACTAGTTTTCCTGCAGAAGTTTTCTATATTAGCATGAACCCAAAGCTTTTCTAATACGCAAGAGAGGTGGCAGAGTTGAAAGCCAGGCCCAAAGGCATAAACAGGAACATGTCTGTGAACTTCAGGAACTCAACCTCTGGTCTACTTTGTAACCACAAGTAAGTCTTATCTGGTTGGTGCTTTTGTTTTAGACCTCCTGCTTTCTATTGTTATTATTTTGATTCTAAAGGTAGAGACTAGCTGATATGTGTGTCATCTCGGATACAGTGGGACCAGATAGCTGGGAATATAAAAGCAGGTAAAAAAATGAAGAAATGAGATGTCAGTCTTTTCGCTGTAAGAACACTACTAAGTATACGAATCACAAGACTAAAAGATGTGGAGCCCAATCCACCCCTGGTGTTAATTCACTTCTGTATAATGTCATTAAAGATAATATGGCCATTTATATTTAATCTGACTTGCACAGACAGGTAGCAGGCATTAGGTGGCTGTGAAAGGAGTGCTATTTCATGCAAATCCCTTGCCTCTGTGTTGCTCTGCTCTGAGTGAAAAGAGCTGCTGACTCTTGCATTTTGGTAGCACTGCATCATAACTCAGAACATGCTTAATTATGTGCATAAGCACTAAAACCAGTGATGAAGGTCCTTCAGAGTTGAGTATGTATAAGAGCTTTCAGAACTGAAAATTCTTAATCCCAAGGGGCTCTTACAGATTGTTGTTTTCTGAGTCAAGAAAGTGTGTTAAAAGAACACTTTCAATAAATGGAAAAAACCTGTCTTTTGCAGGTTTGGAGCTTCTTCTTTACATTCTGACTTGCTTGCACATGACAAGAATCTGATGCCATTGTGCCCTGGGGAGAAAAGAAAAACCCACAGCACTAGTGGGTAGAAAAACAGAGATCAGTTTTGTCGTGTAATAGTCAATTCAGCTGTCTGATACTTGAATAGATTCTTGCTGCACTCTTGATTGGATGATAGGGCATCCAGAGTTTATATTCTTACTATTGTAGCTTCTTTCTTCTTATTCTGAAACTGTGCTGCTATATGTTCTCTTGGTAGAATCCATTCCTTTCACTGTTAAAATTCTGATGTTTGCTTATCACTAATAAGCCTTGTTGATTGCATTCTCATCCCAAGCCATTTATTTTGTATATATGGCAATAGCTTGTGGTTTTGTAGTACAGGGCAGTGCTAGTTTGCAGTTCATCAAATCTGCATTTCTAAACATTAGAACCTAAATAATTTGTCCTTTAAAATAGTTCAGCACTTTGTAAAATGTTTTTACTACATATCCAACACAAATGCTCTTACCAGGTCAAGATCATTAGAAGCTGTTGGAAAAAGAAGATGATAATGCTCCAGGTGTTTTCATTAAACATGCTAACTTGCTGAGGAAACAATGACCATTGGCAGAGCTGTAGATAAAGAAGGTAGGGGTGTTTTTTTAATATTTACAAAGCATTTCCCATTCTGTATGCACAAATGAGAAGTGAGAAGTCTAAAGAAACTGACTCATAACAGGTCTTTCCTCCTTTTTTTGCATCCTTTCTCACTCAGCCTTCTTCCTGCTGTTACAAGAGCTTAACCTTCTGCAGATATTAGAGAATATAGTTTTGGTTTAGTTTATTTTTTTTCATCTGCCTGCATCTCTTACATAAAAATGCTCTTTTATTTCTTTTATGTTTAAAATTTTTGTGGGAATAGGGTTGTATTACTTTAAAATACACTGTGAGCCCTCTAGTGGTATGTTCTGCCTTTGGTTTAGTCTGTGGTAACGTTTTTTTCTTTCCAGCTGTGCTTGCTTGAGCTGAAGGAGTCATACGAACGTGCGTTTAAACTACTTTATTGTGATTACTTTTTATTTTATTTATTTAATGTGAGAAGGAACACTTGTGCTTACCGGTGTGCCTGCGAGTTTGACACCTCTGGTAGTGAACTCACACCCTTGATGGCCAGGGCTGGTTATAGCCACAGTGTAGACCTTAAGCATTTACTGGGGAGCCCCTGAAGCACCTGGTAATGTTGTGGGGATGCTCTGCACACTTTGAACCTCCATCCAGCTGTATCCATGGCAGTGTGCTATGGATCAGAGCCCGGTACCGACAAGGATCTCCTTTTATCTGTGGGAAGACCAGGTGCAGAAACATTTACTCTGCTAATCCATTATCCTAGTACCTAGATTTGCTGTGTGTGTGTGTGCAATACGACTGCGCTACCGAGCGCCATCGGGTGACGCAAAGCTGCTCTAAGTCATGAAGGTGCTGAGCAGGAGTGTCCTGAAGTCAAAGAGTGAGCGAGCGAGGCACCGAGGCAATAGAGAGCTGGTTTCTTCTAGCACTGGCTGCTCGGGCTTTTATGTTGTAAAAGCTCTGCCTGCCTCTTAGAAAAACATCTGGACAAGGGGGAGAATGGCATCACTGTTTCTGGGCGACACCTGCCTGTGATTTTAACGCTTTCCTGCCTGGCAGACTCAAGTCAAGCAAAGATTTCCCGGTACTGCATCTTTCCTCATTGGACAGGTACAGTCAGACCAGTTCAATGCAGGCTTTGGGATTTTTTCAGCACGCTCACGGAGTATACATGCTCTAAATGCCTACAATACAGAGGAATCCAGCTACTTCTAATGGGATGCATTTGCATAGAGGAAGAATTCCTCATTTAAGATGGGTAATAAGCAAACGATATTTACTGATGAACAGCTAGATGCCTACCAGGTAAGATATCTTGGTTTGCATGAGGGGAAGGAAAGGCATAATCTTAATAGTTTGGGGGTGTGCATGTTGTTTTGGGGGGTGTTTTTTCCAAATATAAACAAAAACTTCATTTGTAGCCTGCATCATGTATTATACTGTTCCTTCACAGCAATTGTAATAGTATTTTAAGGATGGGATGCTGAATATACTCAGTTTAATTCCCTTTTCTGTGTACAAGGGAAGGAGTTGAATCCTCAGTATCTGGACTAGGAAGTAAGATAAGACTGTGATTAGCTTGACAATGGGAGTTCTTAGTAGAATCTTCCTATCGAGCGTTCTGTAAAGAAGAAAGTGTAGCAATAACCTCTTTTTTTCTCACTGATGCCTTTGTTGTCAATAGAGGGGAGAGGGAAAAAAACCAGAAGGGTCTTTCCTAATTTCTCTTCTGCTAAGGAGGAGTAGTACACTTAAGGATACCTATTCTGGAACTACATTATGTTTGCACCTGCTCCTGGATAGCATTTTCTTACCTTAACAGAAGAAGTGTGCATTCTTCTGTGTCCAGGGATAGTTTATTGATTTACTTCACATTGCATCAACTGAATTTTTAATAGGGTAAAAAAAATAATAATTCTCATTTTTCACTCATGTTTCAGCACACTGCAAATCTTACTGAAATTAAAGAAGCTCCACTTTCACAGTTATAGAGTCATAGAATCTATGATTCTGCACAGTTTAGGTTCTGCACAGTGGGCATCTTGTTCAAGTTTCTGAAAATACAGTGAGGCACTATATCATGTAGAAGTGTGCTGAAGGAGGAGGCAGCTGACTATTTATTACGAGATGCAGATAGGGCTGGCTGCATTGCTCTCCTCTCTTATATGAAGCCATAAACATAGATTTAGCAGCACAGGAAATCAGCATTTAGCTTCTCTTGGGATAACCAAAGAACAGATCTAGTGTACACAAAAGGAAATAACTTTTTTTTTTTTTTACCTTCAGGGTCTTTGGCTCAAGTTCTTGAAGTAGAAACTATTATTTTAAATACTAATTTTCTTTGGAGTTACCGTGAACGTGGACTTTTCATGGTGTAGATATTTAGCCACAGAGAGTCGGGGTAGGGATATATGCTAAAAAGCTTTAAAATGCTATCCTGTGCTGAAAATACGGCATAAATTAAATGTTGTTGTTAAATTTCTAACCTTTTTCTTGTTGTAGACTTCATGATTGTAAAGGTCTTTTCCAACTTGATTCTATGATTCTATAAATGTGAAAACGGAGCTGCTTTTATTTCCGCTTTTGTCACACATCTGACCCTCACTAGCCGCCTGTCACTGCAATACATTAGTCTAATGACTAAGACTATAGTAGTCCAAGATCCAAAAAGGCATTTTTACATCCCTGCTGAAAGGGAAAGAAGGAAATCAAGGATCTGTAAAAAAGCAGTGTCTGTCTTCCTGCTAACAATAAAAGTGAACACAGAACAGAGCCCAACTGCAGTGAAACAAAACAAAATCCAAATGTAATTAATGTTATCTTCTTGACATAAACTGGCGAATGCAAGACCTGAAATGTCATCCCTAATTTACTACTCTTCAGGATGAAATTGCCTTTCCCTAATGGCTTTTGCAGCCCCTGCCTTGCATAATGCTGGGTAATTGCTCTCAGAGCCTGGCAGTAGTTGGACCCAGTGGATCCAGGCAGCCTGTGGGATTTCTCTGTTTCAGGCAGACTTGCAGTTCATTAGTATAGTGCTAGATCATTTTGGACTGGAATAGCACTTGTAATATATGATAAGTACAGTAAAATAACAAGTTTCAGAACAATAATTAACCTCCAGAATTTGTCAGGAAGGAGTATTAGCCTTGTGCTGCGAACAATCAGGAAAAATCCTTATTTTGCTGGTGATGTGCCTCTGCTCCATTAATTACTGCATACTTCTTCGATCTTTTAAACATAGAGTATCCTCCTCTCTTGTCTCTTCACTACGTTCCGGGGGAGTATGCAGTTGCTGTAATACAGACAGAGCTGTTTGACTTGGAGTTTGTCATCTTATTTGCCTTTTTCTCATGTGTGTAATTCTTTCAGAGCAAAAAATGAGAGAATGGGGTAATGGTTCCAGAAGTTTTAAAACGCAGGTTTTTCGTTTCTTGAAATGGCAGTTGGGTCAGCAGGTTCCTCTGAACACTGGACCAAAGTAAAACACTCTGTACCTGGGTCTACTGTGCAAGAGTCTCTTGTGCACATCTGTCACCTGATGTACAGCCAGGCATCTACATATAAATAACTTTGAAAATGGATTATTGTTTAAGCCTTTTTTTTTTTTTTATCCCAAATAAGAACTAGGCAACTTCTAGTGAATTTGTCTGTCTGTGGGTTGGTACTGTGCTCCTTACAGCAATTCTCAGGGTCAGAGAATCTGTAGTAGCAGTATAGCAGAAGCAAAAGCATCAACTTAATCCTTTTCATAAAATAAACTTTTTTCTTTAATTCTTCTTTCTCTTCTCTTAGAAGACGGTTCAAAACCTCGCTCCCCTCATGGTTAGACTTATAATTTCTTTATTTAAGTATATTTCTGGTCATAGTATTATCTGGTTGTAACTTCCATCATTTTTGTGGAATTGTGTGCTGGAAAGAACACAAATTGCTCCAAGTTTATAGCACCTGAAGGCTACTTCTGTAGTGAAATATCTCTTTTTAATGCTTCTTTTTTTTTTTTTTTTTTTTGGCCAAAGTGCTTGTTTCATAGGAGACACTTCTGAAAGGTAAAAGGGAGACGGAAAAGCGAGAAGTTAATGTGCTAAACCATAAGTAACTGGCTTTAGTTTTCTGGATTAAAAATTAAGCTGCAGAAAAATCACTTGCTTGAAGCGCTAGCATACATACATCTCAGATTGCTAATGTGATATTAATGAAATGAAATAACCCTATTTAATTTGTCTGAAACTTTATGAAATGCTCATATATCAACTTTTTTTTAAATATATAAACTGCCATATTTAAGAATCACTTATTATCAGACCTTTACATTTAAATGAAATAATTGTAAATCTGGTCACGCACAAGATGACCTCAATGTTTTTAATAGATGAGTGTTTTAAATAATCTTCCTTAAAACCAATGATGGGTGGCCAGAGGAAACGGTTTGTAAAAGAGATGCATAATAGGACTTAATAATATTAAATCTCCCACAACTTTTTTTTTTTTTAGTCAGAATAGATAAAGACAGTTTAACTAGAGAAATACAGGAAAGCTGCAAATCCAACACTTTGTCATATCGCCTGTTATTAAGATAGCGTAGTTGGCAGCTCTCTGAATTTCCATAAGCTTAGTGAAATGTTTTGGAAATTAGACTTTTACAAGCATTGGTTTCCTCACTGAGATTTACCTCAGTTAAAACATTAGCATTGTAAGAAAACAGATTCTCCTGGGGATTTCTACTTCTTCTGCCCTTAGAGTACTTGACTGTTTTGGGTTTTTTTGTGTTTTGTTTTGTGAGGGTTTTTTGGTTAGGTTGTTTGGTTTTTTGGTTTGTGCGGGTTTGTTTGTGGTTTTTTTCTTTCCATAAAATGCAAAATCTAACCAAGGTCTGGTTAGTGAAAAGGTAAGGATTAATAAGCAAGAAAGATATATTTCATTGCAATTAAGCTTTTAAAAGCTGACTACAGATTCGGGGGGTCAAGTCTTATACTGAGAAAAGAGAATGGATGGGAATTTTAGGGGGTTCTGAGTGATGCTGTATGAAGATGCTTGAAGCAATGAAAAATAAAAGTATTCAATAACGTGACGTCAGAGACATATTTCAGCCTCAGCACATTGCATTTATCACTGAAAATTATATTGAGTAGGAAATGCATAGAAGCTGTGCTTGGAGTATGAAAAAACTGCTGCACTGTTTAATCAATCTGGGGTTTCCTGGGATTACTCAAAGAAGTGGTCTGAATTTGATATTAATTTGATTCTAATTTTTTCTTAGTAGACAATCTAGAGAATATAGATAATATTATATCAGATATCAAGTTATATCAGATATTACAGGTTTTAATGCAAGCCATTTCTTTCTGTGTTTGTTCATTAATGGGATTATTTACTCTGTTATTTAATGCTGCTTCAAAACTGATGTTTTTCCTGGCTGTCTTCTAGGCAATATTGCAATAAGAGATAGTGATATGAAATAACGACTTGCTGCTTTTACACAAAAATTTGTCTAATACAGAACTTTTTATTAAAATGTTAGTCAAAAGTGGGATTCAGCTAGATTTCATAAGAATTAGGCAAAACCAGATGAAACAAGTTACGTTATGATCTGTTAAGAAATGCCATTTATAAAATGAAACCAGGTTATCAAGCTTTTGCTTTAAAAAGCTATACTTGACTCAGTCAGGATCTCTGATGAACCCTTTGTAAGAATACAAAAAGTATATTCATCACAGGTTCTCCACGATCTTCTGTAAAAAGTGCTTTTCAGTTTGACAGAGTATTGCTGTTGATGTGCAAATTTTAAGTAGCATAATAATGGAACAAGGTTTTTGTGAAATTATGCTTTAGTCAGATTCTGGTTTCATGTTACCATTTGGTGCATATATAAATTGAGCAAAATTACTTTTGCTGATGGCTTCTTCCTCAGTCCCTTCTAGTGTCTAACTGTTCTTATTCCCACGTTGCAGTATAAATATATAAACTCCATCCGTGGTTTAGTTGCTCTGACTGTGTCTCTAAAATATATATGATTACAAATAAAGATAGGCTGTATGTTAAAATCTCCATTGACATTCTGATGCAACCAGCATTTTTTTTAAGATAAAAGTCCATATATTAATACTATTATTAATGCAGAAACTAACTCTGACAGGAATTTTTTGTTTTGGTATTTAAGTCTAGTTTTGCTTAAGTACTTGCACAGGTACACAAGAAAGATTGGTGCTGGTCTGTCTCATTGACTTCTAGTAACTCTTATATGTTTACAGTGATGACAATACATAAATATCTTGCTAATTTAAACTTGTACAACTCTGCACCAATCTTAGTTGTATGGTAACTAGAATAAAAACATTGCATATGTAAAATGTTACCAGAATAGAGTTAATAATAGATCTTAGAAAGTTAATTTGCTTCTATTCAGCACCTTTTTGGTTACTTCATAGGATGAGGGTTTTATGGTGTTTTGCTTAAATGTTCTTACACACGTTGTGTACTTTTGACACAGCACAGCACACATCATTTGTGATTTTGAAAATGAAACCTCTGAAATGTTAACATTTAAAATACCACAGCGTTCAGTACTTCTTGTTTCTTAAAAGCTGCTCAGTAAGATCTAAGTATGTATCTAATCTGTCTCTTGCCTTGAGGATATTGCCAACATTCCTGTTAGTCACTGGTTTGCTTTATCTGTGGCTCACTGGCTTTTGTTTGAGACTGTTTTTCTAATTTGAGTGATTTTTTTTTTTTGTATTGCTAAGACTGTTATTTCCTTATTTATAAAACTTTCCAATGGAGCTGTTGCAGGATCAGACTAAACCTGCCCTTATGAAACCATACATATAAAAGGCAGAATTACAGATTTATTGTCTTAGAGGAGAAATATGCATTTAATGGGTCTAAGAAATATTTCACAGTAGCTTTGCATACTTGAGCATTGTTATTCTTTCATGCTATTGTTCTGTTCTCTGGTTTTTCTTTACTGTGGAGAAGTCTTTTGCTTATCTATGTGAAACTAGTTTCATTCAGGAACTGTGCTTCTATGATACTTACTTCTAAAAGTGGTGAAAATCTCCCATTCCATGGACTCTGCTGCCATTCATAAGCTGCCTGCTGCGCTCTGCTATTGGCAGAGATCCAACAGAACACATCATGCTCACAGTCAGATTCTGGAGCCATACCTCATGTTACGCTGTGTATGCATACTTTATGTTAAGTATCAGCATTCTTAGCACAGTTATCTCTATTCCTGGTTTTGGTTCACATCACTGTAGAACTAAACATAAAGCAGAACTGATGCAGGAGTTTGCAGTGAGGTCTTACAGACTAGTGGAAAAGGTAGCGAACCACCATATTTCAGTCTGCTCTCATTTTGCCCTAAGCTTGCCATCACCTGACACAGGAAATCAAAGAATACTCTAATAGCCTGTAGATCTTGGGTTTTTTTAAAAGTAAATTTTAAGAGCAGAGACCATTAATTCTACTTTACAAGAAATGTTGAGTAGCTTGCAGAAAGTCATGCTACCAGCCAAGAGCAAAACCACCCATGGAACCTAAATACACCAGATGACTCTTTTCTCTGCAAAATATTTTAAGAATCAGTTAAGCTACCTAAATGCCAAATTTGAGAAGCAAGTCCCATTATGCAAACTAATGATCTCATAAAAATCAATATGAAATTTTCTGTTTGCTTTATTTTATTTGCTTTGCTGGACATGAGGAAGTTAAGTGGATAATTGGAGATTTGTTTCAGTGATATCTTACCTCCAAAAAACAGCAGTGATCCTTTATATCAGACTTCTAATTAACTTGGTTATTGAGGGCACAAGGGCAGATCAAGTGCGATCTTATAAAAGTAGTATGTACTTTCTTGGGGGCTGGAGTAGGTGACCTTTCAAGGCAAAGCCTCTCTTCTAAATAAACTAAGACCCACAAGGGGCCTGCTGTTAGCAGAATTTTTTCAGGCCATTGTATGGCATTAGAAATAAATGCAATGATTTTCATTTCTTGCCAGAAACTTTGAATTTAGGAGAATTATGAAAACTTGAGTGACATGTATTTGTTCAGTGTTTGTGCTTTTCTAGCTGGACTCCCAATGGCTTTAGTGTCCAGAAAGATTAGACAGGTTGCTTTTTAAGTTCATAATAAACTCAAATGCAGTCACATGATATTGTGGAACACATTTGCTATTTCTGGCTTGGAGGAAGATGCATAATTGTCATCATATGCATAAATGCAAATGTTTTCCAGGACACACTTCACCTTTCCTCAGGAGGGAGTTAATGTAACATTTTAGTTTACTAGTTACTGTCCATCATTGTGTATTGTCCATATGAATGAAGTAACCAGAAGAAAATTGGATGATTCACCTCCGTGTTTCTTTGGCCTAAAGTCTTTAATTAAATTGGAATTGCTGGATTTCCAGCAGCTATAAAATGCAATTATGTGATTTAGACCCTTGTTCCATTGTGACTTTAATCCAACTTAGGGCTGTGCTTTCAAAAAAACCAACAAACGAAAACCAACTTGTTTTAATTTCATCTCTTCTACCAGCACTACTGATGCTACATTCTAAGCCACTAAAAGGAAATGATCCAAGCTTGAAGTTAATCCATTTTTGTTAGGTTAGTTTCTTTCTTTCAGAGTTCTCTGATGCAGTTACGCTGCTCATCAGTGTGAGATCTGCATAAAGGCAGAGGCAGAAATAAAAGCTGAGAGAAGGAAGCGGTGGCTGGACCTCCCTTTCAGAGGTAGCTTGGAGCCACGGCTTTTACATGTGTCATCTGAGACCAGACAGGCTTCTTAATGGTAAAGCATTTCTTAAGTGCTGTGTATGATCTTGCTGTGAATCAAAAGCGTAGGCCAGATCACAATTAATTTGTGGTGCTCTGACCCTGAGTAGCTTTAAGGTCTCTGTAAGTGGTCTGTGAAACCACTGTAATTTTTTTTGACGCCCCTCTTCCCTGACTCGCAATCCCATGGAATCGGCAGGAGTAATTGGTCAGACTGATATTTGCAACTACTTTTGGTATAAAGGTTTTCAAAATCAGTGTTGTAGATTATATTAGTAAAAATTTTGTTTCATTAACAGAGAAAACGGCAGTCAATAGTGTTTGTTGTCAAAGACGTGACGTGACTCAGATTAAAAAAAAAAATAAATCGTGGACTTTCAGTGAAAAAGATTTATGATCCAACCTCTTAATATGTTTTCCAATGGCATTTTTGCATGAATTCTGGAAGGTAAAGGGTAACTTTTCTTTTTCATCTTTATCGCCATTTGCATATCAATTTCCTGTCAGCTTTCTAGTTAAGTAATTGTGTCTGCTGTTTTCTCAAGCTCGCATAATTATGGGATGATTGCTGCTGAGGGCATTACAGTTATTGGTGAGATTGCACCTGCCTTTTGATAGTAAATGAAGCGTCCTTAAGTGACTGCTGTTTGACCGTAAGTGTTGAATGTGCTGGAATTAATGAAGACTTAACCAGCTGGCTCCTATTTCACTTTGTGCAGTTCCAGACAATGTGACATCAGTGTCAGCAACTCACAAGGTGCTTCCTATTGTGCCTTGTAACACTATTCTGCTACACAATACACTGAAGGAAGACCTGAGCTGCTTCTCTGGCCACTTTATATGGAGGAGAGCAAGCAAACTCAATAATTGATACCAGGCAGGACTGAGAGCGGACCCGGATACCTGAGACAAGCTGTTCGACTGCTTCAGCCAGCTCTGATCCCTTGCTTTCCCCCCTGGGCATTTAGCCAGAATGATTCTCAGCTTAGGGAAGAAATGTTTTTCCATGAATTGACTGAAGAGCAGGACTCGGAGTCATACTATTTGTATGTACGAATCTTACCAAGTCTGATGGTGTTACCTTGTCACTAGCTGATTTAAGGATATCTTCTATTTTATATATGTTTACATTAAAGGAGGAAAACTACTAAGAGCTGAATTCTCAGGCAAATGCTTCACCACATCACACAGGCCTGTGAGAGAGGTGAATAATCAGGAAGAATGTTGTGGTTTGGTGGTTGCTCCCTATCAGTATCCCTATACACCCTCACCAGCCACCAGCTCTGACACAGGAAGATGGCTTTTCTCAGAATTCATGACCTGAACAATGTTCTAAACTGATCATTCAATATGTCAATGCCATCAGTGTCCCTGGTTTTAGATGGAGGGTAGAAAGTGCCCTAAATGTATATTAGATGTGGGGATATTTCTGTTAATGAAATGGGACTGATTATTATGGTTCCTTACAGCACCTGAAAATATAACTTATTTAGTGACTGCCATAGAATGACATGAAGTGCAGAGTCTTCCACTGCTCATATTATGGTTCTTTTGTGAAGTGTGTGAATTCTTCTACCAAAATGCAAATATTCATAAAGAGTGAATTATGAATTAAACCAGTGTAAATGCAGTCCCACCACAGAGCCATTCAGAATGCAAGGGAATGCTTGTAAGCCTTTCTTTCATGTTCAGCCAGCACTGCTTTGCATTCTAGTAAGTTCCTTCAAATTCTATGATACCACGGGGAAAGTGGAGTAGTTTTCCTGCTGTTTGGAGCAGGGACTGTCCTTCTATCTGTGTTCCTGACATATGGGAGTTTGCAGCCTTCACCAGTGACTCCAGTGCAAAGTAATTGTTAGTCAAGGGTTAATAGCCAATAAATTAGTATATAACTTTTATTATTAAATCACTTGCCTCTATTAGAGGAATACTCCAAGTTAGAAGGAAGTTTTTTTCATCTAATTGTTATTTATAGCTTTCTAGATCCATTTATTGAATATTTTGGCCTATATCTTACTTCTTTGATTTAATTTTGTTTAAAGAACAAAATGTTGTGGAGAAGTATTTGAGTAAGCTAGGTGGTTTTTTCCTCCTAAAGTTTCACATTAACAATATTTTTTTCCTGATAGTTCCGTCCTTAAGGATATTTCTGTTATATTGCTTTCTGAGACAAAAGCAGATAGTATGCAAATGGCATTGCCACTAGATCTAAGTTTTCTTCCAAACAGTTGAAAGAAGATTCTTTGCTGTTGCTTTCAATATTTTTATACTACAGTAACACATTCTGGTTTTTTTAACAGGATTGCACGTTCTTCACTCGGAAAGAAATCCTTCGGTAAGTAAACTGTATTGCATTTTTTCTTCATGATTCCTATGGAAGGGACTAAATATCTTTTTTTTCCTGACTTGTGAGGAAACAAAATAAATTCAATTATTTTGCATGAATGAATGAATGTAGGATTGGACTCAAGATACAATTATAATATGTAAATGTATATGGGGAAACAGATGGGAAATAGTT
Organism: Scolopax mira; assembly: GCA_004320125.1. NCBI lineage: Eukaryota > Metazoa > Chordata > Aves > Charadriiformes > Scolopacidae > Scolopax > Scolopax mira. The sequence continues at coordinate 41,354 of BJBW01001704.1, read as the reverse complement.
TGAAAAGCCTATGATATTGACATCTAGGGATAAACTATTGACCAGTTGAGAGCCAGTGACTTTTTATGAAGGGAGTTTGTAGCTTTTCTGCTCAGTTATACCAATGAGGACACATCCTTCAGTCAGTCAGTACAGATTTTGGTATGGACTTAAGTGTGGGAAAAACTGGTAGAACTTAAACTGCAGAATGCTAAAAATGCTGCTGGGTTTTATTTTAGTGTTGGTTTTTGTTTGTTTGTTTTTTCTGTTCAAATTTTCCCTACAAAAAAATCAAAAGATTAGGTTCGCTACTAAGCAATAATAGAAGGTCTTACTGTTTGCAGTAAAAGAGACTTGGGTTTTGTTTGTAGTGATGGATTGAGTCAAACTGAAATATTGTCTTGCCTTTGTCTATGCTGATTTCTTGCCCTGAATCCTGCCATGGATTCTTGACCTCCTAATCATTCGGACTCAAGATCTGTAAAACCATGATGATGAACTTGTCCTGTCAAAATATCTGCTGCTGTTTTTCCTGAGGGTTTTTGCCCCGTTAGGGAGTGAGAATAAATCTGCGGTATCTATCTAGACCTAGAAGCTCATAATGCTTCAGGATTCTCAAATATGAGTAGCTTCTCAGACATAGGAAGCCTTTGTTCTCGTGAATATTGAGAAGTGCTCTGAGATCAAAAATAGACGTCGTGTCTCAGAGAAATGTTCTTTGTCTGTGCTCTGTTGCTGTAAAACTCAGTAAGGTTGATGTTCAGTGACTGTGAAGGCAAAAACTAATGGCATGGCTTTGAGTTGTCTGCTTTATTTTTTGCTGGAAACATAAAGGTGGTGTTTCAGATAATTTCTTGCATACCTTGTTCTCATTTCTCACAGAAAAATGATGCTCTTGCTCCTCAGCAGTGCTCAACATCTCTGAGACCATGCAATACCACCAAGGTTTAATTTGGTCTAGGTCCCCCTTACAGAACTGTTATGGTTTAGAATGATACATGATGGTGTGATGGAATAAATTAGAACTTTGCAGTGAGTGGGTGGTAGCTGGCCCAAAGATCAACTGACTTTAATGCAGGCTGACTCCAACAGAGCTACTGGTGTCCTCAAAGTGAGTCAAGGCTTCACAAAAGTGAATTACCATAGCATGGATATATTTAGCAAATTATCCTTCAGTTGCAAACCTCAGGAATGGTGCATAATTATTAACTATAAAGCGTTGTCATTCTGTGTTTGTGCAAAAAGTCATGCAGCATAAATAAAAATGGTCATTGTATGTTCTGTCAGGGCTGCAATGCTGTTAGTTCTGCTTGAGAACACTGAATTTGGCAATAACAGAATTTGTCATCACAAATTGTTCAGAAAAGTAGCTGTGAGTCCAAAGTAACTGTTACTTTATGGTTTAGACATCAGAAGTGATTCAGTGATATCCTGTATCATTTTTAGTTCTAGTAACTGGATAAGGAATAAAAAAATCTTCACTGTGTAGCCACTAAATCTGAGATACATACATTTTAAAGCCAGAAAAAAAAAATCCCCAATGGTTTAGTGTAATTTCCGGTATAAACCAGATCTTTAGCCACCTTCTAAATCTTGTAAAAATCAATAAATATTGTCCTTCTGTTTCACAGATCTACCTTTATACACAACTTCTGAAATAAATTTGTTTGGAATGGATAAACTGAAAAAAAATGTTTTATATCTCCAAAATTCCCTTTAAACTCAAAATTATAAACAGTGAATTACTTCTATTTGTACTGTATTCCTGTGAAGGAAATAACTATGAATTAAGGATTTTATATTTTTACATAAGTTAAGGTTCTCTGTGTTGCTTTGAATGCTCAGTTAAATTGGGACCCTTCCAGGGGAAGTGATTTGTAAACTATGATGCTATATCATCTTGCTCTTAGGAGTAATTTCTTTTTCTCCTCTGGGATAATCTCTAAGGAAATATTGAAATTAGCCTGAAAGAATAATTGATTTCCACTGCAAGAAGAAAAATGACTGATTTTGGTATTTGTACACCTAAAATACACCTAGAGAAAAAATTGTGGACAAATAGGAAGCTTAAAATGTGCAATATAGGTCCAACTTAAAGAAAACAACATACAATTTTCCTATAAAATTGGACAAATTTTAACATTGGTGGGGAGAGAAGGGGAGAATGGAATCAGAACTCTAAAATGTTGATGAAAGAAAGGAAATAAGGAATCAAACATCTTCACAGAAGTTTTAATTGGAAAACTGCTCTAGTCTGAATAGGACAATTTTTTTTTTTAATTTAGAAAACAATAGTTCCAAACTGTAAATTTGAACCACCATATGCAACTGAGAAAATAAGTATACTTTTAAAAATAAATGTAGATTTCAAGAGAAGATATTCTAAAGTAATGAAATTAGAAGATGTCATTGGATGGTAGGTGAACGGGAATTTACAGTATTGCAAAATCTGGCTATGAAATGAAGAGTCAGCAAGTTCTCTTCTCTTTTTCTGGATTGCACTGGATAAAAAAAAATATTTGTAGAGAATGAATGTGCAATGTGCAGCTTTGACGAGCTGGAAGGAAACAGTCTATTTCCTGAGAAGAGAACAAAGCATGCACTTAGACTTAATTACATTATTTATGCTTATGGCCTGAGTATGGGAGATAAGTGAGCCGTTGCCTGTGTGACTTTGCACCCTATCTGTATCAAAAAGAGCAAACCAAGAAATTCTTATGAAAAACAGTGCAACCTTAGGATATGATTGTGAAAAATAGATATTCTTGGGGTAAGAGATGAGGTTAATGGATGGTGAAAAATAGATGCTCTGTTTGAAAAGTACAGCGTGGAAAGCTGAATATTAATATTTGATGTAAAACACTTGGAAGAATAAAACCAGGAGTAGTTTTGTAAAGGCCTAAAATCGTGGGAGAAGGAATAGTCCCTTGGAATCATTTCCTCTTCCTTCCTCTGCCTTATCCTGACAGCAGGAAGTTTCTGCTTATTGAGAACCTCTATACACGATCAGTTTGTGATATGTCGGATAGTGATAGCATTCATTTACTGTCACAAATACTTAAATTGAATACAAATTACTGTCTAAGGAATAGATTAGAATCAAGAGGTATTTCTGCCTGTTTTACTGGGTGGGAATAAATTGGGTTATGGCCCCCTCGTTAATTAGCATTTACACATTTAGCATGTCCCCACCACAGTTAAGAGGGAAGCAAGTCCTGTTGTGCATGTCTCCACGGACTGCAGAATGCTCTCGGGTGTGATGTGAAGGAAGCACTGGGCCACTTCTCTTTAGGCAGAACTGAATTTCTCATGCATCTGTGAAGCTCAGGAAGACAACCTGTCAAGCACTAACCTTACCAAATGAAAAAAAAAAAGAAAAAAAAGAGAGAGAATAGTTTTCTGTCTGAAGTCAGCCCCCCAGCTGGGTCACCAAGTGTCAGCATGGGCACAAGGGAAGGGACCACGGTTGTGTAGGTGGGGATGAAGGGATGAACATGGCTGCTCCAATTTAAATCGATTTAAACTGACGTAAACCAGCATGAGACTGCAATTAGGTGAAATGGGCTAACTTAACACAAACGCAGGTTGCAGTCAAAGCAGTTGACAACACATTCTGTTGATTGATAATCTGGGTGTGGAAGGTATTATATTTGCAAATTATCAGGAAATAGGAGGTGAATAGAAAAGAATTTAAGGTGAAAAAGAAAAGAATACAGAATAATGAAAATCGTTCTAGGAAAAAAATAAAGTAAATTAGACTGCAGCAGAGAAGTGTGCCTAGTAAAAGCAAAAAATAGAAACCATAGGTCATTATTGATATTTGATAGCTATTTAACACCAGAAAATATTAAATATACACTTAAGTCTTTATTGAAGATGGTTAATTTTAAAATGTGCTTAATACAACTAAGAGGATTCACTTATGGGCTCAGGGCAAGAACATGTTAAAGAATTTTGAGTAATGTAGATGTATTATCATTGACTCAAAATATTATCTAAAATACTTACGGGACAGCTCTACAAACAACATTTTTAGAGTTGTTACTGATTTTGTTTGTATGTGTTAGAGCTTTTAAAACATGTCCTGCTTTTCTTAAGGAGAATATGGAAATTAGACAAGCGTGTGTAACTTCAGACACAACTCTGGTGATGGAAAGATGCCATAACTCGCTGGCAGACCACCAATTCCTAAGTGCCTGCAACATAATACATGCTCAGTCAGCCACTGTGGAATTGTTAAAAGTAAATCTCTTCCTTTGAGTGGCTGCTGTTGTGGCTAAGAGAAAAGAAGCAGATGCAAAGGTAACTTTATTTTGATAAAGCCTTTTATATATTCCTGTGGTTGTTAGTCCTTTTCTACCCGTATAAGTATATTCACCTCTTGGCTAAGCATTGAACATAGAAAATTTGTAAGAATGGTAAGAAACACTGAGGCGAAGAAGGTTGCAGGCACTATGAAGATCAAGAACAGCTTTTTCAACAATGCTTAATATATTGGAGAAATTATTAGATCCAAAATCAGCAAGAGGAAGTTCAAACAGTCACATACTAAGAACTGAGAAAAATTTGCAAGGACAGAATGCAATGTAACAAAAAAAAAAAAAATGGGGCAGAGGTTAGTTGTTCTAAGCAAAGGGAGCATAATTTGAACAAAGAAACAACCCCCCCCCAAACTCCCTGATGGTCTTGCGAAAAAAAGGGAAATGTAGTTCCAGGATGCATTAACCTCAGCATTGTACATAAAGTGGGAGAATTCCATTCCAGTCAGTTGGGACTTGAGTAGGAATAGACTGTCCAGTTTTGGGCATCACCATTCAAAAAGATTTGTTGTACTGGAAAACATCCAGTAGAGAAAAAAATGACATACAAAGAAAGGTTGGAAAAACACTTTATTCATTGCATGGATCTGTTTATACAATGTGCCTCTCTTGTGATAGTAAATGGGAACAAATGCTTGAGTTGTCTCTTATAAGACAGTATTTCTCAGTTACTCAGTTTTGTAAATCTGATTTTCTAGTAGACAAGCTTTTTACTCCAGTAATAATGCTTATTTGCTAGCCAGCCCATCTGTTTCTATTTCTCCCTGTACACGATACCATTTGGCAAATACCCAGGCATTCAGACAGAGGAGCTCTTGGATTGCCTGTCCCAGCCAAAACACACAAAATCTGTAAATTAAAGTTGCACAGCTTGAGACTGACTTATCCTAGCTAGACAGTTGCTGGGGGAATATGGCACTAAATTACCAAGCTGGGCACCCTCTGGTCAGTCAACAAACCTTTGAGCCTTTTTGTAAAAGAAAGTGTCTGGAAAGCCTTCCTTATAAGGGAGCAAATGCAGCAAACTGCTGGAGATGCTTCTCCCTGTGGAGCAAGTTGTGATGTAGATGCAGGGAGGGGTTAGAATACAGATCCTGTTTTTCTAGTAAATACCATCTTTCCAAAAGCTTGGGGAAATCAAGTGTGCAGAAAGGGGAAATTCCCATATTGTCAGCTCTGGGGGAAAAAAAAAGTGTCTGCTAAGAGAATAAAGTTGTGGAGAACTCTATACCCTTGGGTGTATTTCTCAATTTTGTGCAAGAAGCTACACAGAGGAAGAACATACATCCTGAAGCTGCTATTGATCTTGTTAATTATGTTTCTATTCTTCTTGTTAACAAAGTTTATGTATTCTCTATGAATGAAAAAAAAAAAGGGCTTCTAGACAATTCCTGCCTCTCCTGTACCATATAACAGAACACCTGTTATATTTTAGTCAAGTTGTACCTGTTTTGCTAGGCTCAGGTGAGCACAATATCATTCTCAGTGTTGATCTGTATGGATTCTGGAGTACTGGTGTACTGTGTCCAATTGTGGGCACCCCAGTACAGGAGAGATACAGAGCTACTGGAGAGAGTGGGTACAGACTGAAAGCAGGAGGTTCTGTCTGCAGATAAGGAAGCACTTAGCGCTTTTTTTTTTTTTTTTTCCTGTGAGGGTGACAAAGCACTGGAACTGGCTGCTCAGAGGCTGTGGAATCTCCATCCTTGGAGATATTAAAAAGCCATCTGGACATGGTCCTGGGCAACCTGCTCTAGGGGCTGGGCCAGATGATTGCTGGGAGTCCCTCGCAGTATCAATCGTTCTGTGGTTCTTCGAATTACCAGCGGAAGAGGTCTGTGAGCAGTTTCAGTAGTCCTTCAAGGAAGGAAAAATACTATAAACTACTTTTATCTATACTTAGTGCACCTCATGAAGTTCTGTGATCCACAAAGTTACATGTATTGAAAGGCAAAGCCTTCCTAAGTATGACTACATCTTTTAGAATAAATTTATTAATATAAATTATCTGCCAAAACCATTTCTCATGCAGAATTTCTTTTTAATTTTACTGCAGATGGTTTATGAGAATATTTATTGAATATTGTCTTGAATTAATTTATACTGCTTATTTTGATTGAAGAGATTAAAGAACACTTGTTAACTAACAGGCTTATCTATGTGCCTTTTGTCTTCCTCTTATGCTGCTTTTTTATAAATCTGATTTCTGTGCCCAGTTATTGTATTGTATTGATATAATGAAAATAACTTCAACTGGAAAGCATAGAAGGGACAAGACATATTAGTTACAGAAACGTACCAAAATTCCTTCACCTTTCAACTCTTCCTGCTTTGGTTTTTTGTCGCTTTTTTGTTGTTTTGCTGCTTTATTCTTTTGTCAGTGTGGCAGTTTAGCGACTTGTGGTTCCAGGCTTCCTTTCATTTTGTTTCCAGCTGCATAAGGTTAGACCTCTTTCTCTAATAGACTTTTCTAAACATTTGTAATCCTTGGAGGCAGTAATTCACTGAGGAATTGCTGCAGCACAGAAATTTATGCCTTAGTTACCATGCATTAGTTACACTTCATTGTTGTTGCAAAAGCAGTTTGTGAATGTATGGCATAAATCTGAGACCTTGAAAGTACTTTCCTTATCAGTTGCAGGCTGTCCTGAAGGACCCCCCTTCCTCATTTTCTTAGCCACAGAGTAAAGAACTTCCTTCTCTTTGAGCTATAACAACTTTTTCTCTATATGTCAGGCTTAGAGACAGAGGTCTGTCTGGACCTGTTCTCCAGCTCTCTGATTACACATTTGTCTTCTGCAATAATAGCACTATAGAACAAGAGAGTACATGTACCTCAACAATGTGCATTGTTAGGGGGCTACAGCCTCTGTGGCATCACCTGTACATCTGTTCCCGTCAGTGCACGATGCATTCTTTCCTGCAGCCTGTGCTGGAATCCTTCTTGAATCCTGTTGTTTTTTTTCCTTCCAGCCAGCTACATCTCCAGGGGCTCAGAGGAGCTGAATACTCAGCTCTGGCTGTTTCCAGGGCTATGGATAGAGTAGTTGGTGCTCCTGCTGTTCTCTGGAGTGCTGAATTCTTCTCTCCATATTACAAGAAGTCCTTCTTGAGCTGTTGTGTTCAATTCTGGCATCTGGACAAGAGCCTATAGCTTCAGCTGTGGTGAAAGCACAACTGCTGCTGTTTACTCCATTCTGTACAGTCAGTCTCTGGTCAGGTTGTGTCACAGCTCCTCTGAACTCCTTGTGGCACTGTCTGGCAGCATTCAGTGCTTTGCTTCGTTGTGCCAGTTAAGCCATTTTGCTATTTATATTCTGTGAATATGCAGAGCAATCTAGATTTTACTTTTTGGTATGATCTTGATTGTAATGTTAAAGTATTTGAATGTATTCCTGTTATTTAGGAATAAATAGGATATATATTGCTGAATAAAAACATTTTTTTTTTCCTTTGTAACATCAAAGTGACTGGTGCTATGAAGGCAGGACCAGAGTTGGTGAGATTTCTTAGATTCTAAAGACCATTTTAGAGCCTCTACTTATTTCTAATCAGTGAGTCATTACAAACTTTTTTTCATTTGCTTTCAGTATTCCTTTAGTGTGGAGTCCTTATTACAAAGGCAGCCCAGGCAGCTGTAATGTGTTGTCACTATATTTAATGGTGGCGATTTGTGTATATCAAGCCAAGGAAGAGCTTCTCCCTGGTTTAACACACCCACTGATGACCTTGAGTACAATCTGACTTTCTCTCAAATTTCGATAGCAAATTAAAACAGTTGCTGTAGGGTCTAAGCTTGGAAATCTTTTTTTTTCAGGTCCATGCACGTGTAGTTGGAGGCTCTGATATAACTTCCCAGTCAAACTATGTCCAGCAAATACGCGCAGTGTCACCCTTGCTGACCTCAGCATGTCACACCCTTGAGAAGTAGGGACATGTTCTGACCCACCTTTTTTAATGATGTAAAATACTCATAAGTGGTAGAAAGTTAGCCTAAAGGAAAAGTTGGCTGTGGAGGCAATGCTATGTTGGGTTTTGGGTTTTCTGATCACAGCTTTTTTGTTTTTCTCTTGTTGCTGAGCAATTGAGTTGATTTAAAAACTTGTGCTGCCTACAGGTGTAAGTCTTATTCTGCCCTTAATTAATTGATTAATTCAATAGAAAAAATATGCTCCCACTTACTTCAGAGCCAGCACTGCTGTTACAATTGCATCAGCTCAAGGAGCTGACTGAAAACTTTTGTATTTTCAAACACAGCAGTTCCCTGAAACTCACTGTAGTTTCCAAAGCATTAGTGCTTCTGCAAGGCGGGGGGGCAGGCTTGGAATTTCTGTAAGGGCAGATCAGTGGTTTGGACTTAGACTGGATTAAACTGATATGGAATCATAGCCTTAATCCTTGGATATAGTACATTAAACTTTAACATACACCAAAACCTGTGGGGACAGAGCATCATCAGTAAATATACTAGTAAACACTGCCAGCTTTTCCCTTCCTTCTTCCATTCAGTGTAAATAAGGCATACTGACAACAAAGAGAACACATCCAGGAATGGGAATGTTAGCATCCAAAAGATTTTTTTTGAAATAAATATCACTGTGAGGCCTGTAGTCACTACTGCAAAAACAGTGAGGCTGATTGCAGGTCCTGGGCCTCTGAATATACATAATGGTCTGGATATGGTAATGGCAGCCCTTCCAAATCTGTATGTGTTCTGACAGCACTACAAAAAGTTACATTGCTTCCCTGACAAAAGATAAATGTTTCTGGGACTATGACAGGTAACTAAAGCAGATTTAGGTTATTTTCAGCTATTTCATGTTGGGGGTGTGCTGAGTAAAAGGGCAAAAAGCCTTTCCTCTCTAGGTCACAGCTGCTTCTGATGTGTTCAAGTTATCTTCTGGAAGCCTTCTGCCTCTGTGAGAACAGGAGAAATATGAAATCCTTTACAATATTAGCTTGTTTATTTGCCATTTCCTGTTAATATTATTGAGACGTGTCAGAACAGTCAGTAATCTGTACAGTGCAAACCAGGGCAGCGTTTGGGAGATGATTACTTGAGTCTGACCAACAGTATTGCTCATAGTCCTTGATCCCTGTATGGCAGTGGTGTGACAGATGGATAGAGTGATGCATTACATTTGTTTTCTACAAAATCTTGTCACTTGAAAGACTGGCAATCCAATGCTTCATTTATCATAAAACAGCCCATGGTATACCTGAAGAACTTTGAAATATAAAGAATTTCAGTGGGAAAAGGTGTTACTGCTTTTTTGTTTGTTTGTATGTTTTATTGAAAAGGATAACAGAGCTCGTGCAACATGTTATATGTTGGATTTGGAACCTAAACTAGAGATATCTTAGGGCCTTTTTCATTGTGATATTAGCTACTCGTGCCAGGTAGGAAGGCTATCACAGAGAGAGTTGTAGGATCCTTGCAGATAAAAGTGTGTGAAAGACTATTTTATTGCTGCAATTTAGTTTGCAGGAATTGGATCACAGCCACTTCCTACAGGCCCATTTGGATGCTTTAGTGTGAAATCCACTCGGGTGGAAAGCTCTTATACCTACAGATCTTTGAGTGATTTGGTGAATTAATGGAAGAGTTAGGAGGAGGGGAACAGGATGTCAGAGCTGCCCTCAAATCTACCCTTAATTACTTGCACATTTCTGTGTCCATCATCTGCCTCCCAGCTGATTCCAGCAGCGCCCAGCTGAGCCAGAGGCAGCATGCTGAAAGGGAAGGCTGCCTGCTTACTAGGCAGCTTCTTTCTACTCATCTTCAAAAAGAAAAGAAAGACTTATTTTCAAATGGACAGACTGGCAGCATAGTATCTTACCAGATTTCTGTAAAAAATGCATATTGTCTGCATTGGGGATGTTTCTGAATAAAACGCAGGTGTAGAAACTGCACGTGTTAACATATTAATATGTATATGCAGTAGGGACATATATATAATTTACAGTAAAGTTATTTGGTAGGAGGAGCTGTTTTCTTGCTTTGGCTGTTTTTCCCCACCTCCCACCCCAAGGCATGCCTTTTCCTTTCAGATACTAAAAGTTGAGTTCAGTCAGCAGATGTGTTGCTCAACTCCATGCTTCTGGCCATAACTCCTTGCAGAAAGGAAAGAGAAATTAATTCTTTTAATCCATGGCAGCAAACTAAAGGTATGTGGTTTTATTCTGTGTCCTTTGGCAATGCTTTTACCTAAAACTTAATCCCTTCAGAGGGATGCTTTGAGTGTTTTCTTAGAGGTGTTTTCTGAAATGAGAATATTTACATTGTAGAGAGGTGTAAGTGTGCTAGGGTAGTATTTTTTTCTTGAAGATAGTGCTAAAACTCAATGTCTGTAGTAGTAGTAACAGCACAATAAGAGAGAATGCCTCAGTCTTGGGTAATTGTACTCACCACGGAGCCATCAGATGGACATATATTATTTATAGTTGATGTAGGTGCCTTGTCTACAGTATAGCAGGAATGCTTTTGTTGGCCTTGTACTGGAAAACCCAATTTAGTTGATAACTGCAGAAAGGCAGTTCTAAGATCTAATACAAAACTGATTTTCTCTGCTGAGTGCTTTGCAATTAACAACACAATTATCATCCAGTTGAAAAAATGGATCCTTCTTTCAGCTACTGGAGAATTTAGATTATTTTCAGTATAAATAGGTTGTGTTAATTCCTGTAGAAAAGATTGTGAATTCTGTCAGCGAGCAATGATGGGTTTACTTTGCAGTGATACTGCACGTTGTAAAGAGACTGAACCTTTGTCCCAAGAAGAGGAGTATCAGTAAGCAGCTGGTAAGAGCTGTGGCTATGCCCTCTTGTTGATCTCTCTCCCTCTAAACCTCCATCATTGAAATAAAATTGTTGCTTTGCAGCAAATGGCATCAGGAACGTTGCATTGCAACCTGTCATGGGCATTACAAAGGTATTTCTTGTGTTGGAATTATGTGGCTTGCTCTATAGATATAATTTCAGCATTTCTTACTTAATTTGGTGAGCATCATAAGAAGCTTTAGTATTTCTACCAAAATAGTGCTGAGTGCCAGATGACTGGGAGTCACAGCGGTGACAATGAAGTGCTGCCTTAAGTACTTTTTATTTGTCACCTGAGTATTCAGTCTCTGTTGTAGCACCGAGTTATTCCCAGTACTAAAGTAACTTTAAATTCACACTGTTGTGGTGGCTGCTTTTGTTACCATGAGGAGATGTTTATTTAATCATGTGATATGATTCTATTTCAGTAACAGATACTTTCCCACAACATTTTTAGGATTGTCATATGTTTGTTCCCAGTAGAAATAGACTCAGCTTTGCTTCCCCCCGCCCTCCCCTCCTTCCTTCCCCCCCCCCAGTCAAGAGGCTTATTCAGAGTTTTTTATTGAAAACTAATACCTTGTATTTGATATAATAAGCTCGTGAAACTACAAAACACAAATCACTCTGTTCCAATCCCTTCTGTGTCTTCTGAAAGATATTATGGAGAACTCCTTTAAGATGCCCAACACAGTGCCTGTATTCATAGTCCTGCTGGAGGAGACAAAGCAAAGACAGAAAAGTCTAATACTAGAGAAAGTAGAGAAGAAAATCTTGGCAGTTAAACTGGGCGGGCATTGCCAGATTGTGTGTTTTGAAATGTTGCCCACCATGGTGAAGCCATTCCAATGATGAGTGCTTTACTTTCATGAAGAGTAGGGCACCACTTCAGTATTCCAGCTTTAAAAAAAAAAAAAAAAAAGTCCTTGGGTGGATATTTGATTTTAAAGGTTTGCTTTCCTTTAAGTGCTGTTAAGCTGTTTTTCCTGTTGTATTTAAGGGCATTTTGCTCTTTACAACAGAGAAATCACTTGCATCTTGTATGTCAGAGTGAGCTGTGGTAAGAAGCTGAAATATGCTTAGATCAGTGGATATTTAATTTCCTGTATGGCACAGTATATTGGTATACAATATAAATGCATTAATTTCCTAAGGTCCAGACAAAACATATTTCTATGTTCTATTTCATGTGCTCTTTGTGACATGTCATAATCATGACCAAAGAGGTGCTAAGAAAAAGAGATATCTGTAGATTATTTTCTCCTAGTTTTTGAAATTAATTACCTGCATTAGTCAGAAATAGCTCAGCTTGTGGGGCTGACTGAGGGGATGCTGGGGCTAATGCTGGAAAGATGAAGGGGTTGGCAAAGCGTTACTTCCAGGGTACTGTTTTGTCTGTGTTCTGTTGTTTAAAAAAATGTTTATTTCTGTTTGTAATCATTAGTATACTTAGTGAGCAGGCAGGATAGTACATGTGACCTAATGAGAGACCAGAATACTCTGTGCTAGTACATAGGATATGGCAAAACGACCACTTTCTGTCCTAAGCACTATATGAATTAGGTGTATGCAAAATTGATAAAACTAATGATAAAAATTACATTTTATACTACGATTAATTAGGTGTATGCAAAATTGATAAAACTAATGATAAAAATTACATTTTATACTACGATTTGTAGGTTTTCTGTGAACAACAGCTACCTAATCTTCCTTCCTGTTCTTTTTATGTGTGTTATTTCTTAGAGGATTGGCAAGTCACACATTCATGCTAAATATATTGATTTCTGACTAATCCTTGAACATTAGAATACAGATGTTCCTTCTCCAATCTTTTTGTGCTATCTTTTGAGAGTCATAGATTCCAGATACTTGTCTGCTAGAATGAGATATCACTAGGATCAGTAAAACCAGAAAATCAGTAGAATTAACCTCTCTCATATATTAATTGCTTCTACTCAGGTAATATTTTACTTACCAGGCAATTTCTGTCTGTAGCTTTTTTTTACAGCTCAACGTTTGAGACCCATTGGTGAGTTTGAATTGGATACCCATTTTACTTGAAATATTTCTATTCCTAGTTTGAGTGAGAATCCCAGTGAGAACAAATGTGCTAAGATAGTTTTAAAATATGCGTCCTGCTTAATTTAATTATTTGCACTTGGCTGTTCTCTCCTGCCTTTTGAAATCGTTCACTGGAATATTTGGAGACAGCAAATAAAGGGTGGGATTAACACTTTTTAAATTAATTAACAATTACATCATAGAAACATTTGTGCAGTCTTTTCACAGGTTATGCTTGAGACTGAGAAAGTTTTTATAATTTCCTTATGTTCAGCTTCTAAACCTTTAGAAATACGGATGTGTTTCATGGCCTTTGCTGCTTCTTTCTGAGCTCTCTTACCAAGAATATAACATAATGCTTTTAGCACCGTAAGCAAGCCTTAGAGAGATAAACTAGGTTTATGATTGTTTGACTTGAATCTTTGGTAAAAACACTGGTTTATTGCTTTTAAAAATACACTGGTTTGATGAATAAGCCGAGCCAAGAATGAAAGAAAACTATGTGCAATGAAATGAAGTGGAAATGGTTTGTGTGCTGGTGTCAGCCAGTGCTAGAACTGTAAGACTGAATCTGCTATGTTAGAGAGGCACAGATAGGAAAAGGGCTTTTTGCATTCAAATTAAGGTCTCCCAAGGATCCTGTTGTCTATAGCATCATAGTTTCACATTGTTTGGCTTTTAAATTCGTTGAACTGTTAAACAGCAACTTTTTCTTGTGTGGTACAGATCAACCAATAATCTGCACTGAAGTGTGATCCCCAGGTTATACTCACAGTGTTAGTACATTTGTCTAGGCCTATTTCTTCTGTGTATGTTGTATCTATATAGTGCTTAAATGTTATATACAGGTATTGTGAAACACTAATTAGTTACACACCTCAGGTTACACATGGCTGTTAGTAGCAGTTATGCTGGATATTTCATCAAAACCCTCTTTTTTTCCAAAAAGGTGGGAATTTGGTGGGAATTTGCAGACTTGTGCACTAAAAATAATAGAGCTGCAATATAAATTTGTGTCTGATTGAAGTATGAATGGAATTGGTTATTTAAAATTGGTCATTGCCTGTTTTTTTCTGCTTGTTTACAGGTTGCATGGCCGATACCATGAAATGGCACCAAACGTTGTGCCCATGGACTATACAAAGGACCCAGATGTTAAACTACCTATGCAGCTTATAATAAATATGCCTGAGCTGAAGGTATCACTTCTGACTGCTTACAGACTGTATCTTCTTAAGTTTTGTATCTCATCTGCCAGAGGTTTTGCCAAGTGAGTTTGATATCCTGAAGCAATGTGGCACGCTGAGGTCTTCCCCTTCCCGTTACTGTTCAAGGGCAAAACCAGCTCCAGAAACTGGAAATTTAGATGGATGTTTTTCTTGCAGAGATAGTTGGGATAGTTGTTAAAGGAAATTAGTAGGAAATAAAATTAAATTTAGTAAGCGTTCCGCTTTGTATGAGAGTGGAAAGTGTATATGAGAGAAGAGCTGGTTAGAAATCAGAAGTTCTTATCTCAGTACATTGATAGATTTGCCAGAGGTGTGCAAAGCACTGTTGATCAAAAGTAAAGATTTTCCCTTTTTTTTTTTCTCAGCTGCAAGAGCACAATAAATACTTTTGTTCTTAATTATCAGGAGTTTTTGTTTTTCATGGAGTCATTACATGATGTGGAGAGACAGTCCTTGTAACTACAAATGAGAGAAGCACTAGGCATAAAGCAGTCACTAAAGAAAAAAGAGGCAGTATTTGTTATGGGCTTCACAAAATCTAAATAATGTGAGCATCTTGAAGTACTCTAATAGTTTTCAGCCACCTGCTATTTTTGCTTATGCATAAATACTGAATTCTTGTCTTTTTGATAAAATATATCATCCTTAAGGGGTTTTGATTCATTCGTCCCTTACTGCAAGGAGTTTTGTAGCTCTAACATGTCTGCAACTCATTCATCACTGTAGTGTCTTAAGTACTTGTACTGGCACATCTGATAGGGACAATCTGTATTCCTTAAGTTTTATGTTGTTATCTCTCAGATCTTGATAGTGCATTATGAAGTTCTCTGACTCAGTTATGTGACTTTGAAGAGTTTAGCTGCCAGATGGCTGATAGTTGCTTTGTGAAAAATAAAGGCTAAGTTCAGGAACAGCTCGTTCTATGAAAACCTTAGAGATAGAAGACAACCATATTTACAAGATGTCCTGGTACTTAAGCTGAGATACAAACCAGAAATTTTATATTGCACCATGATTAGATTTTGAGATACAAGAGTACATCTCGCTACCTTAGCAAACTTAGGTGGTAATGATAATAGACTTCCTAATAGACTTCCGTAATCTATCTTCTTGCACCACACTACGTCTGTGAGACTTTCTGACCCTACTTTAGAACATATCTCCAGGGTAATGGAACTTGATTTTATAAAATCAGCATGACAAAACCCAGTGTCAGATTTTATAATAATTCTCTCCCAAGTCTCATAAGGCTGTGGAAGAACCTTAGAAATATTGCTGTCAAACTGCTCATTTTATTTCAGGAATTCCAGCAGTTCATAGAGGAAGTGCTTTCAATAGCTAGTGAGCTTGTTTACAGTAAAATATCAGTTAGAGGAGACTAGATCTTCCTCCATAACTCTTCCAAAGCATTGACACTAGAAACTATTAAAATGCCTTAGTATCTCTCTTATAAACCGGGGTCTTGGTCATGGAGCATTTTGTCATTTCCTGTGCAGATGGCGGGGAGCGGGAGAGAGAGTCTTTCCCCTAGAGTTCCAAGCAACCTTAGGTGGTAACTCCAGCTAACACACGATGAAAAAAAATATCTTTAACCTTTGCAACTTGACCAGACTGCTAAATAAATCCTTACGGTGTTTTCTTTCTTCAGTAAATTTTCATCAAGGTGAAGACATAGACAACATTTAAATCTTAAAATAGAAATAAATGAACTAAATGTCTATTGAATTTTAATAAAATCAGTGATAATTTCAATGCACCTGGCTTTTTTCATATACACATTACATTTCTAGTTACTGGCAATGTTGAGCTCAATACCACTGCGGATTCTGACAAATGAATACAATCAATAATGCACTTCTCTAAATTAGATTCTGCTACTATAAAGAAAGATCTTTACCTCCCGCATTAATGTTGTGAGCCAGGATTTTTGTGTTTCAAAGAAAAAAGAAATGCTGGTGGTCACTCACTTTAATTGGTAATGAATTATTCACTAACTCATGATTCCTAAAAGTTGAAAGTGAGGACAAGAAATAAATAAATAAAGAAGGGGCAGCTACTTTAAGTTGATTAGGTCTACCATTACAGTGAGGTTAACAGAGCTAGTTTACTCTGTTTCATTGAAGTCTCTCTTCTCTAATTTTGGCAATCTTGGTTACACAGGCAGCAGTCTAATAAATTAAGGCATATGGCACCTGTCAGGTTGCAGCAATTAATATTGTGAAACTGTAGCAATGATATGGGCTGTTCGGTATGAGACCATATAGAAAGAAAAAGGGATTTTATTTCAAAACAAACCTGATTTCACTCACGTTATCCCTGTCATTTCCAGAGAGCAAGCTGTGGGAATGTAACCTGGTGGCCAAGATCACGTATGATCTGTGGAAGTGGGTGGGCAGCCACCTTTGTGACACGTACGTCCCTCATTGTCAGACTCTTCCAGTCGGTGCACTGCCTGTCTCTGGTTATGGCACTGCAGAGCAGCCCTTCGCTCAGGAGCTGGTCATAAAACCAATTCCCCTCCAGGAAGAGCTTTTGTTTCATTCGCTTTACAGTCTGTTGCTTTCCTTTTTTGGCTCGTGCAGTAACTCCATTGATCCTCACAGGCCGTGACATTAGTGGCAGTGGTGAGTAAGGTAGTTCATAAATTGGCACCCTGGTGAAACAGAGTGACCAGCAGGCACAGGGACCCACCAGCAGAAAGGAAGGACACACAGGGAACAGTGAATCCATCACACCTTTCAGAACCAGTGTTAGCACCATATTGTTTTAGAAAGTTTAAACATGGACCCATCCAATTTGCTTCAAAATAAAATGAAAACACTAAAATTTTAAGAGGATGGAATTTTAGAATTCATTTCAACAAGTCCTTAGTTTCAGAGCTCTCCATGTAGTGGGCAAGGACACCTGAGAGAGCAGGTTGATATTCTTCCTGAGCTTTCCCCTCCTCTGTCCGGTTGTCTTTGCGTTCTGTTAGTTGTTTCTAGTTACAATGGGATGTTTTACCCCTTTCAGACCATTCTTGCTTCTCTGAAGCCCTTTTTTAACTGTCTGTCTCAATCAATTGTATGTCCTCCAAGTGTAGTAAGTGAGGGGACTTTTCTCTCCATTGAACCGCAAATCTGGACCCATTTGATAGTCTTAACCTGTATTGCCTGCAGTTTCCTGCTACAGTTAGTGAATCAGCTTTTGTTAAGATGCCTTATATTCCCATGATAGACCGTTATGTTCTGTAATATTTCATCAATTCCATATGCACTCAGAATCTATCTTTATTTGGTGGTTGTGGCCACAGAGCATCCTTCAGTGAAGAGATGAGCTCATTGCTGAACTGATCTACGTTTCCGTTTTCTGACAGAATGTCATGATCATTTTTTTACAATGTAAACATAACAGTTTAGCTGTATTTTAGCCTTGGTTTGTGCAGTACTCTGTAGGCACTGCAGATAACATTGATTACATTAAAATTATCATAGAATCATAGAATTGTCTAGGTTGGAAGAGACCCTTGGGATCATTGAGTCCAACCATCTACCCTACTCTACAAAGTCATCCCCTACACCATCTACACATGAAAAAAAATATTACTGATTTTGAGGAAGAAGACAAGGCAAAACAGAAAACAAAGATGTGCTTTTATCTGCTCCAGGAACAATTTGCTGTTGTGTTTGTTATGCTGCCCTTCCAAAGCACTAGCCTCTCCTGTTGAGATCTGGTGATGAACAATTTAACCATTTGTATATTAATGTTTGACTGATAAAAGTTCATTTCTATTTTTTTTAGGAATAACTCCTGAAATTTGAGAGAGGTTTGCTTCTGATCAGTGTTGAACGAGTCCTGATTAAATCATCCAAAGGGATTCTGTCTTCCATTAATATGCAAAGCAGAATGCTTTCTGCATTTAAATATCATCCTTTTGCCAGTGAGGACTTATGTCCAAATACCAAAGAGGAAATTATCATCATGTTTCTCCGGATATAAAGCTGAGAAGCATTTTATAATGACCGTCCAGCCTCTCCAGCTTGTTATCTTGACCTGTTTTACAGTGTTACTTATGACCTCTTATTTACAAAATGCAGTTTGCTTGTGAAAATAAGATACTGTGTTGTAAATTAACTTATCAAGCCGCAAAATGGACAGGGCAAAAAGGCAACACAGTGCTTTCCTAGAGCCTCTGACGGAAAGTAGGGGATAGGGGAAAATAATAAGTGACTTGATAAGATTTAGCTGCAGTCTCAGGAATGAACACTTTAATAGTTTCTTAGAAAAGTAATGGTTATGTTTTACTGTATGGTGTTCTAGGTCTGCATGTTGGAATTGATGCCACGTGGCATTCAAAAATGCATAGAAACACAATTATCTGAGTAGAATAAGTGATAATCCTCCTAAAAGTGCCATCCATCTTTTTAACTATCTCAAGCCACTACAGCAACATCAATCTGCAAAACAGAAGAGTTTTAGCTGTAAGAATTCTTTATTGTTTCTGTCTCCCCTTTCACTTTTGTTGTGAGAGAACAGAAAAAGCTTTTTAACATGACAAGTGTAAGTTTTTGTTTTAAAAGGATTTTTTTTAATACAATTTGTGGTTAAGGGAAAATAATCTAAGAAGGAACAGTATCATTTTTCCCTGTACTCCCTTCCCCCAAAGCTTTTCCTTTAAATATGATGGAACCCTAATCTCTGCCCTTTAGAGTAGAGGTAATGAAATTACAGAAAGGATGTGAAAAGTATCTGTGAAGGTAAGCTAATACTTTCCATTGTATAAACCACAGATATACTGCCTGAAGAGACGGAATTGAGAAAGTTAAAGGAAAGAAATCGATACGAGGAAAGATTTTATTTTTCATTTAGGTTTTAGAGATCCATTTGGCAGAGTTACTTAAGAAATGTGCTTTGGTCCATTTAATTCATCGCTAATTTGTCTGTGTCTTCAAGATCTCTGATATGCCACCTTATGCAACTGCAATATGCCTCCTATCATGCTCAACATCTGTAATTCAGAAAGTCTGGGGTTTGATATTCAGTGCTGATAGGGGTACTTGCATCTGGGTACTCCCTGTTTGTTACCCAATGCTGCCTCTAAGATGTCAATTTATAGCTGTTACCATGACAATTAGTT
Organism: Scolopax mira; assembly: GCA_004320125.1. Classification (NCBI taxonomy): domain Eukaryota; kingdom Metazoa; phylum Chordata; class Aves; order Charadriiformes; family Scolopacidae; genus Scolopax; species Scolopax mira. Next base: position 21,828 of record BJBW01001704.1, on the reverse strand, counting down.
CTGATGAGGTTTGTTCCAAAAAACATAATATAGTATTTTAGAAATAAAAAAGTTAAGTTTTCAAATATGCTTTCTCGTCCACTCTGATATTAAGCATTCTCTAATATTAAACATTTAACAGGTAGACCAATTTTTAATGTGCTTTTTAGGAAGGGGGCCTCTTCATTTATTTTAACCCAATTGAATCTTATTTTGCCTTATTAATAAACTGACAACTTGAAATAATAGAATCAGTTGTTTTCCACCGAGTGACTGTCTGTATGTTCATACCACTAACGGGCACATTTCCAAGCACTCAGGTCAGATTCTTTAGCCTCGGCAGTACCTACAGATGAACATCTGCTATACCTCCTCTACACATCCTGCACGTGATGTGAGTGATCATTACATATCCTTTTACAATGGTGTTCTCTCAGCCATCTGTTGTTTTTCATTCTGAGATTCTTGAGAGATGTGACCCTGCTGCTTTTTTGAGCCTGTTGTCTTTATTTTCAGGAATCCCTCTTTCTGACTATTTAATTTTTTTTTTTTATTTGGCCTAGTTTTGCCTTCATCTGAACAGTGGGCTCAGCTTTATGTATTCATCTCAGAGCTCATTAATCCCTTACCCTTTGAAATCTGTAGGCATGCTCCCTATGGTGGAATTATTTCAGTCATCGAACCCTGCAGGAAAATTTGCATTTAGTATTGACTACCTTAATGGGCTGTTACTTGAGCCTATGGCTCTGTGGTCCCTACTTCAGTTACCCATTAAAACAGCCTTATTCATGGCTATTATCTCAGCCAGAAAGACTGGAGCCATCTTGGCGTTGAGTGGTGTCAAAATCTCTGGTTAAGGTTACTTTTGAATTTTGGTTGTCCTAGGGAGTTACTCTTCCAATGTCTTATATCTCATCCACCCTCAGAAGATTGATACACATGCTTATATGGTTTGTCCTTAGATTCGTATCTGCCTTTTGGCAGACTCCAACTAGTTTCTGCCATGGAAGTAGTTCTGGAGGTCAAACTGCAAGGCACAAAGACATCTCATTAGAAAGCTGATATATTCTGAGTGCTTTTTTATCAGTAAAAAGAAACCGCCTGAAAGAGTTAGGTATCCCCTCTGAGGATGCAAACGGCCAGTATAGCTTCTGTGAAGAAGTATCTCAAAGATCCAACTGGGATGGGCACTGACATCCCTTCTTAAATTTCCCAGGTGACGTGACTTGTCAGATGTATGTAGGTGTGGTATAGCCTTGATCAGTCAATGCCTTGTACCAAATCTCTGACCACTTCCCTGTACCTGCATCCTGTAGCTGGACACTGCAAAGAGTCATCCCATAGTGTGAATCCACACATTCTCCAATCACCTGACGAAAAAAGGCCACTTTCCAGGAACTGGATCCTCTTTGAAATGTCCCTGTGCACACTCACACCTCACATTCCTCTTAGAGAAACTCAGCTTTTGTATGTTATGCTTGTCTTTTAACAAGAATCTGTAAAGCTTTTTCATTATTTTAAATGTATCTTAAATGTTGCCTCTGGGTGGGTGACAAATTTCATTATGCTTCCACCTTCCCCCAGTGATTCCAGTTCAAAATCTTTATCTCTGGCTCATGTTACAAGCTGCTGTGCACCATGTAACAGTTGTTGAAGTAGATTTCAGAGGCTGCTGTGTATTAGGGGTACATAGCCCAATTCTTGTAAGGATGTTCCTTTAAGATGAAGAATACGACATAAATATAAAACATCAATCTGTTTGCATAACTACTTTGTACACACTGCTTGTATTTTTTTAGTCTCCACAAGTATGCAGAAAATGTGCTCTATAAATACATGTTATGTATGAATTATCAAGAAAGAATTGAAGTAATCTAAAAAATAACATTTTCTGGTCATTTACTTCTCAAATACATCTGGTTTATGAAATTTCATCTAAAATAATTGTATGGTTCATGTATACCTGTTAGCTAAATAAACTTACAGAGAAAAGAAATAAATTAAATGGATATAAGTTTGAGCTCTGAGCTTTCACAATACTGCTTCTTTTAAAGCCAAATAAAATGCTTTATGCCTATTAAAAAATAATGAACATGATATGCCACCACCAAAGCATGTTTATTTTTATAGGAGATCAATATGTTAATCGGTGTCTTGGCTTCAGAAAAGGTCTGTAGAACAGCTTTGATGAGATGCTGCACACAGCCCAAATGATGTTTGTGTGTTTTATTCATAATCAACAGAATTGAATTGATTTTCCCAGTTTTATAGACATAGCTACAAATTTATCTTTGTATATAGCTGTGAGAAAGATGTTTTGTTACTATAAAATAATCTGTTTTGGACTTCAGAGTACTAAAGCAGCTTTTCTCATGCTTGCTTGTGTGTTTTTTGTTTTAGAATATTGTCTTACTCGAAGTAGCCTTGGCACCAGCTGGGTTGGTAGGGTGCTAAAAGCAGATCTTAGGATCATCTCCTGCAGAGGTGAAATTCATTTAAGACTCTGGAATTTGTAGTCAGTTCAGCCAGAGGTCGGACACTGATGTGCATCAGAGTGAAAATGAAAGACTTTTCGATAAGATTCTACTGGGATGTGACTGCATCCTTAATGAACAGACGTGGTGTGGTTGATGGTTGATTGATTGTTCCATGTCAGTCAGGTGTGGAATGCAGCTATTTACTTTTTAAGGTGGTTTCATAAATAATATTTGTTCCTCCAGCCTTTAGCTGTTAGAAGGCATAAAGTCCATTTGTTCCGTTGGCTTTCCAGGCTGGTCTCTCTGTCTCCTTCCCCTCCTGTTGTCCCCTGTTCCTACATGTTGGCTTTTTCATGTAGGAGCTGTAACCCTCCTGACCATGTCAGTCTGACACCCTGTCAGCAACCTGTTACAAGCAAAACTCACACTCTTAGTACTTGACCCTAACATTTATAAAGCATGCGTTCCATGGAGAAATGAGGTGAGCTCCAGTTTAGACAGAATGATTGACAATGGAGCTGAGGAAATTGGGGTGAGAAGTGGAACTATGCAGCAGCATGTTCTGCTGACGCTGGCTACTGAAGCATGGAAACGTAAATTTTTAGATGCATTTTAGAAGAACAAAAGTTGTCTTCAAAGAGCCAACCACAGAGTTAGATACTCGTAATTATTAACAGGGAATCTTCAGGATTTTTAATCTTCCAAATGCTAATATTTTTGTGTATATATATATATGTTTTTCACAGGAGAATCCCTTCAAGGAAAGGATTGTGGAATCTTTCTCAGAAGATGGAGAAGGGAGCCTCAGCTTCAATGATTTTGTGGATATGTTCTCTGTGCTCAGTGAAATGGCTCCCAGAGAGCTTAAAGCAATCTATGCCTTTAAGATCTATGGTACTGTATTGGGATGCTTTTGTACACCTTTTTTGTTTGAAGTAAATGAGTGAGTTGTTGGTCATCTTTCCTTTGGTTCTTTTATTGTTTAGATTTTAACACAGATAACTTCATTTGTAAATCAGACTTGGAGCAAACCCTCAATAAGCTGACCCGAGAAGAGCTAACAGCAGAAGAAATCACTCTAGTTTGCGAGAAAGTGATAGAAGAAGCTGACATGGATGGTGATGGGAAGCTAGGGTTTGCAGATTTTGAAAACATGATTTCCAAAGCACCAGACTTTCTCAGGTATTGTTTCAAGAAAAAGATTTTAAGAAAAGAAACTCTGGCATATTTTTTAGGATATTGCTGTGTAGTGTAACACAACAAACCTCAGACATAAGTACTTTACTAGAGAGCTGAGTAGAGGGTGACTTCTTACCCTAACTCAGTTTACTTTTCTAGACCATATTCCAGTTCTCTCCTAACTTGAAGAGTAAGACCTCAATTACTTTTAATTATCTCCTTTTTATTTTTTTTAAATTTTCTCTTTGTGTTTTTTTCAGGAAAATATTTTGATCTATTGTAAGCTTAAATCCATATTGTTCAGCAAGGATCCGTGCTGTCTGAATAGGGTTGTGTGTAAATATTGTGTACATGTTATAAATATAGTGTACAATTTCAATATTTTCCTGCAATATTCCTTTGCAATATTAAGGTGCAAAGACTGATTCATCTATGTAGATTTTTTGATGTTCTGTAAAGATGTGGAATTGTTTTGCATCTTTCTGTGAAGTGGAACACTTACAGACTCCTTTTTACATAGCTGCTTGTTTACAGGAAATTGCAGAAACTTAATCATCTTTCATTCACATGTTGTTGAATTCTGCCAAAGGATTCAGAAGTTATGGGGGAGGATTAACAAAGCTCACAGTCAGACTGATTGAATAAACTGTATTTTCATAGGAAATAAGGCTAAACGTCAGGATAGAATTAAGATAGATCAAAATTTGGGCTGGCAGTGCTAATGACGTTTAAGAACTTTTAAGTGTCCTACAAAACACAGAACAGTTTGTTTCTTTCATAAATGAAGTTTCTAAGGAAAGATGTTATAACAAAAAGTTTCTACATAAAGCATAAGGACACGATCCCTATGAACCCTGAGAAGTACCAGCATCTCAAGAGGATTTGCCACAAAGTCAGTGTGAATGTCTTTTGCACTTTAGAAACACATCAGACATTCCTTGACTAATCAAGTGTATCAGCAGAAACTCTTTTAGAATGTGGTATGTATCATCATTATGGTGAGACTCAGCTGAGTAGGTATTCTAATCTTTTGTTTACATATATTTTCAGGTAAGAAAATGCTTTCTTTATCCTGCTATCCATATAGAAGCTGCTGGGGTCAGGTAGAGTTTCCTTTTGCAAATGAAAAGACTGTACTGTACCTACAAATCTGGTAGAGAGCAGAGATCAAATGTGAGGAATTGAAGACAGACCTGAAGACTCAGCAGAAGCTGTAGTTTCAAGAGTTTCCTGTGCCATGACTGACTTTACTGCTGCATTGTAGCAGCTCGCAAACTGCTGACTGAGAATTCCAAGCAGAGGATGCTGTGCGATCCGGTCATTTCCTCAGCAAGTAGCAGAGAGGAATATTTGTCACTGTAGCTACTGGAATTACTGACATAATTATATTTTTTTTCCAAGTTTGTTATGTTTTGGGAAGCTGAGGAAATGAGTGAAAAGACCTGAGTGCTGGGTACTCAGCAGAACAAAAAGGATGAGTAAAAAGAGGGATGAAGTAAAAAGTCCAGAGCTTGTTATAGATTAGGTAAATAGGAAATAGGGAGGGATCACTGACAATACTGATAATCTCAAAGGACCAGGCTGCCAAGTATTGGAAGACTGATCATCCAGTTGCTCAGTTTAAATGCGTATACTTTAATCTGTCTCTATGACATGGTGAACTTACGGTATCAAGATGTCTCCTTGATGTTCAAGGCAATGATGTGTATGTTTGAGGCAGATTCTTTTCATCCCTGGCTTCAAGGGAAACAGTGATTTCCCTCTCCTTTCAGGTCCAGGAGATCAGCTGGGTCACAGGATTCAGCTTGGAAACCCTCGGGTTTAAGATCTCCTTGTGTACCAACCTAGAGAAGGGGTTCTATCCACCTTCTAGCTGAAACACTGCTTTAGAGCCTCTGACTGTTAACTTGGCAACATGTTTTTTAACCTTTGAAGTTATATTGCAAAATGAGGGTGTAAATGGAGAAAGTCTGAGCCAAGAAAAGAACGTGTAGTTTCTCTGATTTGGTTTCTGTTTCAGCCAGACTCAGCTGCAGGAAAAAGAAAGTGCAAGGTCGTGAGACTGCTTTTATCCAAACCAATCTGTATGGAAAACTTTATGCCTTTCCTTTATTGCCATTTACTGTTCCCTTTGTCTGTAAAGGTATTTTATTTTTTTAGTACATTCTTAGTCATGTTTTTGCTGCATGCAGTGCATCATAGACTGGCATATTTGTTAGTACTAAGCTTCCTGATCTGAGCCACTTATTTTTATTTTTTAAATACTGTGTGAGTGTTGCATTCTAAAGGGACACAGTGATTTGACTTTTGGAGTGGGATCTATTGAATTTTAATGCCACAGTAGGTACACCAGGCTCTGACTGGGGCCTGAAACTAAACCAGTGCTCTCTAATAGCGCCCCATGCACAGTGGCATGTAACAGAATATGTGACATGGGACAAGAGCACAAGGCCTGTGGCTGATCTCTCACCACGTAAAACCCAGTTCCTATTCATTAGGTTCAATTATACTATAAGAGCCTTGGACACATCACCTTTTCATTTACTGAAATAATGCTTTCTTTTATTTTTCTGAATTTATCTCCAGCTTGACTTGTGGCTTCTCATTTTCCTCTCTTCTGTGTCTCAGCTGTAATATCTTTTTAAGTGATAACCACAGACTGTGTGCAGCCAAACTGGAGACAGGGCTGTGCAGTTTCTCCATGTAATATAAGACAGAACATGCAAAGCACAGGAAGTGTCTTAATGGTGGATCTACAACCCTGTTATGGCAGTGGTAAATCTAAGCCTGAACTATCTTCTAAATATTGTAAAAAGATATGAAGACATGTTTTCATCTAAATAAAATTGTCCCTTGTGAAATCTTCAGCAGACGTGTGGAAGAAATACCAACTCATCAATGTCCAGAGAGAGTCATGATTTCGTTTGGTTTTGCATATCTCCACTTTTGGAGATATGCCCAGTTGAATGCATTCCAGACTTTAAATTCAAGGAAGCTGGTGTCTATTGATGTATGCTTTCAGCTGCTCAGCGGCTGTGAAAATTAAACACCTGGGAACCAAAACAATAGCCACTTTTGAAAATGGTTGCCAGTCAGCAACCAGAGATGCTGGGTAACTGCAGTTTTCAGAGACTGCTGTGAAGCTACGGGCAATCAGCATTTCTGAATGTCCCATCCTAGAATACTGTACTGGTACCTGGTGTGTGATCCTTGTGATAATGTTGATTTACCAGACTCCAGGTGATGTTTATTTGTAATACAGGATTTCTTATTTTTTCCTTTGCCTTTCCTCCCAAACAAAAGCCACTTCTTCACATTGTAGGAGTAGGAAATTTAGGATGCAAAGTAGTTTGGTTTTATCCCTGGCTTTGCCACTGCTTGAGTAGGTGCTCTCTGCTAAACCACAGAACATTTTTGTTCTCTCTGCTCTGTTACATGGACCAAGGCCTTACCTGACTTGTGACAAACATTGAGAACTGTTGTAATGTGAACTATCCAATTGTAAAATATCATTAAAATGAACTATGAAATTATTGAGGGGGAATACCTTCTTTACCCTGTTTGTAGAAAACCTTGGATAGGCGAGATTCCTAAAACAATGTACACTCTGATTTTGAAGCACTTTTTTTTTCACACCGCTTAATTTGTTGTGGGTTGTTGATTTTTTTTAAGCTGTCATACTGTCATGCATACTTAATATGTACAGCAGGCATTAATTTTGGCACCACGATCCAGGCTTTGACCCGGTATAAGATGAAGTTTATCCACAGTACATTGACTGATTTTCCTTGTCTCATCACTTGTTTCTCAAACCTTGACTTAATGACCCCATGTGGGGTTTAATCTCCTAGTGACAGCCTTTGCAAGCTTTGTACTGCTGTCAAGCAAATGAAGATGCAGTAAAGTCTGTTGCTAGATTTCCACTGCTGTGGCTGAAGAATTTTTTTTAAGGCTATAAGAAAACACTGCTAATCATTGACCAAGGGATGAGATACATGGATTTTTGGCTGTGATCCTGGAAGTTTGAGTAAGCTGTAAATGATGCTGACAGTTGCTAGTTCAGAAACATTGATCCCAGTAGGTTTATTTCACTGAAAATTGCTATCATTAAGAAGCTGCTTGTAGTTTAATGGAAGTATTAGCACACTGAACAGCACTAGCAAAGTGTTCTGTTCTACAAGACTGGTTACATTTACCACAGGAAATTGTTTTATAAATCATCCTGGAAGTTTAAGCTTATTGGATGCCTGAGGGTCAAACATACTATAACAATTTGAAATGGAGCTTGAGAAGAATATGGCATTAGTAACACCTGGAAGCTGTCAGAACTGGACAGAGAAACAACAGATTAAACAAAAAGATGCCATTGGAAATGCAGTATTTCAGAAAACTTTGTGGGCCTTTACCCATATAAGAGGATGTCCTGTCTCTGGTCCTACCTAAAGCTGAAGTTAACAGAAGCTCTCTTATAGGAAGCAGACTTACATTTTCATGAGTTTGGATTAATATGGGGCTCTAAATATTTCATGAGTTGTAAGCAAGATGTATAATTCTTTTTTTTCTAAACAATTAGCAGCGGTAAGCTCTTTGCACCACTGTACGCTCACTTTCATAAGGACCAATGTGAACATAAAATTTTACCTCCTCCAAAAGAGTTCCTTCAGTGAATTCCTGATTCCAATCAAATAGCTGTGATTCAGTTTGAGCAGTTTTATTTTCAATTTTCTTTTTGTAAAGCAAAATCGAAAAAACATGTATTCAGAGCTCTTCAGCTTGTCAAATACTCCAATCCTTTAAAGTTTGGTGTTAGTATCAACATTACAGTATATACATACAAAAGTACATAAAAATCTCTTCAGCTTTTAGTCAAGAAAGAAAGAAACATATGGCTTATGCTGTTGTGACATCGAACAGATTACTACCTAGAGAAAGTGAGCTTTGAATTGTCATTTACTGTCCTGCCAAGATGCTCAGGAGTTTTTCTGAAAATGGATGGCAGTAGTAGGGCATGCTGCTTGCCTGGATTATAGTACAAAGAGAAAGAAGATAACAATCAGAATCTCTTGGTCCTAGCAAGAGAAACAACAAATTTATCTGCCCAATTTGGCTTGTTTAGGAACCAAAATGCTGTGCCATTCCCAAAAGTGCAATTGGGAAACTTTTAGCTCTGCTGTATATCCAATTTATACTTGATTTAATACAGTGCTGAGCTTGGTCCCCCGAGCTAACATTTTCAGAAGATGGAAATTTCTCCTAGAATGTCTAAATCTTCCTGAGAGCATGGGAGAAGAGATTCAGATTGATTACACAGCACCTTCCTGTTTGTACTGTAAGGAAAATGTTGTGCATAATGACAGATGTGTTTATTTCTCTTAATCTTTTTCTTTCCTTTGCAGTACTTTCCACATAAGAATCTGAAGATGTTTCTGTGCGCCAGTGTAAGCAGAAATGACTTGCCAGTCCAGCCTTTCTGAATCTCAGGCACTTTGGGGGATATTGTCCTCTAATTATGGCTTCTTAGAACTCAGCAGAAAGTACGGAAATAATTTTCATCCACAAAGAGACAGAAACGTCATATGATCTACAAGGATATTTGGAACAGTCATGTTTTTATCTTCACTGCTGGCCAAGCACTCTGGCAAAGATGGTTGGTTGTTGGTTTTCTTTTTTTAATTTTCTTTTAATTTTTTTTCTCTCTCTTTTTAAACAGGCAGAATCAGAATATTAATAAAGGCATTTCCACATAGTTTTTATATTTATGAATATTTAATACTGCTCTTAAAAGCAGAAAAAAAAAAAATGAAAGGAAAGATTGATGGAGAAGTTTGTTTTGGTGGCTTTTTCCAAGAATATTTGAAAGAAACATGGGCCTTAACTAATGAGATGCCTCTATCACTGTGTTGTACAGCTGGGGATTTTGCATGGAAGTTATCTTAGGTGAAAGAACTGCAGTCAAGATCAAGCTCCCAGTGTTGAAGACAACCACATCCCAGCTTTGCCTTTCAGTCACTGAAATGGCAGTTGCTGGGTTTGGTGCTCACCTTCAACCAATATTTTATGGATTGTCATGTCCTTATGAAACTTGAAATATTTGCCTTTTATATAGGGTAACTGCATACATGATTCACTTCTTCCCAAGATAAATGTTAAAAATGTGTCCTTATTCTCAAAGGGAGTCTTGCATTTTACTCATTCTATGGGCTGTTGATTCTATGATAATGTTGAATGGAAGAATATAATCATCTGTAACTCATGAGAAGTTAAAGAAGCACAGAACTACTACTAAGGACATGAAAAGACATTTTCCTTCTAAACCAGCTATGCAATCTTTCCCATAAAATGCATGAATGCAGCTCTATATTTCTCTTCCCTTTCCAGCTGGAATTCAGCTAGATTTTTTTTTTTTTTTTTTTTTAATTCCAGTATTGTTTAGGTACTGGGGCCTGAAGACAATCATACGTGTATTACTGTTCTAACAGTCAATAGAAGGGCTTTGTCACTTACATGGCTTCTGTATCAAAGTCTTCACAATTAAAACTTTTGATGCATTCTTTTGTGCTTTGAGAATTTTTGGACTAAGCCCATACTAATTTCCTTTCTGGTTACTATTCCAGTTACTGTAAAGTTAAATCTTTCAAAAGATGAAATGTGTTATTCTTATTGAAAAAGTTGTTGAAGTAGAGAAATCAATCTTTTTACCATTTCTGTAGGGATGACGGTGCTGATCTACCCCAGAAGCTCTTGTGTATGGTGAGCTTGCAACGTAGCTTCCTGTTCAAATTTAAACAGTATGCATCAAGAAGAAATATTTAGCTAATGGTATGGTTGTACATTAGAAGTGTCGGTGGATCTCTTGGATATTCAGGGTATACAGGACAGATTTGCCAAAGACAATACAGTGAAAATGAAATTTGTAGTTAGTAATAATATTTATTTTAAAAATATTTTTTAGAGTGATCATATTGATGACATTTATAGCATTTTAATATGTTCTCATACTGGTTTCTGCTTACATAAAGGAATTAGAGTCTGAATCCCTTATTTACCCAAATTAAAATTAGCAGGTTCTGATTGAGTAAGAAGAGATTGAAACATCGATCTTTTTCACTTGGAGCAGATTGTTAGATGTATTAGTTGATTCAAATAATTTGCAAGACACTGGCATGAAGAGAGATTATGTTGAAATTACTTCCTATTAATTGAAATGTCAGCCCAATAGTATTTTATCTCTTTGAAGACACACATTTAATCTTGAAATCATTGTGAGATGTGTTTTTCTGTCATGATTAGTGTGTATTGAAAACTTCCAGGTTGCATTATTCTGGATCAGATTATTCAGACCAAAAGGATCTGGTGCTTCTGACAAAGGTCAGTTCCCTTTGACATCAGAGTTCTTCTTCTATGGTTTAAATTTTCTATTAGCTACAATTCTTTCCTTCCTGGCACTGTGTATCATTCCATGATTAGGTCATCCTCCCCACTTAAAGGAAGACCTCATTTGCCATGGAATGTGCTTGGTGTGTTGTTTCCCTTTGTCCTCCCTGACCTGAATGTCACAAAGCAGTTGAAGAGACACAGTCAGAGATGTTTAACCATGGAGTCATCTGTGTGAGCTGCGAAACAAAGAGAAAAAGAAATCAGGAGCGCCCTGTGAACTCCTGGCCACAGTTAAAGAATTCTTGCAAAAGACTGCAGATAGAAGTGTATGCAGTTGTCCTAACTACTTTTATTTCTTTGATGTTCATCTGCTGGAACAAAAACCAGAGTAGCAGAGTGTGTTCCTGGAGTTTGAGAGAGATATGTACTCTCGATGCTTCCAGAGCAAAATAATCCTACCGAGTAGTGGGTAAGTTTTTATACCAGCTAATGGCAAAGGCAAGGGGTAGAGTTCTAAAGAAACTTTGAATTTGCAGTTTCTTAGTTGTCTGTGACTGGATGACTTGTCACTGAAGCTTTTTTTATGGCAAGAGTGCTGAGTGAAGAGTGCAGCATGGTGCAGTGCAAATTTAAGTGATGTTATGAGGTAAAAAAAAACCCAGCTGTATTTCTGCAATAGCAGTATTGGCAGAATCTTGCACATTCACGAGCAAGTATTTCTTCAACCAGGCTTACTTATTCAAAAGGAATGATCAGGCAATATAGAAAGAAGCTGAAACAGTAAAAGAGATTCAGATTTAAAACTATTTTCAATTTGGCCTTAAAAGGATGAGGGCATACATTTGTATTGGAAAAAAAGATCTTAAATATTAATCGACATTGCTATATTTACCTTCAAAGATGGACAAATAAAAAGAAAAACTATTTCCTAAAACCTCTATTAAAATAGCTAAGTGCAGAGTAGTGTGTTTGCTCTGGTTTATATACACTCAAGGCATCTTAGGGACAAAAAAGAGCTAGTGAAAGTGAATAAAACACTGTCAAAAAGCAAGTAATAGCCAAGTTATTTATTAACACACTTGAGTTTATCATTGTTTTAAGGGAATACTATAAGCTGAGATTTATAAAAGCCTGCAGGCCAAAATCTGATCTGTGTTACTTCCATACTAATCCTCAGTAACTCTGCTGACTCCAGTGGAATTAACTCCTCTGTCTGTAATTGGATCTGGGTTGAGGAAAGCAGTCGGAATGTTTTTTCAGCAGTACTTTGTGCTCTCTCATGCCCTTTTAATGTAATCTTAAAATGCTGAATGTTCTTTTGTTAGTCGATAACCACATGCTCCTCTTTCTCAGCAGACACAGTTTTGGAATTTCTTGCGATTGCAGAGCAACAGTCTCCTTTCTTTTCCCCCCAGGACTAATTTTTGCCTCCTTGTACATGTTAGAGGTAGTTCAGATGCAACATCACAAGGTGGCACCATAACATCATATCAGGTTATTCATTTAACTTCATTTAACTGTTTCTATTTCCCTGAAGTATAGGACATATATAGAGTCTATGATACCACAAACAAAAGATGAAAACTGGGGTTAGTTACTGATTTTAAAACTGAAGATAATTACACAGAAATTTCCATATGTGACCAAATTCATAAAGTTAAATCTTCCAAGGGGCAAAATTAAATACTTTTGGAACAGGTACATGAAAAAGTAATGATTTTATAGAATAAGTTGTGCACACAAGAGTTATTTTTGTGATACACACACTAGTTGGGCTTTGACCCAGTATAATGACAATACGCTTTTATGGTATTTTCAGCTCTGTCTCAAATGCTGATGCTGTAATTTTCCATACAATTTATAATTTCCTTTTGTGATGTTGGTCTCTGATATCTGATACCGATCAGAATAATGGGTTAATTTTTTCCCTTTCATAAGTTAATGTGCTTTTAATTCCATCTGTTCGGGTTTGCTGTCTTCCAATATCATTGGATATTCTTTTCAGGTTTTTTGTTTTATTGTGTTTTCATTATGAAACAGGAGCATCTCATGGTTTTTTGTTTGTAAAAATCATTATTTCATATTATCTGTTGTGTTCTCTGGAAACAGGGCGGCCTCAGCTGCTGCAGGTAATAGAAAACCCTTGATTTAGAGAAAGTTTTTAGAGAAAGTTTTCTGTCTTATGCTTTGTAAGTTATACCAGCTTGTTTGCCTTAGAATAGTGATGAACACTAAGTTGAAGTCTTTATCAGTGGTCTGTGATATTTGTGTCTTTTTTTTTTTTTTAGTATGAGAAAACACAAGAGTGGATTATTTCAACTTTTGTTATTTTAAATGTGCACGATCTGATGAATTGAAGTTTATCTCCTGTGATGCTTTCTGTTAACTTTTCTATTTTATTGCTGTGAAACATCTCTGTCTCTGATGACCCATGTAGTTTATTTTCAGTGGGGCTCAGGCATACACCTAATGTTCAACACGTGGCAAATGTACTGTTCTGAGTAGAAGTGTTTCTCTGAATTAACGTCAAACTGAGGCACTATGCACACAACCTATACACACAGACATAGTGAGGCACTATATATGGTTCTCTCTCTCATCATACAGAGATGGAATCTGTTGCAGTGTTTGTTGTTTTTTATGAAAACATCATATTAATAAAAATGTTTTTTATTAAAATCCCTGAAAATTGAAATGTACATTAAAATCAAACAAATAGGGATTTTGTTGCAGAAACTATAAAAATTAATGTTCTAAGGACCCAAATAGATTCAGATTATATTCTGAAAGAAAGCTAGAGACAGAGTTTTTGGTAACGAGTTTTTGATAATAATACATTTGTGGAATGTGAAATATTACACTTGTCTGCTCAGGATTCATAATAAATCAATTTGGGCTGAAATAACAGCAGAATTAAAAAGAGTTTATAATGTTACTACCCAATGTATCTCAACTCCAAATGAAATTCCCTAGTGCCCTTTTCTTCTGACTGTCTCTTATTTGCAAGACCAATAACAAGCCAAGTGCGCCAGCCTCGTGTGCTTGCTGTTGCAATGCAGATTACTTGTTCTCTCTGTTCTTTCTCGGCTAAGATTTGCTCAGATCCAAATACTTTTGTACATAAACCTATGGCTCTTGTTGTATCTGTTTTGCACCCGCATGACTAATGTGGTGTGCATTGTGTGCTCACGAACCCTGCAATGCAAACCCTGATTTGTACGCTCTTCTCCAGCTCAGGGCACGTATAGGTTGAGGCTGTAAGTGCCTGAAAACGTAGGCAAAAGTGGTTTAACTCTGCCAAAGAGGTTTACGGGCACCAGTCCAGCCTCATTTTTTTTACTGTAACTTTTCTCAAGTGAAACCAGTGGATGTGGCAGCCGGCCAGGAGCAAGGCTCGATCACAGCTTGGGCAGTTCCACACGTCCAAAGCTTGCTCTCTGCCCTGTGTGCAGCAGTCGCTCATTGATGGCAGGGTGAGAACTGAGAACGTGTGACTGGTCCCTCCTGTAAAGCTCTGTGAGAAAGCAGGCACAAGTTGTCTCTGTTTACTTGATGGAAATGGTTCCCAGTTGATTCTCTATCCAGTTCCTGCAGTGGAAGTCAGAGCCCACTTTTTAATAGTTTTTTTTAGCAATCTCATATTCAGAGTTACTTCAATGGGCAGTTAGAAATAAATTTATATTCACTAGATATTTTGCCCCCCCTTAAGAGGAAATGATTTTCTGTTTAGGAAGTCATTATGGCCTAGTAGACCCTGAGAGGAAAAAAGAATATTGGGATGTTAACCAAAATGGTTTTTTGGTTTCAGAAAATGGTCATGCAACTTTTTTTTTTTTTGCAAAAACAATATTCCACATATGAAAAACATGGTAGATTCAGGGGGAATTCCCTCTAGGAGTAATTTAAAAGTGCATTTGCTCTGCCTAAACAAATATGTTAATTAAGGTGTGTATTCACAGAAATAAAGTTTAGGAAATTCAGTGAGGCTTTTAATATGCTTAAAAGTTTTAATCTCATTTATGGTGATTTTAGTGACTATTGTTCTTCTAATGATATAACCAAATATGGTAAGAAAACATAGATAAATTTCCTATTGCTATTTCCCACATCCACACTACGATTTACAGTTTCACAAATCACTCTTACTACACATCTTTAAACTTTTGCCTTCTGCAGAATTTGCTACCAAACATTTCTGATGGAATGACTTAATCCCACATGACTCATTCTCAATATTTTTCCATTTTCAGTTATTTCCTGTGGCTGAAAAAGCAGAAGGAATAATTGGCACCCAGAGAAGTTTGTGGATTTTGAGGTCTTTTCCTTCCAGGAAATTCACAAAATGAAATAGGGGGTGATTAATGCAGTAAGGCCAGCCTGATTTGCTTAGAGGAGTTTCTTTTTCTCAGTGTGATAATTCTGTAGCAGCCAGATATCCTGAGGGCCTGATCTCAATAAACAGGAAGACTCCGACTCGCTTCAGTAGGCAGGCTTCAAGTCAGACCCTTAAATAAGATTTTATTTTGTTCAAATGTGGAATGCATAAACAACAAACCAACAGCAACAGATAATAAATTATTCTATTTCTGAATAAATACTAATAAGCAGAAACTGTCAGAGACAGAAAACAGATCTTCTGCAAGTATTTTTAGTCCGTCATTCCTTATGAGACAATATGTAAAATGGAAGAAAATATTTTAGCTTCATATGACAGATAAGGGGAATGTTTGCTAATAGTGGCCAGGAAACCTAGGGTAAACCTATGTAACAAACTGTATAGTCATCAAACATTCTCCAAGTTGGTGAAATGTTTAATGGTTTCAAAAAATCTGTTGAAGTTCACAAGCCAGGCCATGCCTGGGTAATGCTGAAGCTGAATCTTCTGGGACTCAGATCTCAGCTGAAATGGTACTCAGGAATTTCTATTCAAGTTCCCTTCAACACAAGGCACCTTGTCAGGGAAGAAAAAAGTCAAAGCAAATCTTGTGAGCAGCAAGCCTTTAGATGTAAAATAAGAAGTGGGAAGGGAAGAATTTCTCAGCAGCTTATGAAGCTTCACTCTTGCTGTGTTCTGCAAGACTACTATAGTAGGTATTTAAAATTTAAGGTATCTTATTTTTGACCAGTTCAGCCTTAATTGTGTTCCCTTCTGGAGAAGAAATTTATCTTTTGCTATGAAATTCTCCTCTGATTCTTTGTGTAACTTTGAATTCAAGCATATAATTTTTAATAGGTTGTGAAATGAATTTTTGAATCATCATCTTTCTCAAAACCTCTGGACAGCAGGCCACAGTTCTTCCTTCTGTCCAGCATTCATATACACAGCCCACAGAGAGGCAGAAATGGAGCACAGAGAGAGGAACCTTTTCCATTCTACAGTAAAGCGAGACCAGGAGCGTGCCTGCCCGAGGTAAGTGAGCAGAGGGGCACTTTGGGTATCTCTATGCATCTTTAGTGAAGCTTTATCCAGTCTTGATTTACTGATCTAAACAAAGAATATTGAGGTCTTATAAAGAATGCCAGCATCTGAGTTTGCACTGCGGTGTTATTTCCTGTAAAACTGCTCAGAGATCAGCTGACATTCCCTCTCATTTGCTTCCTTGAATTGAGTACATTTTGTATCCAAGGAGGCTGCAGGGCTTACCCCTAAGTACCACTCCACATTATGAGTAAGCATTTGGTAAAACAAATTCTGGTAAAGCTGGAGTAAATGTTTTTATCAGTATCTTCATATGTTGACCAAAATCTTCCTGGGAAGAAGCTTGAGATTTGTTATATCCCTTTGAAAATGTCAGTGTATCATTTGAAGGTTCCCCCGGGAGTCTCTCTGGTGCATTATGTGCTGATCAGGGGACTAATGTGGTACAGTAGGTTTGGCTTCAGGTCTCTCAGGTTTGCCAAAAAATTTGGGGCTTATTCTGACGACAAAGGTGTAGAAATACAGTCCGCTGCAGTCCTTGTATCGAAAACTACAACTTTGTCAAAGAAGCATACTAACTAGTGATCTATTTATGCTATATTCTCATTTCTTTTTTTTTTTTTTGCTTATTTTCAGCAGAGAACTGCGAGAACACTTAGTATTTCTGCAATTCATCTGTTGTATTAACTTTGAGAATAGCAGTGCAGAGAAAAAGTAAGGTGAGTAGGGAAAATTAAGCCTATTATATGAGAAGAACCTGAAAATATCTTATCTTAGTAAAATGAAACTTGGGGGTTGTGAATCCTGTGATGAAACCCAGAAAGCTTGATTTAGTGACCTGGGTTTTGAAACCTACAAAACCTCCTACCTTCCCCTATCCTATTTATCTTAAGATATAAAGCAGGTGAAATTTTTGAACTGATAGCTAATCTACTGCTATTGAATCTAATAATTTACAAACAAACGTGATTCTTCACGGCCTTTGATTCTAATTTATCTCCTTTTTATGTCCCACTAAAAAAGGGAAAAATGAAGAAGTGCATGCAGAAGGAAAGAGAGTCAAGGACACTTCCCTGGTCATCTACTGATTTATTCTGCCCCCAAGCAGGACCTTCAATCACCTCTATGGCTGCTGAGGCAGTCAATTTCTAAGCTCTTTTTTAGCTTAGAAATCCATTATAGGCACAGGAGGAAAAGACAGTTGTGGTGATACTTTTTAATCAAGATTCATAGATTATTTCTTTTTGTGAATGGGATTTGCTTTCTATCTAATATCATCCTTCTTTTTAACATGTCTGCCAATTATGACACTGTGCTAGTGATGCTGGTTGCACATTTCTTCTTTTTATACTTGAATTAATGAAATCACTTGGATCCCTTTTTCACTTTTTGTTGGCTCACAATTGAAGTTTGGGTTTTCTTGTCTAATTTATAATAATCTGTGATGTTTTGCAGGGATTTATGACTTGACTGTTTTGCATCTATCATCTATAAGCATGATATAGCTGATAGAAGAAATTTGTTTAGAAACAGAAAAAGTTGTAGTCAAATGTTAAAAACCACTGAGAATGGAATTTTGGCCTGAGGCTTCTCTGAATGCACATGGTTGGTGAAAGCAAACTGAACAGAATGGGAATAGCTGAAAGCACTTTTGGAATACTCCCACTACTTCGGGATCTGGAGAATAGAAATGCCTCTTCATTGTATTTCTGTCTTCAGTCCAGACAACTTTCATAATTGCAGAGCACTATTTTTTAAATAGAGCTTTTCCAGAGTTCACAAGAAGATAGACCATATTTTGGTCAAAATTTTGGATAAATTCTTATAGAAGAAGAGCCTAAACTGATATTTCACCAACTTTTTTTTCACTGTACAGGAGATTGCATAAGTTTATATTATGAAACCATATATTTTGTCCATTAATGAACAAGGAGCAAGATTTACAGTTTGTATTCAGTCTTACAAAAAGCACAGGAGAATGTCTAGATACCATGAGAAAATCTTTTCTTGATTAAAAAAATTATTCCCCTTTAAATACTGGTATTTTGTCTACTCTAAGATTAGTGTAATTAAGAGGAGAATGAAACGGGGGTTTGAGTTTGTTCCCAAAATTGGTCTTTTTTTGGTTTTATTTCTTTTTTTCTTTTACTTGAACTTGTTAATTCACCTGTGACTGCAAATGTCTTTAATAAAAAAAAAAAAAGGATGTCTGAACACAGAATCAATAATTAACAAATCATACCTTGGAGTAAAATGATAAAAAAACCCATCAGCGCATTTCTCAGTTCTGCTTTCTCTTCTAAGAACTTATATCCTCTTTTATACAAGGGACAATCAGGGAACCCTAGAGAGTATCTGTTAGTGGTTTTACATTCCCATTGTGTACAAGGGACCTCATTTATATTGCCTCTGTGCAATTCCTGGTTCTCACATGCAGAAAGGAAGAATCAGCTGAGTTCTGTCACTGCACTCAGGAGAAGCGGGTTGTTTCATCCCTCCATCCATCTCTGCAATCCAGGTACACCTTTCTCATTTGTGTCTCTCTTTTTGAAAGGCTGGAGGCTGAGGAGCATCAGCAGGACTGCTTCTCCTTACCAGTTACTTACTTACTCCAAGGTCAGTAGTATCCAGTGTGTGCTTCCACACAACAGAGTTGTTCATCTTCTGCCCTTCTCTGTGAATATTTCTTTACAGCAGGTATTTGCCTCCCGCCTATTTCTCTGTGTTCCTGCACTATCTGCTCTCCTTCTGTGAGCCAGGAAACAGCATCCATGTAAAGATTAAATTTTAGAATGATGTTCTTGGAAGACCAAGCAGTCTGCTTGCTGAACCTGGTAGATGGTAAATAAGTCTGGTAAACAGACTTAATGAGACTGTTCACATTTCTTATAAACTAAATTTATCACCTAAGTTCTCGGCCTGTTTTCATGTGCAAAATTTCACATTTGCCATCGACCAGATACATGAACATATGCTGTGGGTGCAGCTGGAAGGCCAGTTGAAATGTTGAATGAGAAGCACAACTTCCTATTTTGAATCCTACTGCCAAAACTCAAATCACCAGAAATACTGGAGCAGAAAATGCTGAGGATAAATCCTTATTGCTCTGGATTTATTTTGCAAGTTGACAATGGTTGTATAGTGTGCATTACTACTTCCATGTAACATAATTGGAAGAGAGGCGGGAATATGTGACATGATACTTTTAGCTGTCTTTATAATATATTATAGCTTTGTGAAGTTAGGTCAGCTGGTCTTCTGGCAAAAATTAGCAGCCTCATAGAATTACAAGCCTATACTTCCAGGATCTGTATTCTATCACTGAAGACCACCTATACTTTTTTTCTACAGGCTATGCCTGGTAGTGGCTGCAGGGAGTTGCTGAGTACTAGTGCTTGCTGTGGCATTCTGGCATTTGACATCTCTATCTGGGAAAAATCACCCGTTCTGGTTTCTGTAACAAAGATTGAACAGGTATAGGTTGCTCTTTGTTTTCCACAAATAGTTCTGCAAGTGCTCTTGATAAAACTTTTCTTGATGCTGTCCTTGACATTAAGCTTCAAGCAAGAATGAATGTCATGTGAAACAGAAAAATCGAAAATCTCAGTGAATTTCTGGGTCAGAATTTATGCTGCAGTATATGCAGCTGTAAAAACTCTGGAAGGCTGAGTACATTAAAACAAAAAAACACTGCTGGCAAAAATTCCTGCTGCTTCCATTCAAGGCAAATTACACCTTCTCAGAAAACATTATTACGTTTTCCTCAGTAATACCAGCTGTAAGGGCTTGGAGATTATGAATTCTAACCAATATAATAAATAAAAGCTAAAGAGCATTTCAGAAAACTCATTGTCATTGGCATATATATGAAATAAAATACAAGGAAAATGATCAATTTTAATACCTAAGAACAAATTCCATAGGAACAGTCATTCCATATCTTGGATATTACTGTTTAAACAATCTGTGGATCTATATAAGAAAGATCATTTCAGAATTAGAATTGAACTACAGTTAAATTTAACTCTCTCAGTTAAAATGCACACCAAGTCTCTGAGGGTTTGATTGGTAAGGGAGCACCTGAGACTATCAAAACAATTCAGGATAGGTAGTTCATTCATATGAAAATATGGATGGGAAAGTTGTTGGCTCTATTTTTAAACTGCCTGTAACAAGGCTGATGGCAAGGAGTCAGTTCTCCACATCTGAATTTGTGGTGTGCCTAAGAAGTAGATGAGATATTTATCGTCTGAATTCACAGATATGACACTGGAGCATGAAAAAGGGAGTGGAATTTCTCCTCCGTAAAAAACTGGAGAAAGCATTAAGGACCTTTTGCACTTAACCCACATAAAGCCATTTTGATCCCACTCTTCATAAAATATTGAATACCTTCAAACGGCAGAGAAGGGGCTTAAAGTATCTGTGTCTCTCTGCTGTAGTCAAAGTTCTTGTGGTCTTATAAAAACTGAACATTCTAGTCCTGCAGCCTTCCATTCTCATGTGAAAGCAATGGGATTAATGGAAGTAATGTGGAAGTTTAGTGCATGCTGCTTTAAAACAAAAATTTTATTTATAGATAAATAGTAATATTTCTATTTAGTGAGAGTAATTTTGTGCTTTTCATAAGAGGACAAATGCTTTTGTTCTTTCATTTGCAAGTTATTTAAAATAAATAGGAATGACAAATATGTGGTGGCGTCCATTTCACAAAAATCATAAATGTTTTGGGTTCCTCTTTGAAAGCTACTTTTATGAGATCTTTTTGAGATCTTTTATCACTGAATGATTTATTGGAGTTTAAAAAAAAAAAAAAAAAAAAAGAAGAAGCCTGCCCAAAGTAATCAGAAGTGGTCACTGAACTCCTAAATGCCCATTCTACCTCTTGATTATTCAAAGATTTTAAGCATCCACAACTAGCCTAGTAGTTTGAGGTTCACGTTATTCTATAAAAGCAGGGCCCACACGGGCTGTCTTATGTCAGAGGCTTCCCCTGCCTGCTCAGCCCAAAATCTGTGTCCTTTGCAAAGCCATGCAGTGTTTATACACTCTCTTTGTCAACAAAATGAAATAACATTTTCCTTGAGAGCGCCAGGGATAGACAGCTTGTGTGTTTCTGCCCACTTGAATCCTGGCCCACCTGCAGGAACAGGGAGGCAGCTGCAGAATCCAGATCTTTCCTGTGCTTGATCCAGGGCCACTGGAAACAAGAGGGTTTTACAAAGATGTGTGCCTGAGCCCTCCAGCATGTCTGGAAGAACTTGCTGTACAAATGCTTTTGTGATCATAGACTCATAGAATTGTCTAGGTTGGAAGAGACCCTTGGGATCATCGAGTCCAACCATCTACCCTACTCTGCAAAGTCATCCCCTACACCATGTCCCTTAGCACTGTATC
>BJBW01001703.1:11055-150239 GCA_004320125.1 Scolopax mira | reverse complement strand
CTTCTCTGGACCTGCTGTCAACACTTCTTTTGATGCAGCCCAGGATGCGATTGGCCTTCTGGGCTGCAAGTGCCCACTGCCTGCTCGTGTCCAGTTTCTCATCCATCAGCACCCCCAAGTCCCTTTCCTCAGGGCTTTTTTCTAACACCTTGTTGCCCAGTCTGTACTGATGGTGAGGACTGTTCCGGCCCAGGTGCAGAACCTTGCACTTGGTCCCGTTGAACTTCATGTTATTTTACGTGAGCCCAGTTCTCCAGCCTGTCCAGGTCCCTCTGGATGACATCCTGTCCCTCAGGTGTATTGACAGCACCACACATCCCTTCTATTTCCTTCAATTATTCAGCCCACAAAATCTTTTGCCTCTTGGGATTACCAGATTCTGCTCCAGCCAAAAAAGTGCAACTCAGTAGAAAGGTGGCTTAATACAAACCCTGATCTGAGAAACTGCTACCACACTAATGAAGCTTTCACAATACAGTCTGCACTATATTGGAAACTTAGTATGATTCTCTCCAAAAGTCTTGTCACCAGCGTTTCATAAGACTCTGTGAAACATTAAAGAACATATTTTCTATAGTGTTATCTATATTCTATAGTACTAGGGATATCTCTAAGCAAAAATCCTGCATTTGACTCAATGCCCAGACATTAATTTCTTCTTTTTTTTTGTTGTTTTTGGGGTTTTGGTTTGGTTTTTTTTACAATAATGATTCTGTTTTCCTTTGATAGTTTTTGCTTTCCTCTCAAGTTTCCACAAATTACCCCCCTAGAGAGAAAAGAAAATATTGTGATATTCCACCAAACATGAAGAAGTATAAACTTGTGTGCTGCCAAGTTCTTGAAATGATTGACATTAAAAACAAAAGCTACCACCTTCCCCCAACATTGAAAAAATAAAGAGACATTAGTGTCAGAGATAAGTATAAAATAAACTATCTAGTAAAAATCTAGATAGTTTTAATTGTACATTTTATCTACTATTTATCAAATAATGGAATAAAAATAAAGGAAGTTTAGATTTAAAAGCTTTTCTTTTTTTAAGCATGGATATTACCCTGCTTAAATTTGCTGTTCTAGCAAACGCATCCTGTTGCTTATGAATTAAACCAAAACCCAGTGCTACAATAAGTGTATTATGTATGCAGTCAGGAAACAGATCTAAATCTTTGTCAACCAAACCCTATTTTACCTTAAAACCTTGAATACATGCCGTCTCCTCAGACACCACAAATTCTTGAGATACACTCTGTACAAGCAGCCATTTATATAATATTGAACAGCTTTATCAGTTATTTCACTGGAAAAGCAAGGCTGCCCTTAACTGCTTTTAATCTGCATTTTATACCCTTCAGTATTTTTAATAATCTTTATGAAGGTCAAAAATAACATATCTGTCAGCAATGGATTTTACCCTTCTTTAAAATAATGACTAAATAACAACCACCATCTCCTCTCTTTCACTCCTTGGAATTCCAATGATTCAAGTCATATTTTCTATAATGTCAGAAAAAGAAGCCTATTCCTGCAAGAATCTTCATCTTGAAAGGTCCCTTGGTGTTGATCAGCATTGTCCCCAAAAGACTGAACCCAAATTTAAACTTGTTCTCACCTTTGAGAGTGGGATTCATCAGACTGAAGCATGTCTCCTCCTGGTTTGCTTCACAACCAGTGGAGTCCAGCTTCTCCAACTCTTCCCACTATCTAAAGCAGATACTTAAAATAGACAAGATACCCCCTTTGTAAGCACCTTTCTTTCTCCACTCACTATGGAAAGAAACACTATGGGTGTGATTGTCTGAAGAACAGACATCAAACATGAAATATTTCTCTCCCTCAGTGCCAGAAAAGCTTCTGATCTCACCAGTCACTCACAAATCATTTTAAGGAGAGCATCAGAGAATATTATTTCAGGCCTGCTTCCTTCAAATGTGATTCATGGGAAAGCAGTAAGTGGTTTCTTACAAATAAATGAGTAGAAGTAGGGGGAAGAGGAAAAAAAAAAAAAAGAAGCAAAAAGCATTGTTCTACCAAGAAGCATCTCAGAAGAAATCCCCTGATACGAAGGAGGATTAAGCTATACTGTTCTGCACATTTATTCCCTATTCTCTAAAACAAATAATTCACTACACTGGACACATTTTTTGCCTGGAACTTCCCATCTATAAGGGTTAAGATGATTCCATGAAAATTGATAAAAAGCACTACTTTTTATCCCTATTCTCCTTGCACAAATTCCCTCTCAGCCCTGAAAAATGGGAGCAAATAGCCACAATGGTTTCAGATCCACTATGGAAAGAATATATAAAATATGTCATCAGGTCAAAGCCTTCCAGCCAAGGCAAATTGAAGTGAATGAGTACAGGAGCATTATCCATTACAACCATAGTTAGCTGGACAGAGGCTGTTGACATAAAACCAGGGTATGTTGGCTCAGTCATTTGAGGGAAACAATTGAACATACTCCTGTTCCTCCACACACACACAGAAAGAGAGAGAAAAGGCCCCAAAATACTGCACAGCTGCACTGGCTGGGGTGAGCTGATGTAAAGGGCAAGTCAAGCTCTCTCGCTCAGATTTTCCTCACCATCCTGCACGCAATTTTTGTTTTCACTACAGTGCCATAGGTATTTTCTTTGGAGGAAAAAGAATTGAAATAAAACCTCTTCTGTGCAATCGTTTATGTTTATTATGATAAACTGAACTAAAATTAAATTAAACTACTAAATTACTTAATTAAACTAAATTACAAATTAAGAGCTTCATGGTGAACAGTTTTATAGCAAGAAAAATCTTTCAAAATCTAGCCTTTTTTACAGGCACTTAAAAGAATATTAAAGGAAGGAAAATTGACTTCTCTGAACAGATTACTCCAGTGTATATCTGGCCACAATGAAACACTCCTGGAACACAATCATGAGGTTTTACATAATTCAATGGACTTCTATTATTCAATCAAAAACATTTGAATGTAATCCTGATCTGTGAAAATAATCAAGAATAACAAAACTAAAAATGTGTATTACTCTGTTAAACTGAACTGATTTGAAGTTTTGAGTTAGTGCAAATCAGCAGAATAAAGCCATTGGGACAACAGTGATTTATCGTATCAGAGAACAAAGTTTAGAATGCTGAAAGTGAAGACTGAAAGGAAGCTCCAAAGATGGTTGATTTTGCATCACACTCTTTTTGTGCTTTAGTGTTTTAATTGGGATGAGTACGAGGAAGAAAATACTTGTGGCAAACAGAAGGGAATGACCAACCATTCGTTGTGTCCCGAATGAGCAGAGAACTGAAATTCATGTTTGTCTTTAAGCACAAGTAATTTGTTGATGCCCACATGCCTTCCACTGAAGCTTCCTAGCACACAGCTAGGGTAGATCTATCTAGACATAGATTAGACTAATCTATGTCTAATGCCAACACAGAGGAGATGAAAAAAGAATTCTTAACAGAATTTTAAAACATATTTTCTTCTGAGAACTAGACACAAAAAGTTTTTTTACTGGACTGCAAAAGACCAGACACTGAATTGAATACAGAGTCCCTTTTCCCTTCAAAAGGCTCTGGATCAGTCCTTCATGCATCACTGCAAATTCTCAGTTGAAACTCATCATTAAGCCAAAGCAGGCAGGTCTGTTGCCAGTGTCTAACAGGCTTCCATTTGTCACTGGGTCCAGAAATTAATAAAGCCAATTGCTAATCTTTAATTTAAGAAGGAAAAGAAATAGAAAAGAAAAAAAAACACACACACAAAAAAACCAACAACCCAGCATTGATCCTCTAGGCTTTGAACTCTAGAAATGTTCAAATGTTAGGAATGATTTAGAAGTGAAAATCTGAGGGGAAAGAAGAGAACAGGCTTTCAAAGGACTTTTATGTAAGTAAAGGCTGGGCATAGCTCTGGAATCTTAGATCTGAATTCCGTTGAGAATGAATTGAAACACAAAAGAATGAAACCTCAAAGTTGAAAAGTCAGTTTGGTTTAACATATGTCTACAGAATTCAGTAAAGGATTTTTAAAATCAAAGGAATGTATCACATGAATTTGAAATGGTCTCTCTTCTTTTTAATTGTAACCATTATTTATTAAATTAGGAATAGCAATACTTAGACATTTTCTCACTGAAATGTTTTCCATTGGAAAACTAATCCATAGAAACCTAAATTTTCCATGGGAACATACAGATCTGCATTGTCAGGAAAGGTTTCCCATGACACATGAAATTACTTATCACAGACCAGAATCGTCAGAAGCTCAGCATCAAGCTGCCCAGCAAGAGCCACTCTATTCTCTACATGATCAAAAAACCCAGGCTTGAGTCCCAGTGTGCCTGAGCTTAAGCGAGACCTCTGGCCAGTATGGTGCTGGGTACTATGGGAAGGGGTTTGTGCTCCACTTAGCAAGAATAGCTAAATAACTATTGAAGCAGGAAACTGAATGTGAGGCTCCTACGTTGCAAATGAACTCCCTGGCCATCAGAATACAGATTCAATGCAATTCTCTGCTCTTGGAGCTGCTAAGCTTTGTGATAATTAGACATTCAGGGAGACAGTGTGAACAGTATATTGATATTTATTATATCAGGAAGCTTCACTCTAATGTTCATTTATCACAGCACTGTCTGAGAAAATGTCTGAAGGCAGTGAAATATTATCTCCCTTCTGACAGATGAGTTACGAACTACTGTCACATAAAACATTAATTTTCAATGTAAGCTTGGGTGAGACAGTGGTAGACCCAGACTTGACATACTCAAAGGAGACATAGCCAGACACAAAATCCAATCCCATCCTGCAACCATCTTATAATGAGAGGTTGATGGCACATGTATATATAAAGGCACATAAAACCCAAAGCATACAAAACCCCAAAGCATATAAAAAACCATCTAGTCAAAGATAGAAGACAAAACAAAAATTATAACAAATATTTATGAACCAGCAAACTCCCTTGTTCATTTTCCTAATTTTGAATGCTGTTTACCTTGAAGAATCAATCTACCTTTTCCTTAACATGCACTTAAATTACTTCTTGCCATGGAAACAAGTATGACCGAGTGATAACTTGCAACACTTAATACCACTAGATGAATAAGCTGCTTCAGTGATACAGAATACCACTTTGTGTGTAAAACAGCAAAATAATCAGAGAATCTTATGGATTTACGATACTACATAGCCATTCTAGGCATCTTTACTTCTGTTGATGAAAAACAGATGTCAGAGTCATTAAAAAATACATTATTTTAAGGTACTCATTTTGCAGTGCACTGTGTTAGCTGAAGTACAAAACAGTATGAACCTCTGTTCTGTGTCCTGCTGTGGTAGGCAGTCACTTCCTCAATATTTTACAAACGTGTAACACAAAATACTTGGTTTTCCCCCCACCAAGTTTCTACTTGAGTACACTTGACACCAACATTACCAAATACTGTTTGGGTATCTTTCCAGGTGTTGTTTAAAATAATAACATAGAGAAAATCAAAGGAGAAAAAAAGAGCTTGTTTGGAGGTAACTGAAGTATTGCAAGGGAACTCCTGTTTCTCCAGGTTGCCAGATTCAGATTCCTGTCCTTAAGAATGTCTTCAAGTAGGTGCTATCCAAAAATATGCAGCATATTCCAAGCATCCAAGATATTAATGATAATTTTGAACATAACCAGTTATGAAGGAGAGTGTATCCCACTGGAACCAGTTTAATCTTGCCAGAAAAATGCAAGTAACAAATTCATTTTTGAATAAATGAGTATCCACTGAGTTAAGTCTTATGATCATTCATGATAGACCTTTTTTTTTCTGATTTCTTCAGAAATATGAGGTGATGCATTTTGCAGGAAGAAACTGCAAAATTTGCATTTAAAGTGAAATTGAATAATACATGCTGCATTATCCTCTATGATACTTCATTAAAGATACTGTATCATTCATTAAAAATTATTTATGCACAATGTACATTGTGATAAGCTTCAGAAGATTTAAATCCTGACCAAACCATCAGTAAAACAGCCAACTCCACCGAATTTTCTAAGGCAATATTTATATTAAGTGCTGAAATGTATTTTATAACTACACATTGGGTCTCACTAAACACTTAAAAAACAATAAATCACTGAATTAATACAAGACTGGAAATGGGAAGATCCTCCAAGGAAGTACAAGCACTCACCTCTTGATTACATATTGGTGTAAAAGTGACCATGTACTCTGCCAGAGTCGTGTCATTCACCAAGTTTTTCACCTCTTCATCAAATGCAGAGTTAATAATTCCTCGCCTGTTAAATTCACCATGCATCCTCGTAATGAAGCTGTTCCTTTCCTGGCACTTTCGGGTGAGGCAAGCCAGCTTAGCCTATATGGCATGAATACATATACATTGATTTCAATATAATTGGCTATATTTTCTGTCTGACCTGTAGTTTCATGCATTTTGACCTAAATGCTATATAGATTGCATTCCTATGTTTCTAGGCCATTAGGTTCCTCTGCCCCCTGCAACAGCAATGCATGCGCGCAGGTAAACTGGAAAGAGATGTTCCCTTTCCATGTGCGAGGTCCCCCCTTTTGACAGGTTAAAGTGCAGTATATATGTCAGCAATAATAGCAATAATGTCAGCAAGCCCCTGCCTAAACCCCAGTAACAAACATCTAAGTCAGGGGCAGCTGCAGAAGGCTGACAGAAGCCTGTATGCAAAGGGATACACTTCTGTGCAGGTCCTACATGGGCTTTCAGGAGAATGCAGTACCTTCAGAGGAGCTAGTGTCAACTTCACTTCAGACTTTCTCTTCTGAAGTTCTTTTTCCTGAAAGGTTGAAAAACATTCTACATTAATTTATCCAAGAACCATTTTAAAATGCTTAGCTTAAAATGCTTTGGCTGTTTGTTTCAGACCCGACTCCCAAGGCATACACTTTGGATATTTGTGTGACCTTGTATAACAAACATGATGAAGCAGTGTAAGGAATTGGTTATGGACACATAGGCCCTGGCACACAAACACTGTCCTACTAGCATTAATGTTGGCCCTATGTATAACCAAATGCTTTTGTATGTTTTTAGATGGAGCCCTTAATCGGTGAGGTTATTTCATCAAAGCAGCATCACTTTAAAGACTTGGTATCCTGCATTATGCACTTATATTCCTATTTACTCTCTGAATCTTCCAAAATACTTTGTTGGGGAAAAGTTTTTTCCTATCTATATTATGTTGCAGAATGCAAGAAACAAGGAGGGATTTTCTGAATTTTCTTCAGGCTCTGAAAAGTGAGCATCGTCAACTTTCTACTCTGACATGATCAATGCATGTTCCTCTTTTAGGAAGTGAGCCAGATAACTTAGTCTGTACCTTGTGATGTGTTTATTATTCATAGGAAAGTTGCTTTCTGATTATGCAGAAAAATACAGTATCCTGCCAGGTAATTTTTATTACAAACCAAAACAGTATTATTTGGCAATAAAGGACAGATTCGTTTGCATTCATTTTACTTGAGAATTTGTATTTCTATGTAAATGTATGTGCATCAGAAGACTCCCTTTATGAGAATTCTGTTATGCTGAAAGAGGTCGCATGATCCTCAGCTAATAAAGTGTGGGCTTGGAAAGAAACAGAGTAGATAGGGCAGGAGAGACATGTCTTTACATAGCACTAGCACAGGAAGAACAAGGGAAAAACCTAGCATTATGTCCCTACACTGGCGATATGCGATTCTTGATGAGGTGTGGAGCAAAACACTTTGCCCATGCAACAGAACAATTAGGAGTTGCCCATTTATATGGATAATGCATCTCACCATACCACTGTCTGATACACACCATCAATCACTACAGACACTACAAAAAATTTCATTTTATCGCCAGTGTTCTAGTAAGAGGCATCCTAACCAATGCCTGAGAGAAGCCACTAACCCTCTGCTACAGGACTGGCTTAAAGCAAATCACAGCACATGACAAGGCTAGGGAAAAAAAACCCAAACAAAACCAAAACCAACACACTCACAAACAAACAAAAAAAAAACCAAACAAAAAGAAACCCGCAAAACAAAACCACAAGTTGTAGAATACATGGATTTACCATGGAGAAAGTAGGTTGAAACTTGCACCCAGTACAGAGAAGAAAATCCTATTGTATAGTGGGGAGGGACTCTTTACCAGTGAATATACTGATAGGATAATAGGGTAATGTTTAAACTGGAAGAGGGGAGATTTAGATTAGATACTAGATAGAAATTCTTTACAGTGAGGGTTGTGAGACACTGGAACAGGTTGCCCAGAGAAGCTGTGGATGCCCCATCCCTGGAGGTGTTCAAGGCCAGGCTGAGTGGGGCCTTGAGCAACCTGTTTTAGTGGGAGGTGTCCCTGCCCATGGCAGGGGGGTTGGAACACAATGATCTTTAAGGTCCCTTACAACTCTATTCTATAATTCTATTTCAGATGAAAGACAGAAGAGAAGCACATTCTACACGTTATATAAGGATATGAAGAATACCCTTTCAAGAATGCCATGTACTAGTTGTTTAAGAGCATGATGGACAATTCCAATTTGGCTCACTCAAAGCCAGTAGACAGGTAACTATCTTACATTTTCAAAAAAATAGTCTCCAAAGAAATAGGAAATAAATTCTAAGGGAAAAAAGTCCTAGTAGGAATTTGTTTCTGCCGAAGAGTTCAGCAGCTCTAGTCTCACAATAAAGCAGTAGCTTTGCAAATATTAACATCTGTAACTGATCTAGTTTGCCAGGTGAAAAATAGTGCACAAGTACAAAAATTGCTCATGCAGTTATACTTGTGTATACACGGAGGCTCTCACCAGAGTAATAAAAATACAATTAATAAAAATACAAGCTATATACCTAACTGAAAATGTATTAATGAAACTCTTGGTATGTAACCCCAGCAGCTGGATCAAAAAGAGTTAGGAAAAATTCTGCCAAAATTCTGTCTCTAGCTCACTGCATTTCCTAGTCTGATAGAGTGCAATAAGTGATTCAGGTATGGTAAAAATCCTGACAATTTTAGTCAAGGAGGTAACGCTATAAATAATTTCAGCACTACATTACTTGCATTACAGTATGGGGATTACAGCAGGAACTGGGAGCAACTTTCATAATAGTCTATTGTCCTTCCATGACATCGACCAGTGAGGCAGTTTATATCTTTCCCTTATTTCTCTGAAGTCAGGGGTACTTTTATAAGCCTGCAAACCATTTAATTATCCTCGGGCTTGTTCCCAAGAAGACTGTTTTGATTCTTGACTTTGAGAAGAAAGAGGTAAAATCTCAAGTCTAACCTCTGATTTGTCTACCCACTTAAGCACACAGAAAACAGCTTTATTATACCTTTTCACATAGCTGAGCCTGAAGGAGTTCCACTTCATTCTGCAAGTCGTGAAACTGATTTTGTAATGCAGCCTGGTCCCTGAGCTGGGCTTTCAAGGTCAGCACTTGCTGCTGTAATCTCTTCTTGGCTATTTTATTCTCCTCTATTTCCTGAGCATTTTCCACAGTGTACACAGGCTAGAGAGCAAATATACAGATTTAGACATGTATAAAATAATGAAAATATTCTCAATCATGTTTTAACGCACTTCTCAGTCAATATACATGCCTATCTTGTACACATAACAAAAAAAAGAATTAAGCTGATATAAAATGTATGACTTCAAGTCTTCATAAACATATTACTACTTAGATCTTACACAAATCTTAAAATTGTTTATAAGCAAGGATTTCCTGATCCCCTTTGAGAGCAGGTGTAGGATTTCAAAACGCTCCTTCAAGGTAAGTATTGCATTGTAATCATTTCATATCTGGGGAAACTGGGGCACAGACAGATTAAGTGACCAGTTTGTGGTCACACAGTGAGTAAAAATAGAAGTCAAAAGTCGTCATTCTCCTGCTCCAACTGCTTTATAATACATCCATTGTTTTCCTACATCTAATTATCTCAAAGAGCAAATTCCACTCTCAGAATTACATATTTGTTCCAGAATATTAATAATAAAACAAAGCAGATTTTAAGTATACATTTCAAAAATATTTATTACATTAAAACATAGTAATAGTGGTACAGAACAAACGGAAGGACAAGCTTCTGAATTTAATTCCTCCTGCCCCACTCTCCATATTTTTTTTTAAATTTCATGCACTTAGATTGTAAGGGTTAGTGAGAGCTTTAGAGTGATGGTCAGGACCATAAAGTCAGCTCCGAGAAGTGACACTGTCAGATTAAACATCTAGATTAATAATGAGGAAAATCTGAGGGTGAAGAAAGTCTTGTGGAAAATATTTACATCATTGAATGTGAATTTATATTAAAAAAAATACTGAGTTGATACACACAGTGGCTCAATATTTATGATACCATATTATATAAGCAAATGTAAAAGATTAAGCATTTCAGTGATTAAACTAAAAATTCTAGTCAAATCTATGATATATTGCGGTAAAACCGTATTACCTTCTGACAAAACACGCAGGAAGATGGTTTGATTCTAGTTGTTACTAACATTGATACAACTGAGAGAAAATATTCAGCTGTGATGCAGAACAACGCAATTAAATTTTCTATCTACTTTCTGACAGTCTTTTCAGCTTTGACACCTTTGGTGACTACAACATATTGAAGGCACTGTTTCACAGAAAAAGGCAAACTAAACTGATAGATCACATAACTCTGCCTACAACACATCATTGCAACACAGATAAAAACAGAAATAAGACATCTTCATCCTGTTCTTCCTAATGAAGCAAGTCCTCTATATACACAGCATTCAAGGAAGTTGCGTGTGTTTTGTACCAAACTTTTTGGCTCCCTCTTGTGTTAAGAGAAAAGAACAATAGCAACTGTCAGACACATCAAGAATGATGCGAACAGGATTGCAGTGACAAAAGCCTGAAGATGAGCCTGAGACATGGTATTTTCCTGACCTTCTTCCCAAACAAAAAGTGTGTTAGACAAAAAATGGAAACACTTCTTAGCTGAAGATGCTTAATGGAAAAAGAGGTAGGAAGATAAAAAAAAACTGCTTGAAGGTTAAAGACAGAGCAAGTACTATCTTTATTTTTGCATTTTGCTGACCTGCTAGCAGTTTTCTGTAGTTTAAAAGCATAAATGAGGCATATAAGGTTTATTTATGATCACTCTGTCAGATGTCCCAGTTAACAGTTACCATTTGGTTGTGCACTCAAGCTCCAGAAGGGTGAAGGACCCAGCAGCTGGGACTAGGAAATAACCAGAAGATAGCTGAGCCCAAAATGTAGCATTTAACTCACTGCATTTTTATAAAACCTGGCAAGATCTCTAGTCTTTGAAGTTGGTGCCTAAATACTAAAACCAAAAATAAAATCTTCCTTTTGTGTTAGTGTAATTGATGTATAAACCCAGATCTGCATCCTTGACCCCAGAATGAGATATAAATGCATTCAAGAATTTGACATTAACCCTACAACAAGTAGTTAAATTGGATGAAGTCAGATCCAAATAAAACATTGCAATATTGCATATATATTTACTATTACTGATTAATAAACACTAACATAAAAAGTTCCATTGCTGGAGGAACCGGGGCGGGGGGGGGGGGGGGGACGACACGACTTGCACTTTTTCTAGTTTACAAATATTCTGCCAAGGTTGATGAATTTTATTCCCATGTCAGTTATACAAATAATTAGCACTGTAATTCAGTGACCGATAAAACAAGCAACAGTTGTCTCAGACTGTCCCCAAAATAAAGGGTTAAAGCACCATTACCCAAAAATGCCCCCAAAGGCTTAAGTGTTAGCTTAAACAAAATTACACACTTCTGTTTGTTTTCAAACAATTTGTTTCTCCTTAGCTGAAATAGATTTAAGCCAGTAAATCATAATGATATGAATAATATTTGTTTAATTGTTGAATTTTGAATTTGACAGCTAGAATTCAGCTGTCTAGACATAGTGCCACGTAGGGTGTACAAAATGATAAGAAGTAATTGCATAAGAGTTGTATATGGCCAGCCCTCAGCATTTAAATGGGATAAGCAATGACATTTAGGCAACTGAACTGAGCCCAGAATCTTTAAATGTTCCAGAATATGCTTTTGTTTTCTTCCATATCTATCCAACCTGTTCAAATGAAATTTGCAGAAGTTTTAGTTTGCTACAAAATTGCATTTCCAGCTGATAAAAGTTGAATCTTTTATTCACAGTTTCGTATTCATAGTTTTCTTGTCAAGGAGGACAGAAATAATTTTAGGGCTAGTTAAAAAGTCTTTTTGAAAGCTGTTTCCAGGAAATTATTCAACAATTAAAAACCTTTCCATAACACTTAATTATTGTGAAAAACATAAAAAATTTATCATGACAAAGAACCACTTGAAAATTCAAAAAGTTTTCATTTAAAGCAAAACCAGAATTTCTGTGATATACATAGATTCCAATGAGGCTTTCTCTCCCCTGTGTCATAGAAAGATTTCCAGTATTTTGGGGGTACACACAGGGGCTGCATGCATCAGTTACAGCCTTTGACTCCCCATTAATCCCACTCACTCACAGTGGAAGTTGCTCCACAGAATATCCAGCATCACATCTTCACTTTCTCTTTCCAAATCTATTACTCAGGGCTAGAAGGCCAAATACTGTAAACACTGGTGATTTCTACAACCACAGAACAGGAAAGGCAGAGGGCACTGAAGGGAAACACTTTTCATCAAGACCACCTGAAAATCCATGCTTCAGAAAATTAGTCTGACTAGAGAAAACAGGACAAGAGTCCTCCTAAAAAATGGAGGTATCCATAATGCCCATGCAGAGCCCAGACTTTGGAGTATTCAGTAGACAGATTGTCTGCCTTGCATAATATCTACTTACTTTCAAGTTTGCCCTAAGTTCTCTTTTCTCTCTATTTCTCTCTATTCTCTATGCCAGTTCTCTCTACTGCCAAATCTATTGCCAGTAACAATAATGGTTGTCTCTGCCTCCCGCAAAGGAATATGCTTTCCTCCGTGCCATTTACATACCTACCATTAATTTGCAGTTCTGCTTTCCAAGCATTTTGTCCCTTGCTTCTTGTTTAAGATGGTCTAATTCTGAGAGAGCCCGTGTCAAACGAGTTTTGGTTTCTTCGTATCTTGTTTCAGCAAAACCAAGTTCTTTGTAC
This sequence comes from Scolopax mira, assembly GCA_004320125.1. Classification (NCBI taxonomy): domain Eukaryota; kingdom Metazoa; phylum Chordata; class Aves; order Charadriiformes; family Scolopacidae; genus Scolopax; species Scolopax mira. The sequence goes on along the minus strand of BJBW01001703.1, from coordinate 137,108 downwards.
CACTTCTGAGCCTAATGGGAAGAATAAAAAAGCAAAACTACTGAGAATAGTTAGTCTAGCAGTGATATCATTTCTTAATACCAGCTTACAGTCACGGACTTGAGTTTGATCTCTACATCACAAGTTTTACACTGGTATAAATTGATTAAAATAAATGGAATTACACAATACACTATAAGAAATTAGTAAGACTTTTAAAGTAACTACTATAGAAACATATCTAACTAGAGCTATGTACAAAAATAGATTAATTTTTAAATTGATTTCTAAATTTGAAGGTACCTTGAGTATTCTGAATTAAGCTAAAAAAAGCAGTGGTGAATGCACTCTCTGTTACAGAGATTACAGCTTTGAAAGCCCTCAGAGCAAATGGAAGTAAGATTTTTGTCAGCTAGGGGAAAAAAAGTCTTCCTGAGAAAGGTCAAAAATTAAAAATGCAAAGGAGGAAAAAAAAAAGGCTCCGTGTGTTCACCTTTATATTTTTTCTAGGATTAATTTTCTCCACTTATAAATGTTAGCTGTAGTTTTGAAAATAACAAACAACAAAACCACAAACAAACCACTTGGTAGATCAGCTGGTTGCCTGACAGCAAGCTCTTTTGTCTTCATTTCTTCTCCCTTGTGAAAGGAAAAGCTTTCTATTCTTTTAAGTAAACTGAGGAAGCTGGTGTAACGCACAGGACTGGAAGGAACCAAGTTTATCAGATTTTTTTAAAAACTAAAAATCCAATTACCTTTTCATGTTCAAATTACAAGGCCAGAAGTCCTTTACCTAACTATACATCAACTCATGCAAATCCACCCCTTCATTCCAGTTGCCTCACCTGAAATCTTAGAAGCCTTATAAAGCTGTCAAAGGACAACCATTATGTACACTCACCTGCTACTCTTACATGCTCAACACGTTTGTTACTGCTAATGTTTTTATCCCAGGAAGCCTGAGCTGTGCCTGTTATTGCCCCATAAATACACACTTGCCACAAAAGCAATACATTTCTGCTTAGATAAGCACATGGTAGAGATTGCTCAATAAAAAATAGAAATGTGAAAGTTAATGCATTCAGAAAAGCACAGCACTGAAAGCTTCTTTGGTTGGTATTAAAACTGCAGATTTACTTTAGACAGTCACAGAACTAGCCATCCAAACAAGTCTCCATCTAAGTGGTGTTGGACTTCATGTTTACTACACAGACATTGAGAGAAGGTCCATGCTTTGCACCATCATTGGATATAGTGAGACTCCTCGGCAGCATCAGATTTTACATCATTTTGCCTCTCATTCAAAAAAACTACTTTGACTTCTGGTTTGCTGTAGTCTTGGGTGCTTCTACTGCCTTTTACTCTCCATCATTCCTAGTGTTGGGGGGAAGCAGCCTACTCAGAGATGGCCACACCAGATAGTTTGTGATGTGTGTCTTTATTAAGCACTCAGCTTCTGTCAAAGCGTGCTGATGGAACACAGCTCCACCTGAAGTTTTGGCCAACTACAAATGACTGTGAAATTTACCACTTAATTGAAAGATCAAAGAGGTACAATTTGGTTCTGAAGTTTTGTAAAAGCATTAAATCCTGGCAGAAAGAACATCCAGGTTAGAAAACAAGAAAGAAAACAAATTTGCTGCTCAGAATCACATCAGAGTGGGAGGTTACCTCTTTTTTTGATTTTTCTAATTCCTTTTGCTGTACTTTGAGTTCCTCTTTTGCCTTTTTGACTTGCTCTTTCATCTCACTGTAGCTTTGAAACATGCTGCCCTGGATACACAACAGAAAGTCATCTGTAAGTAAGTAAGAAGAGAAGACTCTTCTTACCCACAACAAATGGCACACCAGTTTTTACAGAACAATATACGGTTTCCTTCTGAATTACTAAAAACATTTGCATAAAATCAAAATATTAGAATTAGCCCTTTCCCTGTTGATTATTCTCAACTGAAGCAATAATTCTGCTTTTACAGGAACATGGTGATTTCTGTAGAAATTCACTGTGGTGTAAGATTCATGACTACAGAGAAAAAACATGGAAGAGAAATCCACTATAAATAAAGACTCTATCTTTAGTCATATGGTTTATAAAAATCAAAACAGTAAAAAAAATAGACCCTATTGGAATAAAAGTTATTAAGAGAACATGTGTATACTTTTCAATAAGACATAATTGCTTCACAACCTCGAATACTTCATCATTAGAACAGAAATTTGTGGAAATTAATTTGCTCTACCAGAAGATTTTACTCCTGCAAGAAAATTAACATACTTCATTGTTACTATTTACCTCTTTTCCAGTCTGAGTTGCACTACATGCTGTTTCAACTTTCTTTGGCTTAAGACCATGTTGTTGGTTTTCTTCTTTTAGTTTTACTATCTTTTCATTTGTTTCCAAACTTTTACCTTTTCTCAGCTCTTCATCAGTGAAACCCAAAGATGACATTAATTCTTTCAATTTATTATTTTCTAAAATAAAGTTTGCATTTACTTTCTGAAATTCCCCAAGCTGTTCTGAAGTTTCTTTCTTGATTCTGTCTATTTCTCTTTTCAGTATGTGTTTTTCCTTCTGTAAATCAGAAATAGTTTGATAACAGCTGGTTTTGCATTCTTGAAGTTCTGAAACCAAGATCCTGTATTTGTCTTGTTCACACCTCACTTCTGCCAAACATCCCAATAACGTTTCTTTTTCACGTTCTAAAAGAGATATTCTTTGTAAATTACCCTCTCTCTCTTGGATTAATTCATTATATTTTGCTACATAATTCTCCTTGTCTTGTAATAATTTAGCTATTTCTTTAAAGCATCTGCTTCTTTCTTCTTTCAGGTCAGAAAGCATCTGGAGATATCTCTTTTTCCTTCCATCCAGGGATAAAACACTCCTGTGAAGTTTATTTGATACAATTGTTAATGAGTCTTTACCAGAATTCCTATTTTCCTCTTCAACACATGAGAGGTTTTTAGAGGTTTCAACAAAAAATGTTCCTGAGCGCACGGTGTTTTCTTCTGATAAGTTATTATAACATCCACCAGTGACTTCTTTCTCATTAAGTAAGTTTTGGAATGAAACAACATTAGCTTCATCTACTGCTAAAATGTATTGAAAATACGCATCCATCTCCTCTTCCAGAGCACACATCATCTGAGCATATCTCTCATTCTCCTCTTGTAATATACAGACTTTTTTGGAGTAATTTTCATTCTCTTCCACCAGTAGAAATATCCTCTGAGAACACATAGCCACTGCTTTTTCCAATGCATATATTTTTACAATACATTCATTATGAGCTTCCAGTGATGACAGATGACAGAAACATTCATAAAAATTGCTCCCTGGCAGGAACAGTTTGTTTAAGCATACATCCCTCTCCCACATAGGAGACAACATGTTTAGTAGATGCCTCTCTTCCTCTGACCAAAAACAATTCGGAGAGTATGCATATCGCATGTTTTCAGCGGCTATTTTTTGACATGAGAATTTCTTCCTGTTTGGTTCACATAGTTTCAAGGTCTGGCTTTTCTTTTCTTTCAACCCAATATTGCTGGAACGACTTGTTTGGCAAGTTGGTTTCTGAGGTTGCTCTACTTTCTCCTCCATTTCTATTATGTCTTCACTGCATACCCTATTCACATCAGAGATGCAGATTTCTGAGACGTTTGCTTCATTTTCCATCAGTTCAGGGCTCCCTTCAAAACTTAAATCTTTAGAATCAACAGATAAATTTTGGACATTGTGTGAGCTACCTGCACTCTCTTTGTCTTTCTTTGCTTGCTTCCCAGGCCTGATCAATTCAGTTTTATTTAAAACTTTAGAACTTTCCTCAGGAACAAGGGTCACCTGTTGTGGTTCAGCTTGCACATTCTGTATCTCATATCCTTTATCTCTCCTTCTAGAGCTCTTTTGGTGATACTTTCCATCATCAACAACTTCATCCAGACATTTACTTTCACTTATGCTTTTTGGCAGAATTTTCTTGTTTTCCCAATGTTTTTCCACATCATTTTTTTCTAGAAATGATGTGAAAATTTCTGTCTCAGTGCAAGGCATCTTTCCACAAAGAAGTGCAGAAGCTTTGTCAGAAAACTTTCCTTCTTCAACAAGGCAGAGGCCATCAGAGAAAAGATTGGTATTTGCCTCATAGAAATCCAAACTCCCCGCTTTCTTCACAGTGGTGATTGCTGATATGTGGCAGCTTTCAGGTTCTAACAAGGTAAGTTGGAGTTTCTTCTTTATCAAAGCATCAACCACAGAAACAGGGAATGTCTTCACTGGTAGATCTAGAGTTTGTTCCTTCAAGAGAGAAAAGTTTTCTTCATCTTTGGTTTCCCTACTTGCTTCATCAGTAGTTAACTTCTCAGAGCAAGGTGAAAGCAGTCGTGCTGCACAATAACTTGGGGTACATCTGAAAAAAGTGAAAATGTCTTCTAGAGCACCTGCCCTCTTTGTTCCAAGGATAACCTGGTAACAGCAGGAGAGAAATGTTTCAAACTGAAAAATATAAGCTAATGTATATAATTTTATGTTACAAATCATAATTTGTTTTCCAAACATAAAATTTGATTACAGACAGATGAGAAAAAACTTTCCAAATTATTTAAAGATTTGCAATGAGAGTAATGATACAAATAATGCACAAATAAGTCAATTATTTTCTTAGTGCACGCCTGTATTCATCTTGAATAACATCTTTAGTAGTTATGATTTAAAGCTATTTTTATATACATCTTTAAATACACCAACTCTTCACTTTATCTCAAAATTGACAGACTCACTGTGCACAAAGACAGCAAGAGTAGGGGTGACTTTTCTTCTCACCTGCTCAAACTCAGAAAGACCAGTAACTTTTGCAAAGACAGTGGAATTGTGTTCCAAAGCTGGTAGAAGTTCTACTGGTATCTCCTCCATCTGCTTTAGTCCAGCACAGTCACATCCTGATGTTTCTGTTAGGGTAAATTATAAAATTACCTTAACTCCCAGATAGTTATATGAAAAAATCCTAAGTCATTCAGAGCCCATACATGACATCATCTTTAGTTTTATTGCACAGAAATTAAAGCAAAAATTCCAGTTTGTTTTCATACCAGACTCTTTAGCATTTAGCAGCACAACTGGAGTTTGAGTAGCTCTGCTTCTGAGTGAATCTAAGACTGCTCCCCATTTCAGATTTTGAATGTCATCCTGAATTAGATCTCCATTCTTAAAGGGAAAATAAAAAAGAAAAAACAACACACCAGATTATAAATATACAGTATTTCTGATATGAAAAATAGGCACATAAATTTCCTTTGCTATTATACATTCAAAAGATGTATTATTTCATTATAATTGCTACTATTTCATACAATTTTTTTATTCCAACATTTTCTAGTAAATGTCACAATTTTAGACTTCCCCCTAATGTTTCCTTCATACTTTACAAAAAGTTAAGGAAGAAAATCTGAGTAATAAGCATGCAATATAGCAGATCACAGTTGGAACAGAGACTAAATTATATGCTCATGAACAAAGAAAAAAGAAAGTCCAATCAAGCAGGGAATGATAGTAATAGTTCAGTGCCTAGCTACAAAGTCAACTGTTCCTAAATTGGAGGAAGTCAAAGTAGAATAATCTTTCCAAATAAAATTTTCAGTTCTATGGACAATTTAATTTAAAATTTCACATTCTGTTCGTGACATTTATCTTGACTCCCTGACTGAATTGGGAAATTGTGAGATTTTCTGTTGCAAAACAGATACCCTTATTGCTTGATACGCAGCAGGTCGCGTTTCACATGCACCATGCTCATTTTTAGTGAACAGAAGACTCAGGTTTGATTTTCTCAACAAAACACATAATCGAAGTGGTAGCCAAAACAGCTACAGGGCAGATAACAAGCCAACACAATCACTTTTTTCTTCCTTTACTGTTCTGCATCAAATGCCAGCAGAAAACAAAGTTGATCCCTTTGGGCTCAGCTGCAGATTTAAAATTACGTAGAGATGGGAAAGGTAATGACTTCAAAGTCTTCAGTCTATAGTGAGTCAGAAAAGCCACCTGATTTTCCACAAGATCACTAGTAAGAAAAATTTTTATTTCAACCCACATCAGCTGCCACACTATAGTGATATATGTGATATCACTATATCACTATTATGATATCTTGACTCTGAGGCATGATTTAAATGGAAACCACAACACTTCCAATATTTCTTCCTTCGTTTTCTCAGTAATATTGAAGCTAATCTTAATTCCTTGAAACACATTCATTCCTTTCTTACAAGTTTGCCTTTATTTCTTCACAGATATCTTGTATTCACATATATATGGGTTCTGTCAAAAGAAAGTTACAGAAAATTCTGTAAAAGATACTAATGCCTGTATGCCGGGAACATCGTACTGTGAAATCAAGACATCGGTTGTCATGTGAAAGCTATAGATGTTTCATACTTTCTTTCACCAACACCATCAACAGACCCCCAATGTTCACATCCAGAAACTGATAAATCAAGACAGAGCCACATGGAACCAGCTGCTTCTTCATGCATTTTTCTTTCAGACATAGACTGAAATTGAAACATTGGAGAAAGGATCCTGATATCAAGTTTGGAAATTCAAATTTCCAACAAGATTTATGTCTGTGAGGTGCAGGTCACCTCTAGAGTACCAGAACAAAACACCTAATTGGATCCGATATTATTGCATGAAGATGCAGTAACGACTAAGTCTAGTTTTCAAGAATAAGTGATATGCTCAGCGTTTGAATGTCATGTTTTTTACTGAGGAATTTCATGCCATGTGTTTCACAGGAGTCTGATAAGCCTGTCTTCACAAACCACCATTTTCCTGGCTGTGAAACAGGCAAATGATCCCATTTGCTATTTCACTGAAAAATTATATATAAGCAGTTTTCCAGAAAAGTAACAGCACGAAAAATCTTTCTTGTATTGCACACAATTTCTCACTTTTATAGCTATTGATGGAGTATGATGAGCTTAAACGGGTTTTTCTTCTAACTGTTTTGGCTTGAATACTATAAGATCAAGGTAAAGAATTTAGGAAATTCTGTTTTAATTAGGTGTTAATAAAACACAAGATAAGGGGAAAAAGCTCTCTTCAGTTTTACAGCACAACACCAGGTGTCTCCCTCCTCCTTTTATCATAGATACTGATTTTTTTCCCCTGCTGTCTCAAGCCATTTTCTACTAGAAATATCCAAGTGAATTAGCAGCAGTACTGAAAGTGGAGGAAAAGACAACCAGAAACAATGAAGGCACAAGATTTGATGCTGATGATGCAATACACAGCATGTAAGGAACACAACCTAGTATGCAGCAGACCAAAGTAAACTGGCTTAACACAAATTATGGCCTGTTCATTTATACCAAAGACTGGGTAATTGAGACTTAGTAACTGTCTATGACAGCACAGCTGTAAATTAATATTTGGAAAAGAAATTGTTAGAAAACCTTGAGTAGAAGAAGAAATAGAACAGGTACAGCATAGAATGAAAGAGATTCAGTCCCATTTCATAGGCAATTAGTCAGTTGAAATATCTTGCATTCACACCTTCAAATAACTCAACATTTACTTTCACCTTTCGTCAATTTTCTCAAATCAACAGCAATTCTCCAATACTTTTTCCTTGGCTCTGAAAGACCTCATTACTGATTTTAGCTGTGCAGTCCCCTCATAGTGCACTCAGTTGTACCTGTTTACAATTCAGTGCAAGACCCCCTAGAAATATCTTAGAATATTTTCATTCCCAGGAAGAAGTGAACTCGCTAGTTAAAGTAACTGTAGCAATGGTTCAGGCTAAGCATAAAAATAAACAACAGCAGTCAGTCCCTTCTGTCACCTCCGGGCAGCTTCGGAGACTCATGTGGTGAGGCACAGCTTCAGAGCTCTCCCCAAAGGTCACACATGTCCTGCCAGTTACTGCAGGGTGATGTTACCACTCTTTCTCCCTCACACAACCTCCTGGAGCACACTTCTTGGGGCTGTAGAATGGTACAAAAATCAGTGTGTCTGCTAAGGTGCATTCAACTACCAGGTTAAAAGCTTTGTCTTTATTTCTTCTAGCTTTTAAGGGCAAGAAATCCTCTCTACCTTCTTCCCAGTTCTGGCAGTACTCACAGTCTAATTGTCTTCCTCTATTAAAGACATTTTTTTCCAAGTCTATTACCTCTCAGTTAACTGCAGTTAAAATCAAGAGAGGTCTTGGGATATCAGGTCACAATCTGAATGGAGTAGCTGAGTGTGAGCTGATTCCACTTTATTTAACAAACCTTCAGAATAAAAATACCCTTCACTTCAGTGGATAAAGAACAAAACTTTGTCTAAGTCCTCTCCCTGAAAAGAATTATTATCTGTCAGCAAAATGAATTGGCAGAAGCTGAATGGCATATTAGAGCATATGCAGAGCTTTCCCATGCAATGCTGGAGTGAAGTGCTTGAAGCAAATAAATCCTATTCAGTGTATTCAGGGCATATCACAATGCTATGGAGCTGCAAACCATTGAATATCTCAACTTCCAGTCCATACTGTATCCATCTTCCCTTGTTTACCGTTATCCAGAAAAATCTCATAGACAAGATTTATTGTCAGCTGTGCTTTTTTCCTTCAGCATTTGGGCATGAATAACATGTGAAAACTCACCCAACCATATCTGTACTCCTTCATTTGATAGTGTCCACAAGACAAAGCTTTCAGAAGTTCTTCTGGGCTCTATTCTGAGTGCAAACTGAGATGTTCTGCCTTGGACATATCACTTAAAAACTTAAGGAAACCAGATATGTGGAGTTGCCTCAATGTGCACCTAATAAAAGCACTGATGCAATGAAGCTCCAACTACTGATTCCCATGGGTGTGAATTAGACACTATTAGTACTAACGCATCAACAGAAATAAAGGGAAAACATGCAGGAGGGAAAAAGACACATACTTACATCTTGATTGCACATCTAATGACAAGTGTAATCCAGGGTGATATAAAAGCTAATTATATTTTGCCTTATATTTACTTACCAGGTCAACACTGTCATCTCCATTTTCCAATCTTGTAAGCTGTGAGTCCTTTTCTTTCTTCCTCAGTGTCACTCTACTTTGATCTTTTAAAGCCCTATTTTCATCCAAAAGCTCCCCTATTTTTTCCTGTAATTTGATTTCAGATAATTTCAGGCTATAAACATGATGGCAAGATTCTTCCAACTTTGTTCTGAGAAAGTCTTCAGTGTCCTGAGAGCACTGGAGTTCAGTCAGCAGGTTTGCCTGACCTCTTATGTTGTCCTCTTCTTTTTCCCTTAAGAACTTCAGATTTTGCCGAAGTGTCTCGAGGTGGCTTTTCATGTCATGCTCCACATTATCAATGCAAGTTTTTAATTCCATCACTTCCATATTAGAGTGTTTACAGCCCTGAGTCCCACTGAATGCTGATTCCAGCTTCTGCTGGAGATATTGCACCATCCCCTCTTCTAATTCAGATGTCAAAAGAGCAATATGAGCACTAAGATCTAGGACTTGCTTTTCCAGCCTAAATACGTCCCCCCGCAGGTAACATTCCCTTTCTCTCAGTACTGCTATCTTTTGTCTCTGTCTTTGTTTGTAGTGCTCAAAATACTCCAACTGGCTTTTGATTTCATCTTCTTTTGTTTTCAGCTGCTGCTGAAGCCAACGTAATTTTTCCTTTTGCTTCTTCTCTGACTTTTCTTGGTTTTCAACCTACAATTTCAGTGAGCCATGTGGTTAACATCTTAATACTACATCTCTTCTTATCTTATATATTTTTTTAATTGTGCAGTAATTCTGCACTTGTAAAAACCTGCATTTACAGCAAAACTGACCTACTGTTTCGTCATTTCAGCCATCACTGTAACATCCCAGTAGGAACAAAACAAACAAAACACAAACTTGCCAACATTTAGTAGTAGTAGTACCTAAAATACAAGAAGTTTTTAAACACCTTCTTTTGCATGTTTTATAGTACGTATTAAATTAAATAAAACTTTTAAACTGGAATCCATACAACAAGCTCTGAACTATACAGTAACATACCGTTAACACTGACAACTGTGTAGCACTGAAGTGTTACAGGCAGAGAAGCTGTGGTTCTTTTATAGAAAACATAAAATGCACCTTTCAGAGACCAAGCTTTTGCCCTTTGCCCGTTACCATACCTGTCATCTGTCAGCTCCTTTTATGAACCCCCTGAAAAAGGAGAAAGGGACAGATTCTTTTTGAATCAGCTTGAGAAAGACTGGTATTTTCATTTGCACCAAAGTGTGTTTGAACACAGAGACATACAGAGGTGAAAGATGTCAATGAAAGGCAGAGGCAGCTTTCATGATTCACATGCTGCCCTTGTTTTGAGCAGAGTGAGAGCCAACCAGAATCATAGGGCCATTGTGTCAACTTTGAAGCAAGACTGAAGGCACACAGACATTACTCTATGTCTTCAAGGACTTCCTTAGGTCAGTCTTTTTGACCCCCAGTATTTTCCTCTCCAAGGGGTTCACTAACAAGGACAGGAACACTAGGTTGAAATGTTATGCAAGGTCAGGTAGGTGTGGGATAATAGTTTGGTTAGCTATTGATGGGAATATAGGTATGTCAAAGCTTTCTGAGTCTTGAAAAATACATTTCACTTTTAAATAAAAAAGCAAAAACTATTGTTCATACTTATGAGTCGTGCCTGTGTTCTGTCAGATTATTCAACTTTGACTTAAAATGATAAGACAATAAAAGAGTACCTCATGATAAAAAAAATCAAAAGATACAGTTTCACAGTAGACCATCCCTGAATAACTTTCATTTCTTCTCCATTTTCATGGATCCCTCCAATGAGCTGTGCTCACTAGGTAAAAATGTCTGCTGTATGTTTTACCAGCCAACAGCTGACCTTCCTGATAGGTCACTAGATTCCTAACAGAACACATGTACATGAAGAAGAACTAGCATTTGGGAGAACTGAAGGCTCTCAACTGCAGAGCTGACAATTTCACAACACACACGATGGAGGAGTTGTGAGGGCATGCAATTGGAAGCAGGCTGTTTTTGGCAATGAGGGAGCAGGTCAGCTTGCTCCAGTGAAAGGCACACTGGAGAGGAGGGCTCGCACCACCAGAGCTCTGCAGAGCAGTGGCCCACATGGCAGCACAGGAAAGAAGGCGAGATCTAAACCAACCTGGGAAAGCTGGAAGGGGACACAAAGCTAAGCAAGAAGCTTCAAGTGGATGCAAGAGCAGATGGGGCCCAGCTTGAAAATGCATGAGCAATTCCAGAGTCGGTTGACAAGCTGAGCAGCTGCACTTTATACAGAAAATAGGCTGTGCGTGTTGTTGTATCACGTATGGTAGGGAAACAAAATGCTTTATCATGGGGCTAGAAAAATCAAGTCTGACCTTTAGTGAAGGAGTACGCTGAGTAGGTTCTGGGGAGAAAGAATGAAGTGGGAGAGTGTATCTCAAAGATTATGGGCCTTAATGAGCAGAATAGTGGCAGGGCTGTCAAAAAAATTAGAAATAGAAAGTGGGGGGCAAAAACAGACCAAAGAGTTTTTCTGATTCCTGTGGTTATAGAAAAAAAAAGAGAAAGGCTGAGATGATTTATTGTTTAAAAACAGAGAGGTCACAGGAGGTGAGATTGGCTTATAAATTATTACCACAAAGAGAAGCTAAACTAGGTCATTTGAAACAATAACCTTACCAAGTTGATCAGGTCCTCCTGAATGTCTCGCAGTTTCCCTTTAACACGCACATTTGCATTTTCAATGTGGTGCAACTTCACATTTAGTTGATCAATTGTCACACGAAGTGTTTTGTGTGACAGCTCCAGCTCTTTCATCCTGTGATAGTGAGAATGAAGATCTCTGCTAAATAAATTCCACTCAGTACATTTCCCGAGGGATAAGCAGTCATCAGCAATGCATCAATTTATCTTTACTTTTCCATCTTTCTCCCAACAATAAAATAGTAACAAATTGTTGATCACTAATAAGAAACACTCAGTTCTTAACAAGTCTGCTGGAGTTTGAACATTACGTTGGAGACTCTCAAAGCCGTTAAAGATAAGGTCTACACTTATTCTCTCTGATGGCTTAATACAAAAACCACAAGCAAACACATTTACGAGATTAATGTTCACTGAAGCTTGGCACACTATACGAAGTAAAACTTGCCATAAAGACAATTACAACACTCTGGTCTCTGTATACATCTGATCATTTTGTTAGGTTCACAGTTAGCAAATTCAAATTTGATGATGATGGTAGATGTTTCCCATCAAAATTAGGATTACAGGTAACCTACAAGTAACTATGTGTCTTAACAGACCAAAGGGAAAACACCACCTTTCTTGTAAGATATCTCACAATGGGTACTGAAACCTATACTACACAATTGTATTGACTTTGCTCTGCTTGAGCTGTTCTCTCATACTTTCTTTGTTTCGGTTTTGAATAAAGATTCTTCCCATCTTTACCTCCACAAAATCTTTGTTAAAATAGGCCTATTCCTATGAAAGCTTCTATTCCAAAAAAAGTTTCATTGTTATTTGACAAAAAGGATTATTAAAATTTTTCTGGCCAAATCCCTTAATGAATCAAAGCAATTAAGAAGTTATAGAGACCATTATTTTGAATGCCATTTATATTTTCTAGCCTTTTAACTATTTGCCTTTGTTTAGAACAATGCAGTTGGTAACTATCAAAAACCTGATCTTATTATTCTAGTCAACTACATAATTAATGCTTAATGGCACCTTTACTTACTGTAATGATCAGCATTAACACACTGAACTAGAGGAAACTTTCTGAAACAAGGACCTGGTTTTGCAACACAATATTCCAATTATCTCTTAAAAGGAAATTAAACCCTTAGAAAGAAAGGGTTATATTTTATCTCATGGTGTAACCCCAGCTGTCAACTAGCGGCTAACCACAGAGTTGCTTCCTCACTTCCCCACACCCCTTCCTCAGTAAAAGAAAAAAACCTCAGGGGTAGAAATAAAGATAGTTCAATGGAACAATGATGGGAAAGGAAAATAACAATATTAATAATAATGGTAAAATAATATACATAATAAAATAAAACAATACAAGTCACTCTCTCCACCCGGTGATTGGTTACCCAGGCCATCCCAAGCAGCAATCACGAATCCTTGCCCCCCCGGCCAGATCCCAGTTATTTACTGAGTGTGATGTCTGTGGCATGGAATATTCTGTTGGCCAGCTTTTTCTCTCTGTGCTCCCTCTCAGCTTCCATAAGAAGCTGAAAAAGTCCTTGACTAACATAAAATATCACCTGGCAACAAGTAAAACAACATGCATTATCAGCGTCATTCTCATGCCCAACCCAAAATTACAACAGCTACTAGAAAGAAAATTAACGCTATCTCAGCTGAAAACAGAACAATTTTACAAGCAGAATTTACCCTTTATGAATATTTAAAAATGAAATATCCTGATAAATCTGTCTGGTTATTTCCTACAAGATTTTAGATGATACTGTATATCCAATTTAAATAATAAAAACAAAAAATTGAATATTGCATTTCTATTCTGACAAATACACAAAACACTTATACATCCATCTTATCAGGCACCCTAAAACCTCACAAACTTTTCTTTTTGCTAGTTTTGCATGTATTATTGGGGAAAAGGGAAAAGTACATGTATCACATCACATTAATTTTGAATACAAAGTCCCCTTTTATTTACCTGTTTCTTAGGACAGAATCTGACTCCATGTAATCCTCCAGAACAAATTTGAGTTTTTGTTCTGACTTTTCCAGCTCTTTTATTCTGAGGTTCAAATTCTCTTCTCCAGCACCGTTTGCTCCTTCATTGGGTATGTTTGCATCTTCTAATTCCTGGAAAAGACAGGAAGTATCGATTTTAACATTGAAATTCAAGATCTCAAACCCTTCATTACTGGGCATTTTAATACAGTAACAAAATTCTTGTTCTCTCCCAGATGAAGGATCCATGATGAAAAAACACCAAATAGGTTCTCAATGTACTGCAGAGTCTAAGCATGGAATAAAAGAGTCTAAGCTTCTGATGATCAAATGAACAGTCTTTCTCAATTCTGAACACATCTATTATTTATGAGAAAGTCTCATTTCATTAGCTCCAAAGTAATTCAACATGCATGAAAGGAGCTGCAGTTCACAACATAAGATGCCCATAAAAGATTCAATTAGATTAATTCATGAAGGAATTACGCAAAGTTTTGAAAAGAGCCTAATTTTCTACTAAATAGAGGAATAATAAAATTGAGTATGTTTATCACAAAAAAATCATACCTATTTTGGATAAAAGTATTATATATATATATTGTTTCAAGACATAAGATTAAAAAGGGATATTTTCTATTCAAATTACAATCTATGACTATTTAAGAGAAACATTCAGTGTATTTAACTTGTATATTAGAATTCTGCATTCAGTTAGGTAAGTTTGGTTCCTTTGCCTCTTTTTAGCAATAGCTCTGAAAGCTCTTCAGCCTGCAGTTCACCTTCGTTTACAAAAACTCTCCTCAGTAAGTATAGTCCTACAACTGGAATCTGCAAAATGTCTGATTTTGCTCCATTTGTACTGATTTGGAATTGGAACTGTAACTGAAATTGAACCACTGAGTCTGGACTTATTCTCCAGGAAATAATGCAATTATTTTTTTTTTTTTTGGGGGGGGGGGATGAATAATGCTGAATCTACACAGCCAAGAAGAAGAAAAAGTAACATTTATTTTTTCCACTAAAGAGTAGAAAACTCAGTGCAAAAAAGAATAAACAGTTCTTCTCTCATTGCCCCATGTTTTGATATATGCTATTCATATATATGGTAAATTAAATGAATTTTGATTCTTTTGGCTCATTTTATCGCTGACACAAGGACATAGAGCTCAAAAGATTCAGCCACTCAGTCTCTTGAGAATCCATGATAGTTAGAAGCTACAGATGTGGAAAGACAATTTCCACATGGACAACAAAGTTCAAACCACTTTGTGATTTTCCTTAGATTTACCAATCTCAGTCCCTTCTTAGAGATGACGCATGTCTGAGACAACATAATCATGGCTCTCCCCTGACCTGTATCATTTGTCAAATAGAACAGTATATTTGATTTTTAGCTCCTTGAGACAGTAATATTTTCTCTGTATTTATTTGCAAAGTGAATAGACATCCTGCTCCCTGGTAATGGGCATCCCTGAGCACCACTGCAAAAAGAATATATAATAATAGTGGACATTGTTCCTCTGCTTATTAACAATTTACAGTGAAAACCAAGTTAAAGTAATTTTCAACTCTGCCCCAGTCTAGTACCCAGCTCATAAGCTGTAAAAAGAAAAATTCTTAGCAGTATATTTTGCAAAAAGTAGCCAAGAGATAAAAATGGAGAGACTGGGTCAGCCAGGAAATAATCTGACACTTTAAATCATTACTGATTTCTGCTAATATAGATCTATTACATGCTCTTGTTTATAAATAAATAAAAAGTGCACTTTTATTCACTGATACAAATATAATGAAAGTTAATGCAACAAATTCTAAAGTTTATCTCAAACCTCACAATTCATTAGGCCTCTATGCTTCTGATGCTCCATCCTGAAAACTGCCGAGTACTGCAGCATAAAACCAGGGAAGCTGTTACAACTGATATCAGAAACAAGAAACTTATTGTTTCCTTTTTTTACTTATATAGTTGGGAGAGGTGATTAAAAGCTTGTGTCAGAGAAAATAAAAATCAGACCCTTCATCTTGCATCAAATAAGTATAGCCATTACACCTCTGTAATAAATATTAATACACAATGGATAGTAAGACCAGAAAGCCTTCCAAATCTACATTCTGCTAGCTCAGCACAGACTAGAGATATCATAGGTGTTACGGAAAACATCACCAAAATCAGCCAGTTTCATTGAGAAAGCTATCACATGTGAATTACAATGTAACAAAATGCATAAAAACTTGAGAAACCAAAACTGCTCCTACCTTTCCTGCTTTGTAACGCGACGGTCTCCTATCGCCGCGGCGCGGTCACTGCTGCAGCCACATGGTTGTGCTTAGAGTTTCATTTCCAAAGCAGCAGTGAGCAAAACTACATCTATGAGAAGCAAGATCATTTCTTTGCCAAGTGAATCACACTTCCCAATTTCTGTTCCCTCATCAGCACCCAGTTTGGTCATGCCAAGCTCTGTTTATCTCCCATTATGACCCTTCTCTTTAGAGGAATGCCAAAACTCTTCCTATTGCAGTGAAGACCTCATTTTTCCACATTCTGTCATCACACTGCTAAAAGCTTTAACTACAACATGAAAAATGTGTATTTGAAAACACATTCTCTAAATGTTTCCTCCTTTTGAACACCACCTTGTGAGCAACACGTTCTTTTGGTGACCAAGTTTCTGAACTTCTGCATGATCGTTTCCAATTAAAATTGTGCTTTGTAACCTGAAACGGGGTTATTTAGGCCCTCACAGAAGTCACACTTTGCTGCATCTGACTGAATTTCGTGGAATGCATCAGCTGCTTCAGCAGGTAGATGATGTTTTCTGGAAATTCTTTGTGAAGACTAAATCTCTGGTCTCTTCTTCAGAGCCAAAAAATAATCAGAGAAAATTGGCTTCTTTTGAGGCTGATTCCTGCACAGTGAGATACTCAGTTGCTATGATAAATCTTTTCCTCAGCTTTCTTTGTGCTGCCTTGATTGCTCTCTGCCTTATGTTATTTTTTTCAATCATGATTTCCACTTTTTCCGATGTATTGTCATAACCATCTTATTCTACTCTATGTTCATGTTGGAGTTTGCTGTGTCCATGAGAGCAGGCTTGTTTCTCTGTAGCTTTTAGTGTAGCCCTTTTACACACAGATGATTTTCAAGAACATGTGAGGGATGAGAAAGTTATCTTTTAATATTGTGCTCTTAATATTTTCAGCTTAAAAGTCTCTATTTCTTCTCTATTGCCTTTCCAGCTCTGAAAGAATGATTTGCTTTTCCCTCTTTGAAAGAAAAGCCTAACATTTTTGAATTTTCTAACTGTTCTCCATCTTAAACAATTCTTTTCAACTTTCATTTTTTCTATCTGTGCTTCACTTCACCAAACTTTTTTCTTGCAGTTCAGGTGGCCAGCGTCCTTGAACGTTTATCTAGTTTTGCTGGTTGAAGTTGTGCCACTTTTGCTTCCTGGTAGCTAATAACACTTTGTTTTATTTCACCTGGGAGGATGCCATGATTGACAAACATTTATTTTCAACTATTTCTCTCATCCCATTCATCTACACACCCACTTCTTCAAGCCTCTCTTTCTTCTTGAGGAGATAACTGAGCACAGCAGATCACGGTATCTTTTCCTAACATCTCAGGCCACCTTGGTATTTTCCATTCTCCCAGTGCTATATTTTCAAGTTATTGCCTTAATTTTCAATAAACATTCAAAAATAATTTCTGCCACACAGTTCTTACCCACTTCAAATTTTTCTCAATTTGGTCTACCATGCTTTCTTTCTCCAAAATCCACCTCTTCTCCACCTGTGGACTTCTGAATTTAATATGAATTTTACCACTTTGGGTTGTAAACCTCTATTTGTTTTCAACGTTGAACAGGTTTTTTCCTGTCAGCTACTTACTATAGAGAACTTATTATCAAACACTTAGCTTTTTTTATATAGATATTAAAAAGGAGATTCTGTGTTTTCTGGGTGAAATGCAAACCACGTTTGTTGAAAGCATGCAGTATGGAGACAAAGATCTCAGTACTGTAAGAAAACTATTTGGTAGATAACAGTTCACGTAGCAGCCAGTAATTGCACTTGTATTTTTTCCAGTGTTTGATTGGTGTGAGAGTGTAAATTCTGTTTAGATTTTTTCAGTGTTTATGATGTGCTGGTCCTTATTTGATTATCAAGTCGTTCCAGCTTGAAGCTATATCTTTTTTAAAATCTCTAATTTTAAATTCAAATATCTTGCAGCTTCAAGTATTATGCAAACTTGTTTATGAAAAAATGCACCAATTTAAAGCTGCTTAATAAATATTTTCTATGTTTTTGCACATGGACTCAGCTGTTCACTCCATAGGTTCTTTTAATAGCCTGTACAGAAAACAAAAACAGAAAACAAACAACAACAAAAAAAAGTCTGCTGAGCTTTAGATAGGTAACATTAATTTAGAAATAAGTTTTGGCAACCAGCCCTAAATTCACAGACAATACAATCTTTTTCTAAAGTTTATATTAGCTTCAAAATAACAAGAAACAAAATTGTTATTAGCAAACCATCTGATTTACCTTGACATAAAGGACAATGTTCGAGAGCTGAACTATATAGTTAAGTCTCTTAAAATAGGTTTTGCTGTGTTACATTAATCAGAGACAGATTTACATCTGGCAAGATGAGTTAAAGGAAATGTCCCTCCACAATAGCACCACAATGTGATGTGTGCTCCTAGAAATGTGAGAGTTGAGCCGCTGCATGGCTACACAGCCATTATCCTTGTGTTAGCCCCTCAAAATGCTTGACACTAACCTTGAATTTAACTGCATAAATTGTTTGGGTTTTTTTTTTGTTTTGTTTTGTTTTTTTTAATAAGAAGAATAACAGGTTACATCTGCACAATATATTTTCTGTATTTTCTGGAGACTAATTATAATATTTTTTTTTCCAAAGGGAACTCATGATACAATTAGCTCTATTATTACAGAAACCTATAAATCAGGCCTAAGCCCTGAATTCATAAAAATTTTTGAAATAACAGTATTTCAAAATATTTTAAATGTAATTGAAAAAATTCTGATGAGTCGCTAAGTTTATAGAATGTTCTTAAATTTTCTCTGGTCTTGGCCAGTATACTTTTAAAAACAAGTATGTTCATCTATATGTTAGCACCTCTAACCCTGACTGGAGTAAAAAAGCCGAATGAAACTCATAGACAGTAGTTTGGTGACTTCCTTTCACATTACTCTGCCAAACTGACATTAACCAAAATAGCATCTGTCCTTTCCAATCTCCACAGAACAGAAAATCCTGTTCAAATTGTGGCAATGTGAATAGTGTACCACAAGGATTTTTCTTTCTTCAAACACATCTCTATAAGCATATGCTCAATTTTTGACATAATAAAGGAAATTTCAAAAGGAATGCTCAAAATGCTGTAAAAATATTGCTTGTTTGCAATTACTATTTAACACCCATCTAGCAACCAAAAGACATTTATTGCACTTATAACAAATCAATAACACCCTTGGATTGCATTCTACCCATCTGCATCTACTGTCGTGTTATTGCAAAATACATAACATGTGCAGCAATGCTATTAATGAAAGACAGCCCCAAGTGATGCTCAGTTCCCAAGAGCATCAGAGAGCTCATAACTGAATGTACTGAGAGCTGAATAACCCCTTAAAGTGCCCATGATAACACAGATTTGATTTTTCAAAAGTACACATGATATGGGCAGAAGAAAATACTGTTTCAAGCTCAATGAAAGATAAATATAATGGCTTTTTTTTGGTAACTATTGTCATTATGCTGCTTTTTCACACAGTACTTGATAGCACTTTCAAAGGGCTTGATTAACTGCATCTCCTACCATAAGGAGATTCCATGAACATAATTCACAACAGATCCCAAAGAAGAAAAAACCTGGTAAAATTGTAAAAGTGAAAACACTGTGTATTTTCAGTTTAAAACCAAAATCAAACAACAACAGCAACAACAAAAAGACTGTAAATATTCATAGTTTTAAACCAGAGCTTAACTCTCTAATAGGCTGTTGAGTTACCATCCTTACTGAATGGCAGTGTGCAACTTGCATTCCTCCAGGGCAGAGGGCTAGGACTGATTTTCTAAATTGCATTTCCCAGTTGTTCTGTGTGAAAGGTGACCACTGCTGCTACAGAGCCTGCTATAGCTGAAGAAATTCACTCTGTCTTCTGCATTGAGCTAAAAGGACCAGGACACTGCAGAAATGATAGTGGGAACGATGGCAGTGTCTCAAGGGAGAGACACGGAGGTTTCTTACCCTGGCCTGTTGACTAGATATATGGAGCATCAGTCACATTGCAACCTCCTTCATCATCATCTCATAAAAGGGAAATCAGGTTATTATTTCCTAAGCTATTTTGTGGCTTCAGGGATCTTGAAGAAGTAAAATGAACCCCTTTTTGTATGGGTGATGCTTGCAGGGCTTTTTAGAAAACAAAACTGAAACCCAAAGAATGTTTGCCACCCCTCCACCCAGCATGACAGAAGATAGGATCCTACAGCAGTACCTGAAATTTTAGACAATATGTGTCTGCTCTGCAGAACTGAAAAACACCCATTACAGTTAGGATTTTGCATACTAAGATACTGACTACCCTATCTCATTGAAAACTCAATGACTTTCTGCAGAATTCTAGGAAGGTAACTGACGGCATCCAAGTCAGATTTTATAGGTGACTCTTCCTCTCTGTGCCACCAAAACCCTGGTGGTTTCAGGGTCTTATGATTCTCAAAACATGGCAAAATCTAAGAGTTAAAAATTTAGTACAGAGAAATATAAAGAATACCAACCACACGTCTTGGTTCAGTTGTGTCATCAAGGCCACAGAATGAATGCTAGTGAAAAAAACAAAAAAAGGAACAAAAACTATAACATAAGATCAAAAGAAAATGAGGAAAAAAGAAAAGAAAAAAGATGTAAGAAATGTAATATGAAATCCAATGACATTAGTTTACAGCAGTTAGTCTTACATCAATATTAATTGGATTGATCTGAAAGAGAGATACAGTGTACCAATCTTACTTTAAAAGAGGGCACAAAATTCAATATTTGAGGTCAGTTTTATAAACGGTAATATTTGTGGATTATGCAACTTCAGAAATATTTGGCTCAGCTCTGTGACTCTATTAAGGGGTACTTATAATTACATGCCCAAAAGCTTTCCTGAACCAAGACTTACCAAGCCAAGGGCATGAACTGAATGCAACTTAAATGGTAGAGAATCAGTTATGAGAAAAGCATGATGTGTTTTAACAGTACTTGTTCCTCATGTATCAACCCATAGAATAAAAACTGAGATTTTACATCATTCTTTGGATAGCCTTTTGAAGCAGAACAGTTTGCTGGAAAATTCTATAGAGTAAAAATGCTGCCATCCTTATGTTCTGATTTGACAGAATTTTACATAAAACTTAAAAATGCAATCCATTCCTAAAGGAAAATAAAAAGCCAAACTCATGACAGGGTAACTATAAGTAAGTGGTGGATTGACCCTAGCTACAACCAGCAATAAGGCTCAGCAATAAATGTTTCCTTCAGAAGCGTAAGACTTCACTCCATGAGAAATGATTGTGCTCAGTATCAGTAGCGTGTAGGTGTCAGTCTGCACCCACTGACATATTAAACCAAACAATGAATTAGAAGTTTATCATTTGTTGATTCTCTGGCAACACTTCCTTCAGACAGTGAAATTCAGAATGGAAATTCAGAATCCCAAGGAAAAAAAATTCAAATGTAATACAGATAGAAGGAAATCCTCCACCCACACAGGAGCTGAAGGATAACAGAAAATGATGAAGCTTCTTTGAGATCTCCTGTTAATGTAACATTAAGGCAAAGAGAACATTAATCATTTTACCTCATTACCAGCTTTCTGCTAAGCTTGTGATTAAGCTGTTTCTTTTCTAATGCTTTTCCCCACCCATTGCACTGACAAACCAGCACAGATAATACTAACTTCCATTTTCAAAATTAGCAGTCTAATCTGATATCTACTCTATCTCTTACCCTAATGGCAATGATTAAAGGCTTACATTTTGGCAACAGTAACATCTAGAGATTTTGGTGTTTTAGAATAGGTGGATAAACACTAAATATTTGTGTAATATGCAGAGATATCCCCTATCCCTTAAGTTTCTCTACCATGAGGAGCACCTTAGACATGACTGGCTGCAGGTATAGAAGTGGCCTGGGGCAGAAGAGGGTAAATGCAGCAAAAGAGCTCTTTAAGGGGTAGACTGTCTATGTTTCTCTGCTGGTGGAAATGGGAACCACTGCCCCCCTGATGGATACAGACAGAACAGCCTCAGCCAGAGAGTAGTAGGGGTGATGTAAAGTGACAATTAGCAACAGCAGCAGACAGCCCAGCTCCTTACAGCTCTTCTGGTCCTTCTACAAACCCAGCTGGATATCACAGTTCAAAAAATGCAGGACGAGGTACTGCAGAGGGGAGGCAAATACTGTGGGAGCAGAAGGGGCCAAGGAAGCTGCTGAGGGAACTGGAGCTGCTGGAAGGGTGGGCTGCCAGAGGGGGATACAGCGGGGACGGCCGCATCCTGAGAGCAGATGTCTCTCAGTTTTGCAAACCCCACTGGCTTCCTTCAACTCCCATTCAGAGTCCTCCAAAAGCCTTAGTTTTGCTCTTTTATCCTGTTCTGGTCCCAAAAGAAAAAAAAAAAGATGAATGAAAGCTCCCCTAACTTCTTCATTCAGCCCAGCAGCAGATTTGTACCCATATGCACCAGAGAAAATGTGACGATGTGACTCAGCTGGGGATTAAGACACAGGTTTAGCAAAAGGAATGTAACCATAACATTTTGCTAGAGCTTAGAGAAAGCCCCATTGTCAGCCTGTGCCCTGCAGAACACCCCAAACTCCTCAAACATAGAAAACACTTGAGGCCTTGGTCCAGGAACCTCATGCCACCTCTTGTTTGGGCCCAGTGACCCAAATACATTTGCTGCCTTAAGCCTCAAGCTTCTTCAAAAGAGGGGAAAACTTGGAACTAGGATATTAATTTGGAAGTTGTTTTTATCTTAAAGCATGAATTATATTTTGGTTGCACTGTTCACCACATGCACCTCATTAACTTTTTTAAAATGTTTACTATTTGCAAGTTTTGCAAAGCAGTATTATTCAAAGAACAGAGCTGAGCTAACTGCTTCTGTCAGAGACAAATCTTTGTGTTGTTTCTTGTTCTAAACCACAGCAAATCGTCCCCCTTCTAGTCTAGCGTCTTTCCAAGACCCCTTGATTCCTTTCTGTACTTGACAGAAAAAACAGATAACAAGAAATTTTGAGCAGATTAGGGATGGAGCTTCATTTCATGCAGCAATGACTTGAACTCAAATTTTATCTTTCTTGTTTTAAAATAGACATAGCGATATTATGTTAAGTACTATCAAAATCAATGCAACAGTGAAAAGTAAATTAGCACGGAAACAAAAATCCATTTTTGTTTGCCCAGGCATTTATTTACCTTTTCTTCAATTTCTTTGAGTTGCCTCTTTTGAAGTTCTATTTTATCTTCTAGTTCTCGAATTCGCTGAAACAGAAAAGAGCAAAACAGAAATTATTATATCTAAATTGAAAAGCATATGAATCAAAAAAGAAAGAAAACAAATGCCCATTATTAATGTAATACTTCCTTTATAGTTACATTAGGCATGTTCATAGCATGAAACCATGGCATTTTAAACTGCACATTTAGAACATCCTGTTTACTATCAGGAATCCTAATTTTCACCCCTTGTTAATCATAATTTTAACATATACACACAGATAATTCCAGTTCACACCAAAGCTCTTAGAAGAGCAACAATCCTTTCTCTGCAACTACCAGAAGTTTTTCTACTTACCTCGACAGTCAGCAGATGATACTATTGCATTTCATTTTAACTCTCTGTTTTCATTTCCTATAAAATAAACTATGCTTCTGGTATAGTCACACTACATCAGAAAAGCAGAGCAAAAAGATTTTTCAGGTTGTCACCAACACACCATCCAGAGATTCAGCTCCATCCTATTACCAGAACCAACTCCCACCAGAGTCAGAGGGAACATCTCCTTCAGCATAGCTCTCCATATTTTAAAGGATTTTCTTTATTCGGTTCCACAAAGATTCTCCAAAAACCTGTTGTTGGGTCTATATTTATCTATATCTTATTTCTGTCCCCTTGTTTTCTTTCTATAAGTTAAGCTTCTTTTCTTTTTCTTCTATTTTTCTAGGCTTCTACATTAAGATGTATTTTATCACAATTTTAGAATATCATACTTGTTACAGGTAAAGTAGATTCATAGGTATTTTTAATAGGAAAAAACCTGGAATCTCCTGCTAAAAGCCACTGGGAATCAAAGAGCAACTTTATACTACCAGCTTTTGTCAGGATTAACTACCTGACCTTTGCCTGGCCTACAATAGTTATGGTTATTAACAGTTCTGAAATTTGAAATTGTTGCATTGTGTAATTTCTATGCATGAAGTTAACATAGCAGCTGCGGCACTACTCCCAAATTATTTTATTACTCCCAAGTTGATTTGAACAATAGTATCTCTTTCAAAACAATATTCAATCATTATTCATAAACCTATGTGTTCAACCGATGTCACTAGTTGATTACCTGCATTCAATTCAAAGACCTCAAATAGTGGGAAATGCCCCACAATCATGGTTACCCAGGACAGTTGCAGCAAGGCTGCTCCAATACTCCAATCCAATGACCTTTTTGTACTGGTTTTGAGAACTACAGAGTTTGGAATGAACATCTCAAATCTAACTTGGAGCTACCCCAAACACGAGGTACATCTGCCCTGCAGTTCCCCTTGCCTGGGGCATACTAGTCTCCACACAAATATTGCAGACAGATCACAAGCAACATCTTTGTTATTGTTGCTGCGGTTTAAAATAAAAGATTTTGCTTAAATGACTCTTTGTAATATTATGCAGTCCAAATAAGTCAATCAAAACCTCCACTGTACGGTGCTGCATTGATCAGAGATTTCCCCAGGTAATTTAGAAGCACAAATCAGATTACCCTCATGTGACACGACTGCTTGCAGCTTTGCTGACAGTAACAGATACCCTGAGCACAGCTGAATTAATTTCACTTTTCCTCTATTCCATTTGAATTGATTTATGCTGCATCCACTCCCTGCTCAAGACAAGTCTATCTCTCAAGCAATCACCTTCCTATACTATATGTACCAGGAATATTACAATGCCTGTAAAAGGCCATGGGATGAGAAGCAGGTGGATGTAATCACCTTTGAGATCTCCGGTCCATCATGTTTCACTCCTATTTCTGTCCCACTCATTCCAGCTATGCTGATTCCTACTTACAACCACATCCTAGATCTGAGTGACAGGCTTCAATTCTCTGGGGTACTCCTATGCCTTGTGTTAAAACTTGACCATGGTGAGATAAGTGGAGAGAAGCAATATTTTCAAATATCATTTTCACCTGCAAAATTCATTGTCTGAGATATTTTTTCAATATCTGCTAAGAACTCGCCTCCAGAAACAAAGGAAAATAAAAAAAGCCCCCAAACATCTGGCAGCTTTCTCACCTCAGGGTTTACAGCAAGTGTTATATTATAAAAGAACATGTTAATTGGGGTAATACAGCCTTTTTCAGATTTGGGAATTCTGTTAATTAAGTAAAAATGGAGATGTTATTATTCCCTTATGAATTTTTAATCTTTTCAAAAGATATTACAGCTATTCAGCTATTCTCTCCAGCTATTCATAATAGCTCTCAAAAAAAAGGCTTGTTTTCCAGTTCCCACCCATAACACACCATGATTGCTAACCTTTGTGAATTAAAAGAGTTTTAACAGCTGTGAGGTGAATAGATAGATATTTTTCTAAGCATCAGTTTAAATATAAAGATGATCTAGCAATTGAAAGGGAATACACATAGGTCTGAATTTCTTAGCAGTGAAAATCTACAAAAAAATCCTCAAAACAACTAAATTTATGTCAGTAAGACAGATGATATATACAGGTGGATATGGTCTGTAGGGCAGATATTTGCATGTGTAGACCTGTTCCAGACTTACCACTTAATGATAATATGTTGAAGACAGGTGACTAGTGTTTAAATAGTTAGTATTTCCCCTATATGAATGGAAATCACAATGCCAGAAGACTTACGTGCAAATTAGTAAGACTTTTTAACCAACTGCTTTACTACAGAAATCAAGAGTTCAAACGTAGGCAGGTCAGAATTTGTTCCAAAGCACAACTGTGGGCTGTAGTTTTTCATCAGGTGTCAAAGCTTGGGGGCTGTTTACTTCTACAAGTAAAGTAGTAAACAGTAAAAACCAAGTAAAAACAAGTAAACAAGTTTTCCCCTGGAGTATTGTAGGAAGGATTATTCAGGAGAATGAAGTGGGTGTAGCTATTCCCATCAATATCCTCTGATTGCACAGGGTCAGCATTGGAAGATAGCCTGCCTGCCTCAGCTATTTATAGATCCTGAAAATTCAGATTTAATTTATTTATTTCCATTTAACAGCAGAGATGGCCTTAAAAATATATACACATATATGCAATATATTGTCAGGAAAAAAAAGATTTACATCTGCATATAATATTTAACACATAACAATAATTACTTTTCCCCTACCTGCATTTACAATATTTTCTTGATCATACAAAGATAGCAATTTTCAAAAATATGACTTAAAAAATATTTGCAACCTACATGCAATAATTCTAGCTTTAGCAAAAAGAAGTATCTTCTAAAAGTAGCAAGAGATGTTTCTCAAAGCTGATATTAAACTACTGAGAAGGGAAATTACACAAAAATTGCACATAGTAATTAAGAGCAAAGGCAGGACTGCTTGAGATTCAGTATAAACATTTACATCTTTATCTACTGTTCCTTTTATTTGCAAGAATTAGCAATCAAGAATCTGTAAACTCACTCTCAGGTTTTCAACACTTGATTAGATGCTTTCAGTGAATTCTGATTTGTTTATATTTGCAAAAGCATAATTGTGACAACAAATCATGCAGAACAATTTTATTGTTATCAATAAATTCTACCTGCTTTCATGCTTCAGGACATAAACTGGTGATCAGTAAGTCAAGCTTTTCCTACTATGTCATATAGAGTTATAGCAATTGTGCTGTAAAAGACATGTTCAGCTCTACCCTTGACAAGGGTCTCAGAAACCTTGCAGGGAAAATCCAGTGCATTTTCAGCTGCACAAAAAATTATGCGAGAAAGCAACAAAATCTACTATAACTTGCTCTCAAAACAATCTTTGTTGAGAAGAAAGCCACAGACCACTCTTTATTTTCTTTTTTAAAAAGGGAGGAATGGGAGGTGTAGTTAGAAACACCTAATATCAGCACAGCTTTTATGTTTCCTTTAACCCCCCCCAGCATCCTCACAGTCCGAGAGAGGATGAGGAACAAAGTGGAGCAGTGATCTGCTGGGTTCTAGAAATTCCTGTGATTCTATGATTAATGGAGGCCCCTCAGTCACATGAGTGCACCTTTCTGGGACTGACAGGGTCCACAAGAATAACATTGTGTTGTCAAACCACAGGGCCGTACAAAGGAATTGCTGTAGGCAAACAAAGAGCCACAGTCAGGCAAAAATAGTGCAAAGAGAATGCAACCATGAAAGAGAAGAGCACAAAATTCAATAAAATTCAGTGGAAACCATTAGGGACATGGATTCTTAATGCCATCCACCTTGTCTGCATTCAAAACCAACCTGCCAAAATAATGAATATTAATTTGTCAATGATTTTGTTATAATAGCAAATAAAACCTCACAAAACTTCTGAGTGATGGATAGGTAGATTTGTGTATACTCCCTGTTACTACCTTTACCACCCTGGAGCTCTCCTGAGTTTTGGAAAGAGGGTTGAAGGAGCATCCATTTCAGGATGGAAGGCACCTACTTAATAAATTGTCCTTCCACTAGCAAAGAAGTTTGTTGCTGCTTCTGAGTAAGTGCTTGCAAGCTGCCAGAAAGCAGCAGGGGCTGAAAGGGCCCTACTTGCTGTACTGAGTTAACAGCAGATGGCTCTGCCTGCCAAGCTATGGCTGAAACAGCAGCTTCAGCCTCAGGAATGAGGCTCAGCTGTGATATCCATATGCATTTCCAGACAGTTACATGAACAGATTTTAAGTTCCGTTATAAACTTTTTCTTAATAGTAATTACATATATATTATATATACAAAGGTAGGTGACACGGCTGTAACCCTGATGGACAGCCTAAAAACGCTAACAATTTGGTAAGAGAGAAAGCATCCAGAAAGCTAAAGCATACATTTCCTTTGGAAACTGTAGTGTGAAGACAGGCATATGACTGAAAGCCTGCTAAAGAACCCTAACATGGCACTATATAGGACATGACATTACCGAACAGAGCTATAAAAGGGAAGTTTACCATCAGTCCTTTCCAATTGTATAAATTATATATTCACTGACTTCAGGGACTGTATACTGCCCGTCCTCTTCAGTTTGGTGCTCAGAGAGCTCCCAAACACAAAGAGCTGTCAAATTTCCCAACAGTGGGAACAAACCATTTTCCTCAGCAGAAGATTTCCTCCAAAATGCTCATAACCTTCATTTCCTTTCACCTCATGAAGGGAAGAAGTTTGTCTTTCTGGGAAATAAGGTACACTTCTTGAAGTGTAATCATTCACTCAAGCAATTACTTTGCTTGGATCTATCCAAGCAGATTTGCCTGGCAAGTGCCTTAAGTTTGTGTCTTCTAGTACTGGTAAGGAATTTAAGACAAACTCTTCCTTTCTGAGGTGACAGAGAGCTGAGACACCAAGATGGTCAGCAGTTCTAAACTTCCTCCAGAAGGTGAGGCTCCAAGCTCTCATGGGGCATTGCTGTATAGGTGGTATGCTGCCTGAGCTGGCCTATTCCTGTGTCTCTGCACCTACAGCTCCGTTTTCCTGACAGTTGGATAATTTCTGTGGAGACTATTGTTTTCCAAATACATCAAAACTTAGCAAAAGACTGGATAACCCTAGATGTAAATTCATTATTCTCATGAATCCCTTTGCACAAAGGTGCAAATAAAAGGATAATACAATTTTAAAAAATGAATGAAAGGCAACAGATTCATTGCAGACCATTCAAATCAGAGGTTAGGTCCAATGGAATGATTTTAATGCATTGCCAGTGGAGAGGTACTGATTTCAAAAGGGAAATTTCTGTATTTTTTAGCATGGTGTGACTCCTGTGGCTATACTGCAACATCAAGGTTGTGAGCCACATCTCTGGGACATCTGAGGAATCAAGGTTTAGGAGAAATACAAGCAACATGATGGTGGATGAGTGCCTGGAAATACTACTCTGCTTTCACTAACAGAGAAATTCCAATAACACATGCTTAGAAAGCTCAGCTTTCATTATGGAGCAGAGAAGTACAAATAATGAAGCCGATAGTAGAAACGATGGCATTGCACTTCCATTACTGAACATCATTGACTGGTCTAGGCAAAACAAAAAAATTGTTCTATTAAAAAAAAAGTTAAATTCCCACACAGTACACATGAAGTATGTGTGCCCAACTTGTGTTATAGTGGCAATCCATCCACATTGAATACCATTCCCATTAATACAGCACCCATTGTAAAGGAGTGCTGAAATAAATGGAAATGATTTATCATAATTTTGAGAGATTGTCATGGGAGGAATATTGGCATTACAAAGAAATAAAATTGTTCTCAGATGCAATGAAGTACCCTGCTACTCTAAGATGCTAGGTCCAAATTTCTTCCACCAAGCAAACAAAATGTGCGTATTTCCTCATTTGTTTTAGTTTTTCTTTCATGACCTTAAATTCTGATGAGAAGCAGACTGTGTCTCTTTACAGTTACATGCTCCCTTACACACATTCTGGTTTTTTGACACGATCTCCCAGCTACTTTTTTAGTAGCAAACACAGATTCAGAGAATTCTAGTGTTCTCCGATTATTGGGTAATGATGGGGGATAGGTGAAATGCAATTCTTTATTCAAGTCTTTTGTCCTCTCCAATTCACTCAGAGCATTAGCCAATCATTCACAGTCCTGAACTAACATCTCAGATGGCTTTAAATCCTCAAGGAGCTCTGCCAAATGCTACCAGGAAAGGAACTATAGAGACAGATTTTTTTCTGCCAGACAACAATGACCACATCATCCTTCATATAGGTGTCAAGCTGCAAAACTGATGTTCTTGTTTCCTAGATAAGTGTGCAAGTAGAGAGCCCATCTGAATAAACATACTCTTTTACTGTCAGCAACATCAAGATCAATTTATCTGTTTACAGTATATGCTCCTTGCTGTGCTACTATAGTTGTGAAAACACAAGAATGTGCTAATCAGGGGGTTTTGAAATCACCTTAATAGTTCCTGTGACACACTCTTATTGGATTTACATTCATCTGCAAATCCAAGAAAACAATTTGATAATTTTAGCACAAAGCAGACAAAGAAGGATTTGCTAAGCTGCTTAGTGCTTCGGCTCTGAAACATTGGGAAGGTTTAGGTTGATGTACATTTGCAGAATAAGCACCATGGATGGACTGTATCAGACATGAACCGTGTTTTGAATTTTTGAAGCCACCTTATGATCAAGAACGTATGGCATTCTGCAGCAAAACATAGCAAGGGAAACATTTTATCAGTCTTTCAAAAGGAAGAATCAATATTGTTTCATTATATCATTATTTTAAGCAGCTTCTCAACACTATTAAGACACAGGTACGTAAGATCTTTAATAATGTGAGCAGCATAACTGTGTTACATATATAAATTTAAACAAAGATGAACATAAAATGACTTGCCTTTAGCTATTACTCAAAACAGTAATAACATAATAGATAAAATTACTTAATGAAAAAAATATATTGTATTCTTGATTTTTTTTAAGAATGTATTTTAACAGTTCTTTAAAAGCCTCTATATGTTTACAATATAATTTGCATAGGTAATTGCCACATGCATTTACTCAAGCTGTTGGATTACTACTGAAAGGGGTCTGTACTCAGGAATCCAAATATTCCCTTTACTCCCATATTCCTTGAATGCGATTTTGCATAATGGTCACAAGGAAAAAGCAAGCACATTGAAACAGCATTAGCTTAAGCTATTTTTTTTGTCATCTTTTACTTTATGAATGAAAACTTAATACAAATTTCATCCAGTTGAATATGAGAATTTTTGAATATATATGTGAGTAGATCTCTCTGATTCTCCCCAAGGTCTTTCTTTACATAGCAGGTAAAAAATTCATTCCGTTCTATGTTCTGCTGTCTCAACCACGATAATCCAATTAATTGTTACCGAAGTAGCAGAATTGTTCTTGTTAACCTTTAGTATGTATTTATCTTTATTTTATCATGTTTCTTTATTTGTCTTCCTGAGGAGAATTACTCTTTTAGAGCTGCACTGATGCATTTCTCAGCATGAAAGTTAATATATTCCATCACAGTGGTCTTAGTAGTAAATCAGCGAATTTATGAATCCATTTAGCTTAAAATAATAATTTTTTTATAAGTTGATGTTGAATGACAAAAAATACAGTTTAATTTACTGATAAACTTGATTCACTATTTTTTTAGCACTGAGGCTCTTTTAATTTGTGCTATATTAAAAACTACATCATATACTGATATCTAACAAAAAATAAACAATAATTAAAGCCACATTAGCTTTAAACCTATAGAGGTTGGATATTCTATGTGGGTTCAGAAGAAAAAAAACATTCAACATCTTAAAATTGACATCTTGTCAGCCTAGACTCATTATTGGGGGGGGTGGGGAGGAAGAATTGTGTAATATTTATTTTGCATTAAATTATGGTATTTAAATAGCAAATATCCATGTAAGTAATTAACATGATATACGTACGAATTGTGCATAAAAAACACGTATGTTGTTCTGTAATAAACTTTGCAACACATTCTTGCCTTTCCTCAACTTCCACTGGTCTTTCCTAGGAAACAGGCTATTCAGGATTTCAGATTAGAGGATTTCAGCATTCAAACTTCAGTTGAGTTCTCTTGAATCTAATACTACTTTGAGGCACCAAGTTGCTCTTAACTTGAGTGCAACCTCAATTACACCTTGTTTAGGACAGAGGTAGCAGATCCTTTAGATATATTTTGTAGGTATTACTCCAGCCTGGCTATCATCACTTATTCAGACAAGTAGCATTACTAAGTCAGTTAGCATGGTTTGATTTGCAGCCCAAATATACATAAAATATACTTAAGGAAAAAAATGTAGAATAAATATACAGAAATGGCTACAGTTAACTCTCATCTGCCATGCATGTCATCTGTGGGAAATTACAGAACTTCACTGTGATAGTGTCATTATAGCAGCAATGATGCCTTGAAAGACTCAACATTCACTCCTGCATGACAAATCAATACCACAGGTCAACTATGATTAACCTAGTCATGATGTGCTTGATGAATACAGATTACAGTTAGACAGCTATTATACGAGATGCATTTAAGAGCAATTCATGAATATAAAAATGCATTATCAACAGTAATATATTATGTGCTGAACAGCAAAGCACAGATTTCTCAACCACAAGCATCAGTAATTACAAAAAAAAAAAAAACCCAACAAAAACTAAAATCACTGGTTGCCCTGTGTACTCCTCTTCATGTATAGTTGTATGCAAATGGCTGTGAATGAGCTTTGG
Source organism: Scolopax mira (assembly GCA_004320125.1). Taxonomy (NCBI): domain Eukaryota; kingdom Metazoa; phylum Chordata; class Aves; order Charadriiformes; family Scolopacidae; genus Scolopax; species Scolopax mira. Next base: position 104,705 of record BJBW01001703.1, on the reverse strand, counting down.
TAGAATCTTAACACTTCCGAATTAAAATAAAAACATTAAAACAGATTGTATCTATATAGATTTGAATGTAAAATTATCCGAGACTCTCCCAAATTATTACTGTGAAAGTAATCTTAGTAGGAAAACTTCTACCTACTTCCTAAATTGTGTGACAAAGCTGTGAGTTTTTGACCAAAGAAGCCTCTCTGGCAGAAGGCAACATGCCAGAGGAGGCAGTGTCTTTAATTTATCCTCTCTAACACAAGGCAATGTGGCAGAGCTCAAATTTAAGACAGTACTTCCTTGTGCCTATCAATGAGATACACTCAACAAAGCATTCTCCCGCACTCTCCCCTTTCCCCAAAAGCCTTCCCAGTCAAATGTTAAACCCTAATAATTCTCCTTGGGTGAAAAAATAGGTAGTCTATCAACCATAGTAGATTACACAGCAAAGGAGAGCAGAAAAACTGCTGGATTTATCCAAGCTTTAGCTGAACATCTGTTGTATGTCAAGTGGCAAATCTCAGGTTCCTACTTCACATTGGCAATTACTGTATTAACAATTGTGTGGTGGGTTTTTTTTTAAATTGAGGTTTTCAGGAAAAAAAAACAAACACCAAAACAAAAATTCAAACCAAATATTTACTCCAAATAGCTGAGATGATATAATCTTATACCTACAGTCATATCCAATCCTATGGATTTGTAAACAAAATACTCTCCCAGTGTGAAAAGGTACCCTACTTATGAGAGAGCCAGGAGAACTCATGGAGGAATGGCATTCTCTATTGCCTTGTTTGACCTTTGAGCAGTAATAACTTGGCTTTTCAGGTCAGGGAAAAAAAAATTGAACAAGCAAAATCTAGTGAAGGAAATTATTTTGGTGTTTATGAATTTCAAGCTGTATCTATATTTTGTCATTTCAGGATCGAGAAACTTATCTCTGCTTCTGACTTTTCCTTGGAGTCCATGAAAAAAAAAGTGCTTGAGGCATCACATTTTCAGTGAATCCTTCTCTGTGGCAGTGACACATAGAGGTCAGTTTTGAGTTAAACATGTTTTGTCCTAAAGGATTTTCCTATGGCTTCCTCTAGTAAAATGTACAAATAAAGTCACGATTTCTGCTTTTATTACTAATGAATAATCCAAGCTGGTCAGAGGAATGAGTGCTATAGTCTAAAGAAATCACAACTAAAATATTTACAGCTATATTCCAACCATTTAGAGTTGTCTTCAGCATTCCACAAGTGTATTATATTCAGGTCTAGAACTGAAACGATGGTTTCAGATGGTTTCTAGAACTGAAACTGAACTCCACCCAAGAATATTCCAACCCAAGTTAGAGTAAAACATCACTAGCTTAGTACAGTACTACAGTGCAATACAGAGAGAAAAAAGTTTTACACTTTTGGGCAACACAATGAATTAACATATGTTTTCTACTTCTTTTTTTCTTACAATTTTATACAAAAATGGGACTGCTCTGGGAAATTATTGGATTACATGAATAAAATCTGTCTCTCATATCTTCCCTGATTGGCAGCAACCATTTTTTGAACTGAGTGTGTGTCAGTCTGCTGCCCTTCAAGGATTTCCTAGTTTTTGTTTTTATTTAAAATAACCTAAAATGAAATCAGAATGAATTCTATTTCTATTATAAATTTTCTTCATGTTTGAGTACTGCCAACTGTGCAATTTGAATTAATCTATCCTAATTTAAAGCCTGCTTCTGATGACTTTCTACAATTTTAAACTCCAGAAGTAGCTACTTCGACTTCTGCGAAAACCAACAGGAATATATTTTAAGTTCGATCCCATCTGGGTTATGTAAATTTGTTTTTTTTTAATATTTATTAATGTCAGCCAATAACACAAACACAATATATTTTTAAGGTGATCTAACCATGATGCCATATGGATTTTTTTTTTTTTTTTTTTTTTTTTTTGGGGGGGGTGATTATAGGTTTTTGGTTGTTGTGTTTTTTTCAGGGAGTGGGGGAGAGGAATTGAGTTTGCTTAATGAAGAAGTTGATTTAACTGCTTCAGAAACACATATCACTCCATTTGAAATATTTTTTGTTAGAGATGTTTTTTATAGCCACAGCAACACATTTTTCCTCTCTTTCTTGAAATGGCTTAGCATGTTATATACATATAAAAAAAATACCTTTCTCAGGAGAACTAGTAATGATCTTCATATTTTCCAAAGCGCACAAAAATCATGCCACTGCACTGAATAGAGCACAAATGTTACTTTTCAATGAAGTCTTGCTAAAAATAAACCAGACACTGATTTATAAGAGCTTATAATAACAGTGTAGCACAATGAGACATTTTTGATGGCAGTATATGCAGGAACAGCAGTTGAACTGCACATACCCTGTGGCTTGAAGCAAATATCACAAGCTGCTCCTGACAGATTTTTAATTAACATATTTTGCCTCCTCCAAATAGAGAGGATGGTGTAAATCAAAGCACCTTCTTTGACGTAAAGGGAGTACTGTCAATATGCTTCAGCTGAGGATCTGTCCCCCAGACCTGCATGTTGCACTCTGGCTTTAATAAAAGCCCTGTATGCCTTAGCAAGCAGATCTAATCACACAGTCTGTCTAATTTGGCTCCACAGAGGCCTGGTTTCCTTCATACAGAATGGGTGTACGTGAATGGTTCCATTTATATACTAACGAACAATAATGATGTGGGGCTATGCACAGATGAACAGACCCACCAATGTAAAATGGGGCCTAATGTCCTAAAATACATTTATGTCACTGGAACAGTGTCAATACCCAGTGGCTGAGCTAAGGCTTTATATCTGGACAAAGAAGCACACATAAAGCAGCACAGGCTCACATTTGGACAACAGTTTACCCACTTTCTTACACACGCCCCTGTCCCTTTCAGACAGCACATTCCCCAGTATCTCACAAGCTAAAGTCCTCCAAGTCCCTGCATGAAGCAGTTCACCATTCATCACATGCCTTGTCACTTCTCCACTCAGCAATAGAGTCAAGGACAATTTCCATGCAGAAGGAGAGAACTCCTCCTTCTCCATGATGAGAGAAGGAAATGAACTCTGTATGCCTGACAAAGAAACTGACTCATAGGAGCTGGTAGTGAGCCTGACAGGATAAGCCAAATTGTTCTTTTGAAACCCTTATATCAGGCAGACCAGAAGTTAATGGAAGCAAAGAAACAGGCCTTCTGGAAGGGATCAAACTTCCAGTTTCAGAGAATTTGGAGTCTTTAATACAGGGTTTCTATTTCAGGGAATGCTTGAGAGCATTTGCAACAAGGACATTCTGTATTAAGCCTTCCGGGTCCATCATGCTGTCATATCATTCTCCATAATCTCCACTTCAGCAGAATAAGAAGGCTGGGGCAGACTGTACAAATATGACCAGACCTAGACTATGGTTTTGCCAAAATAAAGTGTAATGGGTGCTTGCTAATACCGCAATGTCAGCAAAAGAAAAGAAGGGATTCATTTAATGTAGCATCTAGGGAGATAGTACACTTAGAGTAGCTTCATCCACACCTTAGGACTCTGCCAATGCAGGTATGCTCTCATCTTTGTAGCATTTCAGCTGCTGTCATCTGCTAGCTTAGATGAATGTAATCATATGAGAATTAGCCCTGTGACACTACTGATCCATGCTAGGGGGGTTTTCTTTGGTTGGGTCTTTTAAGGCATGGATATCTGCATACAAATTACTAGGTTATTAGTGTTGATCACTGGTCCCCATAAGGACTCACAAATACAACCTTCAAGAAGAAAACAACTGAGAAGAAGAAAGAGGAAAACATTTCAAATGCAATCTGTTAATCTCCCATATCCAGGAAAATTAACTACTTTGCCTTTGTCTTTCCTGTCTACTGGGGGGGTTAAAAATAAATTACTAAAATACTTAGCTCCTTATTAAGCAGTAGAGCTTTAACATTAACGTGTCTAATGAGATGGGCACAACACGAAACTCCAGTGACACAGTATAGAATGGATCTGGAGACAGCTACATAAACATCCATGGCTAATGAGTATATGTTTACACTAGCATTTTCATTCAGAGAGCAGGAGCAACTCTCCTACTCTCTTTCTGATACTTTTAGCAGCAGCTGGTGCTTCCAGCTTTTCGTACACCATCGCTGATCTGACATCCATTAAAAAAAAAAAATAATTATCTCCTGATCTCAGTGTCACATGTTCCAAACTCAAGGAACACTGTGAAGGAGTAAGAGAAATGAGACCTCTAGGAAGTCAGAGCTCAGCTTTAACACTGGCACCATAAGCACTTCTTGTCACAGCAGGATGACAGGAGATGAGCACAGCAGCGCCAAATCAGTACATTACATCAGTTGTGGCCTATATTCACCTACAAAGCCAACCCAAACAGTGGGAGGCTTGAACTAAACTAAACACAGTCCTTGCCCCAGTAACCAGCATCTGAGACAGCAACAACCTGTTGAACACATCTGGATAGCAGAGTCTGTCATTTACAATATGTGATTCCAGATTTGCACAGAAAGTAGCAAGAGCAACTGGAGGCTGGTCCTCAAGATCCAAGACAACGGGCTGCATCTTCCAGAGGTTACTATAAAAACATTACTACATACTAAAATCCCTAGGAACACTTATTCTTGCTGGAATAAAAAAAAAAAAAAAATACTCTGAGACATGCAGTTCCCTTCTTTCCCTGAATATTTGCATAGAAAAATGAGCAATCCTACCAAAATTTTCTTCAGAAAATAATTATCACACTTGCCAGGAACTTGCCTGAATTCACATTGTCAGCATTTGTCCTTAAGCAGACAGACAAAGCTTTTATGAACCAATTTAAAGCCGTGAAGGCTCGCAAATGGCTTCTTAAAACACTTCCTGTGAATTCCTTCTTTAATTTTAAAAGATTTCACAATTACCTCAAAGAAATAGAAGGGGGGAAAAATGTAAAAACCTCAATTCCTGCAACTGCTGCTTCTGCCTTTCCTCTTTCGATCGAGTTACGCTGTTGCAACCTTCTATTTCGGCTTTTTCTAGTTTAGGCCTTAAACTTGCCACAAGCTCCCCTTGGAGTCCTGTGGAAGACTGTGTGGCTGTACACACACAAAAACAGATTGTGCAACAGGACCTTGTAGTGAAGACAGTTTTGTGGGTGTGTGTACCATGCCCAGTGCAACCGGGTCCCTGACGCTGCTCCTCTCTCCTTGGCACGGGAGCAAGACAAAGAGTAGACTGAGCGGAACTCAACGAGGTGAGGGTGAAGCGATGCTGTCGTACGGGCAGTGGCGGCGACCACAGAGGTAACACCAACAAGGAGGAGGGGGAAGAGAGAACAGGGGATTACCTGCTGTGCCTGCTGCAGCAGCTCCATTCGCTCGTGCAAGATCTGGCTGTCAAACTCGCGGCTCTGCCTCAGGATCTGCCGCCGCACCTTCTCCACTGCAGCTCGCAGATCCTCCCGCTGGGCTTCGGTCAGCGACTCGCTCGCCCACCTCCCCGGATCCTGCTGCAGGGCATTATACAGCGTGGCTTCCAGCTCCTGGATTTTCTAGTGCGACCCAAATCACACACAGACAACAGCCTGCCGTTTGAATCCAGCAAGCAAACCACCCGCCAAGAGCGAGAGGAGAAGGCTAGCAAGCGAAGGCTAAGGCAGGAGGGAAGGACGGACACAGACAGGCAGACAGAAAGCGGCAGCCGTGAGCAGTGAGGAGCATTCCACACAGAGTGCATGTAGCCTCCTGGCACTGATTTACACCCAGGCAATGCTTCCTGTTCCAGTCAATGATTGGTTTCTTCTATTTAAGAAAGTTCAGACGGTAAGTCTGTGCTCAGCACATAACAAAACCCCAGTCTCTGATGCTGAACATCACAAAGTTAATGCAAACGAAGAGATTCCCTTCAACTGCAACTGAATTGTTAAGCCATCCTACAAAATCAAAAGCCCGCAGGGAGAACTGCAAATAACAGAAAACTTGCTGTTTCCCTCTCTCTGGCCTTGCTGTCCTGCCATCCATTGCTCAAAGTCTATGTCACTGGCTTAGTTCCAAGTTGCCATAAGCAATGAAGAGAGGAACACTTGTATAATTGCATACACCATTCTCTTGCCAATTGCCAGATTCCTAACCAGATTCTCAAGTACTGACCAAAACTGTGGTAATTTTTCAAAGCAGAGAGCACGGGAGAACTTTACATTTGTACAGAGAACCGTATTCCCAGGAGTAAAGAAAGAAAGGAACCATGGCAGCTTCTCCCTGATTGCTGGGGTTAGTATGATCCTATTAAAAAACAGCATCCAGACTGACAATATACTTGGATCAAGAGCATCTGACAACATCCCTTTAGCCCTCATAACACCTTTGTGAGGTAGGTAATTCAATCCATATTAGCAATGCATAAACAGCTGCACAGAGAGGTTAAATGGCTTGCCCAAGGTCACAATGCTAAAAATAGAGCCTGCTTGATTTTATCTCTGTTATCTCTTCCAAGCACTAGACCTTGCTTCTTTTCTGGAAACATTTTCCACAGAAGAAATACACACAACATATAACTATTCAGGCCATTATATTTTGATTCCCTGAAATCTCGCTATTAACAAGGTTGGGTGTGCAGATTTTAACAACTCTTAGATAATTCATAACTGTTGCTTGGCCTGAGAGAAGGCAAAGTTGCAGCTTCCGTTTGGAAAACTAGGAAAGGTAAGGTCGTTTAGGACAGCACAGGAAGGAATCGCATAGGAAGAACAAGCATTCCCGACTTGGAAAGGTTAGCAGTAGTAATACTCACAAATGCTTAGGAAAAAGCAAAAATGGAAAAGTTCTAAAGTAACTTCTTGTGTATTTTACCAGTGATAATTTTGTGCACACATAGATCAGCTCTTCCTATTCCAGATGTACTAACAAGATGTTCACATATTTTAGAATTAAAAATGCAAGGCAAAATCATTACATCTCTTAATAGTATAGTCCATTTCCTAAATCTCCATTTAAGTAGTATTTGATTTCCTAGTCTGGCAGAAAAAGAAATCAATTTTAAAAAGAACCCTATACATAATTAAAAATAACAAAAAAATTTTAAAAATTCCCATATTTTATAAAATTTGTTCAAACATGAAAATTTAATGACTGATCTTTTCCTACCATGTATGCCTGGTCCAGAGCTTGCTTCCTGTAGTCCAGCTCTTCCTCTAAATAACCCTTCTGTTTACTGAACAGGTCCTGAGCAATAATAAAAACAAGGGAGTATTTGTTCTTTATCCTAATTCATGAAGAATCATAAATGCCATCATTTTTATGTGAGCTTGCCACTTGAATGCAAAGAAGAATCTATGACCAATGACCACATTCATCCTAAGGATATTTGGAATATCCAATTTACAATATGAGCACTTAAAATATGTGTATCATATTAACGAGTTGTACCTATAAAGTATAGACCTCTGCACCAGTGTACAAACCTACCTTGACCTGACAGAAGTGCACACAAGCAGAAAGGTGAATGGGAATATGCACGCGTGTGGTCCAACAGCCATCACCTGCACAGGGCAGGCCAAGGGAGGAAAGAGAGAAGCAACCAAGGGCACTTTACTGCTTCTCTGAAAATACCTGGTGGGCACCCTTAAGGAATTTATGGGGAAACCATAATCTGTACTGTCTTCCAGGCAGGAAACCAGACCATGCAGGGTCCTAGATGGCAGGGTCCTAGATGCAGCAACGTTCCCCAATGATGAACGAAGCAGAAGGAAAAGCTCATTCCTCAACTTGTAAAAGTGGGAAGCCAATCTGAGATGGGTAAAGTGATGCCCAGAGAGGTTAAGTGACTTTAACTGAAGAAGACTTTTCAACATACCTAAAATTTACAGGGTTTTTTTGCTTTTAAAATCAAAACTCAACAGCTTTCACAGTTTTACATATATATAAAAATATAACACAGGCTTGAATTTCAATGGAACTCAATATCCAAAAGCATAATGTTGCAAGAAAGTTGTGAACGTTTGAATGGCTGTTTGAATAGGCAAGTGAGATCTGTCTTGCCACTGCGCTCCTGCAAAACATGACTTTAGAGTGGTTTGGGTGATACAAAGTGGAACATAAAATAGTTACTTGATTTTATTAGCTTTTCTTTCAAGGCGGGTTTTCATACTCAAAAAAATGGTAGTAGTCCAGCAAGCAAAAAAGCTCTTTGAGTGAATTTAGTTTGTAGAATAAAAAAGGAGAATATTGGAAAAAACTCTTGTATTTCTCAACACATAGAATAAATGCCAAATTAAAAACATAGGGTGCTTAAGATGTAACTTTATTTAAGATTGTAACTCTTACTAACAGTATAAAAAACCCAAATGTTTCTGGTATGGATAGATTTGGTGGATATGGGATTGTCCCAAAGTCACTTATTTTGACAAATTCTGCCTACAGACACACATAGGGACTTCTCACAGTTTTTCTGTCAGCTCTGTAGTGCTGGCATAGAATCTGCCTAAGCACGAAGCATGATGATGAATTCTGACTCTAGATATTTGGTCTAACCAAATCCATATTGATCAGCAAATAAGTACTTCGGAACAGCTCAGAGCATAAAATGACCACAGATGATCTCCCACTTGTTAAGAACAACTCATAATTGGTGATAGTAACAACACACAAGTAATTAGAGGACTCAGAGGAGTACGTTCCTATTTGTTCTCCATATAAGAACTACAATATCTATTATTCAGGGTTTTTTTTTAAACTCGGAGTTCTTTTAATTACATAAGGAATTAATATTGAAAGTAGAACCAAAGTTTAAGTCAGACTTTGACCTTGGTGCTGGAATTCAGTTAGCCACAGATGGCCATCTATTGTTATTACTGCCATTTTCGGGTATACTACTTCAGCTGCTGGTCCAGAAGAGCAGGGGTCTCCAACAGGTCCTGTAGGTCATATTTCTCAGCCCCTTTTGGATATCTCCAGAACTCTGAAGAATGTAATATGGCATTAGACACCATGCCTATGCAACTGAATTCCACTCAGGTGATATTATTTTCTTAGGTGGACTACAGCAACAGCTACGTGGCTGTGATACAAGATGCAGTACCACCATGTGCTGTGTAACATATACTAAAGGATAGACTGGGTCCTAACAAGTGTCTCACATGAAGTAGGCTGACTTGCCCAAGATGTAGGGCTATGCAGAGTAAAAATTGAAAAATATCACAAATAATAAGTGTGAGAATAATAAACCAAGTTAGAAGGAAACTACTGTTTCCAAGTCCTTTTATAAAAGAATCTAGTATTTGTGGGCATTTTCCCTCTCCAAAATCTTTGCATGTTTCCTTAACAGAGTTAAAAATAAAGACATACTAAATGTGGAAAGGATTGTATCTATATTAAAGTATAACGAGTATGGGCTACACTCAGAGAACACAGTTTGAGCGCTTTTTTTTTTGATTGTGGCTCAAATACAACCTTCTTCAGTGGCCCTGGGCAAATCACTCAACCTCCCTGTCTCAGTTTCCCATTCTTTAAGATGAATGTAATGCTGATTGCTTATCTACCCGTAAAAGGTGTGGCGAGGATTAATCAGTGTTTGTAAAGCCATTTGAAGATGAGAAGCACAGCATGCAAGGTAAACTAATAAAACCAAATACTCGTTCCATAACTCTTTGTTTAACATATGGAAAAATCAGGTCAGTACAGCACTGAGTTTTTTAACATAAGGCAGAATTACTTTTGAGAAAACATTCTGTCTTTAAGCATGAAGACCCTGGGGCAAGAAAGGTCATCTGGAGTAAGAGGTCTTTACAACTTGTCCAGAAGCCGATACCAGAGAGCAAAGGAATATCCTTGAGAATTCTACTAATATGACCTCAAGATTAAAAGCAGACACTGTTGCCAGAGAAGTTAATACACAGAGAAAACACAAAGACAATTTCTCATTGTTTGGTTAATATGCTCTGTAAAGTTATGCCTTCGTGTTCTGATTGGTATATATTTTGCTATTTTTGTTCTATATAGCTTTGACAGCTGCGTCCCACCCCAAAGAATACCAGCAATAAACTGGTCTAGGAACCTTCTGCTGATGTTACCATGAAGCTATCTTTGTTAAGCTAAGAAAGGCAGCAAATCAACCCATGATTAAGTTTATACACATTCCCTTAAATTCAGTTTTTGCTAAATTAATTATAATTTTATTTATCACACCTTACCTTTTCGTTCTCCAGGTCTAACATCTTCTGTGTCAGTGCAGCTTCTGTCCCCTCTATCTGTTTTAACCACTATATGAACACAGCCATGTGAAGAGGAAAAAATAAAAAATGAAAAAAACAGACCTATTGAAAAATTTGCACCAAACATTTTGCAAGTTTGTTGCCAACACTTCCTGGTATATCCTTCCCCATTGCTACCTAAGTCACTTCGAATTTTGAATAAACAGGTAGTGAAAGCACAGGCAGAATGAAGGACTGTAGAAACATACTGAAGACTAACAAGTGGAGGCTGCTTTTTCTACAATAAATTCAGAGGGTTCCCCCCTTTTAAAATTCAAGGCACAAAAACTTGGGTGAAGAATGCAAAATCACCTTGATTGTTTCCAATTTGATATACCCAATGTTTATTGGCCTGATTTTCAAAACCATTGTATGATTTCAGGACAACAGCCATGCGTTTTTCCAGATGCCTATCTAAACAAAAAGGTGGCAAATTTGATTCTTTATTTTGCCCAGTTTGCTGCTCCCTTTGTGGGAACAGACTCACTTCTAAAACATCAGTAATGTAGAGGGAACAATAAAACAGACAGACAGATGGAAGTTCATACAGTTGCTACCACATATCCCTTACCATTCTGGTGATAAACCAATCAGAATTAAGAAGAATGGCCATTACATTCCAGAGGTAAAATTACGTATTATATTACGTAATGCATAGATAAAACATTCTTGTTTAACTACTTAGTGTCACTGTATTTATATTCAGCATTTAAAAATTAATGGAAATGCTCAGTTCTGAATTGTTTTGTTTCATTTCCTTATTGGTCTACATTAAGGACTAATGATTAGCTTACAGAGAGTATAGTTTAGACTAATGCTGCTCTTTGTAGTGACATCTCCATTAAGACCAACTGTAGTTTTGCCACTAAGAATTATAATTTTCCTCAAATGCTTTGCTTACTAGCACTAGCACTGTTTAATTATTTCGGTAAGTATTACATATTGATTTTTTAAACATAGGGGTTTGGTTCATTTGGGCTCAGATACAAAGGAATTAATGACATATCCATTTTTTCCCAAAGATTTAGATAGGAAATCTGCAAACTTAAGTTTACAAATCAGGAAAATGGGAATGCGATAATTCATCCTTTTAGGCCTTCCACTATTTAAGAGACTGGTGGATAAAAATGCAAACTTGTTTTGTCTATTTTGTACAAAGTTGAAAAAAGTGAACAGGAACACTCAGTGATTCAATTCTCATCAACTTTGCTTTCTTCATTTTGAAGGTGACTGGCTGAAGATATTCCTAAAAAAATCCTCTCTTCTGATGAAGGATTTCACAAGACAGTGAGCATTCTGAACCCTTGAAATCAATAGAAATGTGAAGCCTTCAGCATTTCTCACAGCTATCCTCAATATTTGCAAATGAAGGGTTATTTGCAAAAATTAGAGGTCTAATTTTTTTGAAGGTATGAATGATGTGCCAAACTGATTCTGATCTTCCTTTGCCTGTAAGCCTTTCCGGAACCAAGAGGTACAGAAGAGACAACGGTGTATTTAGGACTTGTAAACAGTTGTAGCATTCAAAACAAGCTTCTGAAATTGTGCCAGCAGAAACCAGAATTTTTCCTTGCCTGGCAGCTTGATTTCCAAAAGATCACTTCTAGTGCCTGAATATAATAGATCTGAATCAATATTGAGTGTGAACTAATTAGCACAAGTGAATACAACTAGCACATCTATGTCTGCAGTACCATTGCTTTAGCAAATGGTCCCACTACAAGATGACAATACGCGATACTTTTGTAATTAAGGAGCTATAAAAATGTACACGGGAAGCTGTCTAGCCCTTATTAGAGGGACATCTGAGATGATTACATTACACTGGAGAAGGCAGTGGAGTTGCTTTAAATTTTCTTTAATCTAAACTCAGTCTATGCACCCAATAGAATTTATGTTAAAACAATCACCCAGTCTTACTTACCAGACTGATTTTTTTTCTGGGTTGTTAAACACAGTATTATGAAATGCGGTATTGTTTTTGTTTTGTTAAGGACAGAATAATATTATCTTCTACTATTCTTTGTCTTAGAAAACTTTGGACAAGGATAGTGCCTTCTGAAGAAGGCAGAGAGAGAATGGAGAAAAATCAGAATAACTTGATTTGGTCTTTACCTCAAATGTGCACCCTGAGAAAAAGAAAAAGGTTTCATGCTTCTCAAAGTACCGTCTTGATTCAATTTGCTATCAGGTTGTACTTACTAGGTTACTGTAAGGCACTTCACTAGAATGACACAAAATGGATGGAATCCATAAATAACATGAACTATTTTAATCTCATTCTTTAAATGCAATCTTTTATCTATAGAAGATAAAACTGAAATCTCCATCTTTCTGATGGAGTGTCCAATTTCTGTAATACCCAGATTATATGATAAAACAAAAAGAAGTTAAGGCAAACTATGCCTTAGAAATTTTGTCAACAAAAAAAAAAAAGAAAAAAATACGTTAAATGAAATTATAGACCAACTTTAGCATAAACAAATAAAATCTCCATTGTAACTGTATGTCTCTATTCATTTAAGGAACTCTTTCAGTCGATACAGCTTCCAAGCATTTATTGTTGTGAATCAGTTGCTAATGAAAATAACTTACAGATAACTAAGTGTATTGTATTCTGCACCACTCTGATACAAATTAAACAAGCTCACTAATTCCAGTGGTGCTTTTTGCACAAGCACTAATTTATTTGAAGTCGAGTCACTAAAGTTTGGCCATGTGTACTGGGGTTCTTCCACTTTACTTATTGGATGTAAAGGGCTATGATCATCACCTCATCTTTTTAATGCTACAGTGCAATGAAAAACAGTGATTTTAGTGCTTTTCCTTATTTTTATTTGACTTACAGCAATCACACACTTAAATCAATGATTATTAAATTACCTAATTTACATTATCTACATTAAGATATTTAGATAAGTAGACTATAAAATTATACCAATTATAGCAATTATTATAAAATGCTCAAATTTTAAAGTTCTGATTCTGAATTTCAAAAATGCATCTAAGAAAGATTTAACAGAAACCTACGAAAAAAAGCTTCTTCAGAGAAAAAGGCAAATCTAAATGTCATCTTTATTCATATATACATTATATTCCCTCTGATGCCCACAGACCACTTGGAGGTTTTTGCTGTCATATACAAAAATGGTCCCACAGTTGGACCACAGTTGTACAGTTTACAGAGGACTTCACAGCACTCTGTTACCAGAGAGAGGATGACACTGGCACTCCTCAGAAATAAATCTTTCTTGTTAAGTGGCCTTCTAGTATTTTATTCTAGGGGAATATCTCCAAAACAAATTTTTAGTTCTAAATTGGGTTTATTTCGTAAGTTTGATTTTGCCTCAAGACATCACAACCCCAACAGTCACATAAGGATGAATACATGCTCCAAATCCAGACAACTTTAACAGAAAAGCCATGCTTCCCTGGCAAAGTTTTGTGATATCTTAGAAGACATGGTCAGCCTTTAGGCACAGAGAAATCTTTACTGAATTCTACCTTTTCACAGAGGGAAAGCACAGTCCCAGCTTGGATTATTGCAACCTGTTCTTCATTTCTCAAATTCTAAAATACAAAAAGATGCATTTTAAATTGAATTAAAAAATCCATCCTTTAACACAAACGATAAAATTTTAACCATACTTGAAAGAATAAATCAGCTATAAAATTTAACATTTTACAAACACTCCCAGAAAGGATCCCACATTTTAAAGTGTTAAAAGCCAGACCAAGGGCCATTAGTCTCCACTCTATTTCAGTACTTAACTCCCACAACACTTTTGCAACAGTTCATCATTCAATGAAAAGAAAGTGGTTTCTGTCAGGGATTTTGAAATATATATTTTTATTTTCTAGCCAGAAAAATGCCAGTTCACTGGACAATAGCCCTGCAGCAAGTGAATCTCGCCAAAATGCCAGACTTTCCACTAACAAAAAAACACAAAGAAAGAGCAACAGAACTTTCAATACAAAAGTAAATCTAGAGCTCAAAATTAGCATTATAAAGGCCTCAAATTGTTAAAGCTACCTTTAAAGTGGACACAGCTCCATGAATGTCTGTGCTCAAACTGCATGACCAAGGTTTTATATGGTATTTGGCTATACAGGGGAAGAAAGGGAAACAGTTATCCTTGCCCTTTCTCCCAGCAAATCCACTCATTGCAGAGGCATCCTTGAGAGTAGCAGGTGCTAATATTACTACTCAAGAGAAAAGACTTCAGGAATAACTTGGTCTGGCTTTGATTACTTATTTTCTTTCCCTGTCCTATTTTATATCTTTTGCCTATGTCTACTACAGTACCTTTTCCTGATGTCATTCAGCCAAGATCAAATCCTATTTTGAGAAAAAACACTTTTCACTAGCATCAGCTTAATTGAAAGATTTTCTTTTAAGTTTGTAAAAGTAGTATCCAACCATCCACGTTGTTCATACAAATATAATCTATAAAATAATTCATCTTCTTCAATCATGCATTTTCTTGGATGTCATTTACTGCTGTGGGGAAAAATTGCTTTAAAACCATAAAGCTGGAAGTATATGTGAAATTCAAAATTTGTTACCCCATTATCTCCAAGAATATCTAGCTTCTTCATAAGTTCAGATATATTCACGTCCTGAAAAAGATGTTCAACACATTTTTTACACAGTAGGCAAGAAACAGGTTTTAGAGGCTACATTTTACATACTGTTTATTCACTTCTGCATGCAAAAAGACTTGTAATGTAAATAATTGAAAGATTAGTTTTGCATCACAATTATGAAAGTGTTATTGATATCAGTGTTACTGATACTTCCAGAAACAAAATCAAATGTCACTCTTGATTATAGCAAAATGTTCCTGTATGATGCACATTTACCATCCTGCTGATGGATGCACACAAAAGATCAAAACTGATATACAGGCTTAAAGGACTGATTTTTCTTTCCTGTTTGTTTGGAGTGGAGCATCAACCTACAGAAGTTAAAATGACAGAGAGTATGAAGAAAGCCATTGAAAAGGAGATTTGTTGTGCGCTTTGGTTTTTATTTTCTTTGTTAAACAAAGGAATGGAGTTTTAAATCAACTTTACAGTAAAAGAAGGGAATATGCACAGTGGGCTGAACACGCTCCTCCAAACACTATCAGCTCACACCTTTGTGAGTAGAAACAACCCATCCTTATTAAGGTCCAGTCACTGAAATCAAGAAAAATACTCCTCTGATACAAAGAAAAAAAACAGTGCAATAAATTCACACGCTGTCTGTATTTTACACAGTGACAGGGACCATTCTTAGGCCCCAGAACTCCATTTTCTACTTTAAAAGTTGTTGGAAATGTTCACGGACCTGATAACTTGTGCTAATCACATTCTCCTGAACTATCCCAAGTATGGTCCCACAAGTTAATGTGGACCAGGGATCATTCCCACCAGTAGTTCCCATGCAGTTATGCTATTTGAAGGTAGGAAGGCTTGAGAGCATGGGCAAAGACACGCTCTTAATGCTTAATAGACATGCATAAAGCCCAACAGCCTTGTTTAATGCTGGCACCCTCAACTCCTACGCATATTCAGCACTTCTCAGAGGAGACCAACATTTCACAGAGCTGGGTCTTGGCTCACTAGTTTAATTACTTAAAGTATATAACATGTCAGTTTGCATCTATGATTGTGCAACTACACTATGTGGGTAGTCAGAATGATCAATTTTTAAAATTGTTTACGCAAATTACATAACCGTACCAGAATATACTTGCTCCTGGTTCCATACCTAACAGATATATTCTCCAGTGAGGAAGGTTTAATCAGAAATTAAAGGTTTCCTGACGACCAGACAGGTGAGGGGAGAATCTACAAATTACTCCATGTGGCCTTCAAAAAAGGCACGATGTGGTGCATTCAAGTTGGTCTATCATAAGAAGTCCCCTCCCTCTCTTCCCTCACTCCCCAAACACTTCAGCAACGTTTCCAAATGTTATATCAGCTATTAAAGAGTACACACAAAAATTTTTACAATGGCATGAAGTTTAATACACACTTGTGTTTGGATTAGTGCTAAAACTATTGATTATGATCAGCATTGATGATGTTAAATGGAAACTTCTCTAACTGCTCAGTTACACCAATGAATAATCCTTAAAACATACAAATTCTTGCACCTATTGAGCCAGAAATACTCATTCTAATTCATTTCCATGATGAAGCATGTAGGAAGCTTTTAGAAACCAAATCAAATGTCGCATCATTCTAGAGTCTAATTTGCTACTAATGGCTAACAAGTCTAAAGACACTGAAAACATAAAAATTCAACAACTTCAGTATGCCCAAATTAGGTGACTGCCCCTGCTTACAGGTAAGTGAACTGAAAGACAAAGAGGAAAAAAAAAAACAACCTCTGTTCAGGAATGCAACAGAAGACAACGGAAAAAAATACTAATTCTGGATCCTGGAAAGCTGTACCTGCTACAGGCAACATGCAAATTAGAGTAACATTTAAGTTAAAAAGCAGGTCTGGCATCCCATGGAGGCTCTATTTGAAAGATAATATGCTAACTGATGACTCCTGGTGTGGTTTGGGAAATGACTACACAATCAAACATGTAGCTAAGAGTCAGCTTTTAACTTTTTCTTTTTGACTACTCAGCTCCGTAACAAAATGCAGCCCACAATTTCAGTTTAGTATTGTGTTCATTAAGGCACTGAGTAGAAACGAGCCTTTGATAGCAAGACTTTTAAACACAATCACAAATACAAGCATAATTTATTAATGAGGGCGATGGAATGTGACACACAGATCTATTCCACTTCAGTTACTGGTAGAAAAGTCACCCCAGCCTATTGCACAACATTAATTACCAGGAGAGTCTGAATTCAGTCTGAACTGAACCAGCACACAAAGCCATTTGTACAGACAGCCTGTTCAAGGGAGAAGTGAAAAGAGAAATTCTTGCTTCCTCATAGTAGAAGCTTACTAAGTGGCATCCTAATGTTTATCTGGTGTTTTATCTAAAATGATAGAGTCTTGCCTATTTGAGTGGGTTTAGGATAAGTTGCCTCATGCTTCCAGGCCCTGCCCTAGGCAAATAACTTAAGCATATTAATTCAACAACCAAAATGCTTTGCTACAACAGATGCTTCGCTAAATTGGGTGTAAAATAAATAGGTGAACATCATCTTTCTGACCTTAGATGAAAGCATTTAATATCGAGAACAAAGTACTGTAGTAAGACTGACAATCACATCAACATCCATATTCTTTCATGTAATGTTTTTATAGCAGTACCATAGACAAAATGTAAACTATTTTGATTGACCAGCCTTCATTTTCATTGATGAACTTCTGACAGACTACCAGATCATATTCTTATGAAACCCTTTCCCCAGTTGAAGGTATCTTTTCTTACTATACTTATTTTTTCCAGGTTTTCTTCCTTTCAGCAAGATGGTAAACCATTTGGTTTGGATATTGAGCATTCTAAAAAAGTCCCTGGCCATCCAACTGTTACTAATGTTTTACATATACCTTTATTCCTTCCTGTTGACAGAACAGTTGAAGTGCACTTCCATTGTTTTCAGGAAAGGTGGTTATATGAAGATTAAATGCCGGTGACCTTCGTTCTCTCTCCTGAGGAAAGATTTTGTTTAAAAACAACACTTGTGATTATATGTAAATATCTATTCCCCACCTTTACAAAACACATTGTACATTAAAAAGGCAGATTCCTATTCACACTCCTAATATATGTTATTTCCTGCTGTTTTGCCATATCTGAAAGATTTTGACTTTAGCTAAGGACAAAAATGGCATTAGCTTCCAAGTGATCCCATGCAGACACAGTTTCTATAAAATTAACTGACCCTCCTCAGATGCAGGAACCCTTGCACGTTGCTCAAATGACTGACTGTAGCCCTAAAAAATGCTACAAGCGGTTTATGTTGGTTTTAACCTTGTGTAACTATTGCTTTCTTTCATGGAACAAATGACAATTTAGGAAGAAGAAACTGCAGAAAAAAATTTACACTTCATCAAGAAATAGTATTATCACTGAAGAATTTTCTCAATAAAATTAAAGCTGTGTATCTGCTCCCTGTTTATTCTACAATTAACCTTTCTACTAGAGCATGTAAAATCCCCAGTCCTATTCACTGCATGAGCAAGGATGTTGTAATATGTTGACAGGCAGCACTACTCTATACTTGTGATGTTATTTGTGCCCAAACTAGAAATTATTATGCCCCATTTATCTAAAATGACGGTATTTCTAAAACTTATCTAGCCTATCTACTTGACTTCCATGAATTTCTTCAAAATATTTCTTCAAAATACAAACCAAAATACCAAAATATTTCTTCAGAAGAAACACAGTAAAATAATAAATAAGGGATTTCATTTAAATTTTAACATGCTTGTGAGGGTGACTGGATTGGAGGAGGCTCTGGGCAACCAAGGCACTGCGTCTTACTATGAATTCTCTATGGCCACGAGGACATGAGTGAGGAGAACTAGGTAACCTTCTCCATATTCCATGAGGGGGCAGTGGCAACAAGAGTTTCAGTTTCTGACAGTATAATGAAAGAGAGCTACTGCAAATATTTCCGTTCCTATGACCATCCACACATTGCTCAATTTCCTAAATCACAAAATTAGGTACTTTAACTGGTATGGCAATCTGAATCCATTCACTTAAGCAAGTTACAAAGCAAGGCACTCTTGTTCATTAACTAGCTTAAACCTAATTTGAAACTACAAAGAAGAGAGAAAAATCTCTGTACTCTATACATTTTTACCCCTCACAAGCTCTACTTTAAATAATTTTTGCCTTATTTTGAAATGGGCCTAAATGATCGAGCTGCTTAATCCAAAACCAGAAGCTTAATTCTTGTCTAAATTAAATTACCATTTTAGATTTTTAAAGAAACTTTTTTACTGCATTAAACTCACCTGAACTTGATTGTATTAATTGGTAGACAAACAGTTGCGTTTTCTACTCTACCCTAATTTTCATCCAAAATAATTTAATGTCTCTCAAAAAAATCCTGTCCTGGTTACCAGAAACACTCATGATTTTACTAAAATATTCTCACTATAAGTTACATTTGTGTCTATGAACTTGCCTACTATGAAAAAAAAAAACCCAAAACAAACAACCAAACTTTCTTGCAATCACACAAAAATACTATTCTGTGAAACAAATCTTTAAAGATTTGGCACATGACAAAATTCGACACATCACACAGAGTTATTTTTCATGTGATCCTTCCATGTGAAAAAGACATTAATGAAGGAAGTATTAAAGCATTTTTTTGTTTTTCCTAAGAAATTTTTTTGATTGTCCTAAGAACACTTATGCTTTAGGAAGCAGTTTCTACTGTACCTACCAATTCAAATTCTAAACTGTTCAGTATTTTACTTTACAGTTGCTTAATACCATATAAAGATATATATTAGAATTAGAAAGCATTTTTTATTTTGCTGAATATCTACTGAAATTCTAATAACCTAAATTAATAATTTTGAATATAATGGGCTATGACATCAAAATATATGGTTGATAAGGAAAGGATTAAAAAAAGATTAAGAAATGTCAAAGACAAAAGGCAAAATGTCCACATGACAAGAAGACATGATATTTTCATCATTATCAGAGAAGTTACACATGCCAAATTTTTTGTGAAACATGCTGGGTGATGAAAATTATGAAGGAGTGACAGTGAGAGGATTTTTTTTTTTTTCCTAAATGAAAGTTTATTCTAAAAGGTGTTAAGGATGCTGATGATATTTGAAACGGAACAATGTGTTATCAGGCAATATACCTGTGTGACAATTGTGCATCACACACGAGTAGTTTAGTGTTACTAAAATCAACATGGAGCCATTTACAAGGCAATGAGAACTATTGCTTTTACTTTATTCATGGGCTACATTTTCAAATTGTTATTCATAAATAACTTCACTGTTATTCATGCAAAGGATAAGATTTGTTTGCTATCAATCAGCAACATATACTTTCATGTACAGAAGCCGTACTTGTGTGTCACCAGTATAACCTTGACATTCTCAGAGGGTTTTTTGTTTTCCTTTTTTTTTTTCCAATGACTGATGACAATTATTTCCAGTCTATAACCATTTTATACCATCAGAAAAAGGATTTCAGGTAAGAGAAATTCTTTCAAAGCTGCTATCAAAATGCATTCTTCTAAGATCACTTCATGTTTGTTGTCACTCTTAAATCAGTGCAATTAAAAGCAATTATACATCAATGTGATGGACGTGTCAGATCTTTAGTCAGATCACTGCATGCAAGATGTGATAAGGTGCGTTAATTTAAACAATGCCAACCAAGGTTGTAGTATACATACCAAGTGATTTTACATGCACAAAAGGAGAAGTTATGGAAATGAAACAAATAAAAAAGGCAAAATATTGCAAAACAAAATATTTTATTAGATGAAAAACAAACTATATGCAATATATATTAGCTATATTACATCTTTATAAACATTAGTGAGCACTCTCTCCAAAACACATTAAGGCAGCGGCATCAATTTCATTATCCCAAGATATAACATTTAAAAAATAGATACCTAAGTTATTTCCCTTAAACATGCACCAGACATCAGTAATCTTTACAGGAATTTCAGCTTGGGTTCAAACATAATTTCTGCTCCATTTGAGAGTTTGCAACAGAGAGAATCTCTTACTTCAAGCTCTAGCACTCTGAACTCTAACAGCTCATTCTGGTCTTTTGCATCTTGCATCTCATTCTTCAGCTGATGCTCTTCTTGTTCCATTCTATAAATCTATGAGAGAAACACAACATGACAACGTCCTATTGTCAAGAAGAGATACCATACAGAGTTATGGGCTGGGGGTTAGACAAAACTGTTAATTTCAGCTTCTCATTAAATGTTGGGACAGGTCTTGGAGATAAAGAAGAAACATCATATCAGAAAGTATTTGTGACAACTGCCAGCAGAATATGGTTAGTGATCTCTTAGAATAGTAACCTGGAAGCAGTATGACAAGTGATATGAATATTATATCTAAATAAGTTGAGCAATACAAGCTTTTAAAATCGAGTGAATGAAACTGGACTACATTAACATTTGGGTAGACTGTTCTCATTGTCTTTGCATAACTAGTCATTTACTCTCTACAATGTATGAAAGACAATGACAGTGAGGTTTTAATGCCTAATTTTTAAGTTTCCCAATTTGTGTTTAGGAGCACTAACAATGAAATACAATAGAAATAGAAAAGCAAACCTGACTGTTCATTATGCCAACTAATAGGTTTGGTCTACTGTCTAACTTAACTGGGTGATCTTTCTATTTGTATGAAACTAAATAGAAATGTAATACCTGACATAATGTACTATAATCCTTATAATACCCATGTAAGTGTCTGAAAAAACTGAATCTGGGTGTAGCTAGTCATAAATTTTTCTTTGGTTATTTTATTCCTATCATATTAATATTGGAGTACCAATTAATGAAAAAAAATTCTTTGACTTCCTGAGTACTAACTAACTTTCCCACCGATACCAGTGAGAACAATGAGAATGCGCAGCTCTTAGCATCTCAGACAGTAAACAATACGTCTTGAATCAATCAGTATTACTTAATTTGTGGAGAAATGGTAAAAAATGTAAGGCTGAAGGCAGCAGGCAATTTTATTTGTGATCATGACAATAATAATCATTGTGTTAATATTTGACATAATATGAAGTTGCACATTACACTTAGTATTTTAGACTGTATTTTGTTGGGCGCCAGGAACATCAGCCAGCTCGAGTTCTACTGTTGCCCTTACAACATGTAATTCCACAATAAAGAGCAGCTTCCATTCCCAAAGAGAACAAAAGCATATTAGTACTTTAGTCAGAGACTTTTATCCAAACTCCTGTTTCCAGAGAGGAATAAAACAAGCAATTTTCATGTTGATGTTCCAGTACTTAGTACATTCATTTCCTTTTACCATTCTTTTTCTGATAAAGGGCAGAAATTGTGAAAATATTCCCAGATGCTGAACACATACCTTCTCTAGCAATTCCTGATTTGTTCTGATTAGCAACTGCTTTTCTTCTACCCATTTTGAATCCTATGAGGAAGAAGATTAAGATATTAAAATGATATGTATTTTGCTAAAGAAGACAAATGAATAACCACAATAATTAGAAGATTTCAGACATCATTGTACATTCAAGTGTAAAAATGCTCACAAATAAAAAAAAAAAAAAGCCATCAAAAATATTTCAAAGATAAATAGCATTGTAAGATACAGAGAAAATAAAAGTTTCTTTCTTTTCCTGAAGCTGGGAGTCTTGTTTCTTAAAGTGTTCCAACATATACTTTAAAATATTTACATATAACCATTGTGGGTGAACCTAGTTAAGTGATACTGTATGCTATTTTAAAAACATTTGTTTACTTGGCTTAACTCAAAAAGATTTTTTTCCATTGCAAAGAGTTGTGAACTTTTGCAAAATCATTCCATTTTGAGTGGTATGATAAAAATTCCAATAGAGAAAGGGGAAAAAAACCTACATTTAATTACCCCAAATGACTGATAAAAAGCTTCGGTGTTAGGCAGTTAATTGCACTCTGCAAGAAGTGTGAGAATCAGGCTAATATACAGTGCTTCGGGTATACACATGCTACGGAGGAAGGGAAGTGATACAAGGCATTCCTTAATCCATTTGGAAACCGTATTTCCATTTGATTGCTTGTTCCAAAGCCAATATCTGCTTCCAATATAATTTTCCATGGTTTCAGAAGGCCTCATCAAATATCCCTTTAAATACCCAAGTTACAAAAACTCACTGCCAGCCATAGCTGATCATTCATATTTAATGAATCGCAACAGCCAAATTCACTCTGTTCTCTCTGTAAGGTATTAGTACAACCAAGATCATATTGCTCTAATACATTTAATAAAACAATATTGTGCCACAAATTATTTTCTATCTACAAAGGACAACTTTTTAAAATAGAAACGTCTTGACTGATGTATTAAGGCTGATACAGTCTTTGTCATCAAGGTATTTGCACATTGATGCATTGATGCTGCACAAGGAATTAATGAAGTAGTCTTGAAATGCCAACAAAAAATATCTAAAGCATTATGATATAATATTTATAGTTTAAAAAAAAGTTATATATATCATTATATTTACTTTTTCTACCAATTCATTGTTTCCTTTTCAAACACACTTTAGGGACTGGTTCTCTGAATGAACACTTCACAACTATTATTAAACCATCATCACTACTGTGACTACCTAAATCACAAAGTAATAATTAAAAAATAAATAAATAATCACATAGTGCACAAAGAAGTCAGTTTGTCATCATAATAGTTTATTTGATTGAATGTAAAAGCTAACAGGTCAGGAGAACTGAGCTAGAGCTCCCAGGAAGACACTGTGACCACTTCTGTGGAAAGCTAATGCCAGGTATAAACAAACTAGCCCAGTAAAGACAATTTCATACTGCGCCTTGTCACATCCCTGTTGGCTTTCTCAGGATTACTAAGAGATACAAGGTTGAAAACGTGGTTATGAATTTCATGAAGTAATAACTAAATAAATTCTCATTTCCAGGCATACCTTTTTGATACTCTGGATCAAAATCACAGAAGTCAATTCTTACATGTGTATCTATCTTCATTATCTTACATACACAGCACTTGCATTTTACACTGTCATTAGTCAACTATTTTGTTAATGTTTTCAATTACACAGCAATTTGCCCACAACACCTTTATCATTAACACACTAAAATGTCAGCAGTAGATCCTTGAGAGGTCTTCAGCTCCATTTATTCTTCCAAAAGCTCAGTGAGTCATCATTTTTAGATTGGTAACATATTCCCTAATTTTAGTAATATTTTATTTACATGGAATTTAAAATTCTTATTTCAAACAATATGGCATAAAATAACATCTCCTCAATTTTCTCAGTGCATTCCAGCAGTTAAGCAACTGAAGTTCTTTTACATGCACTCATAACTCTTAATCAGCTTTTTCCTGAAGATCCTAGACGTTATCAAATACGCATCAGTACCCACATCTTCATCAAAAATTTACAGGATATACCAAAGCATAAGGCCGAATTTTACTCTGGTTGTATGGGAATTTGAAAGCAGTTGGGTCCTCTGAGAATTTAAGCACAGGAGAGTAACACCGCAAGTGGTTTCCAGTTACCAGATACACTCAGTGGTTCATTTTCTCTAGCTGAAGCATGTGTGGAAGTGATTTATTGTTTAAATTTTTCTACGCTACACACCAAAAAATACTCTCCAGTACAAATACAGAATATTTGGTTTATTGGAATTTAGAGCAAATCTCTACAAACTGGAAAACAGGAAAAACCCTGCACCAAATTACAATGGGGACAGAATTTACAATGCACGTACACATGGCTATGTCAATATTATGCTTTAATGTACTAGGTGTTAGAAAAATTAGTCTTTAATGGCATTATCTGAGCCTATATAATACTTTATTTCAGTAATCTGTTGATGGAATAGCAATTAAGCTGCATCAGTCACACTAACACACCAGCAAGCAATGAAGATGGCAAGGGCACCACTGCATGCAAGGGAAAAAATGACGTGGTAGAGGACGTTAAGAAAGCCTTTTACCTGTCCCTTCTCGATTAGAGCTTTCTCCAGGTCCTCAATTTTTGCCTGACACCTGAGAAGATCAGCTTGCAGTTGTTCACGAGTCTGCAGGAAAAAAAAGTGTGTGTGTGCATGTCCATCCAGGTAGACAGGTAGATTTAATTACACATCGAATCAAAATAAAGATACTTTCTACCCACTCATGGGTTGTCCAGACAGCTTTTAAGGCTTTTGATTAAAACATTTGGTTTAGTATTTATGTTACAAAATATTTAAAGCCATCAGTTTAACTGTATTTTTCCCTCCTAGCCTAGGAGGGGTAATATATTCAGTGGTAAAGCTTTTCCCAGAGGAAAAAAAAAGAAAGGAACTGAAAGAGCTCTGAGAAGCTATTCATAAGCTTCTGTAGCTAAAGGCAATTGGGAATAATAGGGCAAGAGAGAAAGAGAATTGCAATAAGCACTGAAAAAGGCCTATAGGTAAATAAATTATATTGACCCAAAATAATTTGTTTATCCCATAAATGGCATACACTGGTTTGTTTTCTCGTTCTGACTGTTCTGTAGTACAATACTGACTATTACAGTATTGTACTACAGTAGGTATTACCCGAGTGATGCCCTGAAAGGGATTGGATCATACACAGTAATAAACAAAAGGGATCTAAAACAAAGAATTTCTCTGCAAACCTTCACTCAGAAGCTCCTAAAGCATCTGCAACTACTTTTCCCACCCTGCTTCAGGTACTCTTACACCCAAGCAGTTCAAAAATTCCCTCAGGGATTTCCTTCTGCATCTTTGCATCCTCGTTGTTTACATTAAGTCTCATCTAAAAGTAACGGGCAATGTTCATCCCACCAGAACATTGGGCCCTACAAAACTAACCATGCAAAAAGCTACCATCTGACTCACACAGAAGATGGATTTGCACAGATGTGACAAAAGAGACCAAAATGCTGTTACAAAGAAAGAGAAGCAATTCCAAAGTGTACTAAAGAGACAGTTTGCAATTGCCTGCAAAATAAAATTTTAAATAGCTATTACAAAAATATTCATACCAAGGTCTCCCTTCCCATGAAGGCAAAGGAAATACTTCATTGTCTCTCATAATTGTCAAATAGATAATTGCCTCTGAAATCTTACTTTAACAGTAGATGTAATTATGCCCCCCACCCCAATTGTAGTTTGAGAAGTGATCACCAAAGTCCTTATTCCTTTCCTTGAATAAGTGTCTTACTTAAAAGGAGAGTGTTAAATGTAACTAGGTTTTTGTAAGATGCTGAGAACTCTAAGAAATAAAGCCATAAAGCAATAATTGTAGTATTAAAAGAACTGTATTTCACAGTTGTTGAGAGCTACTTCAAAGAGCCTTGAAAACAAAAACCAAACCAAAACACGACACATTTTAAAGTAAACCCTGAATGTTCTGAATACTGTCTCTGGGGATAATAGGCTAACATTTTTAGCTGTAGATAACTCCATAACAGTGACACACCTCCAGATGAACTTTCTGCCACTGATCACAACACTTTGCTCTATTTCAGCTACTTTTCAGTCCCCTTCACTGTCCACTTGTCTAGTCCATACTTGATAGGTTTATGAGAATCTTATGAGGGACAGTGTCAAAAGACTTATTGAAGTTAAGATAAACAACATCCACTGCTTTCAACTCCTCTGCCGACCTAGTCATCTCATCATAGAAGGCTCTCAAGCTGGTTAAGCATCATTTCCCCTTCATAAACCCATGCTGATCCCATTCACCCTGTCTTCCAGTTATTTGGAAAATTTCCATGATTATTTGCTCCATCCCTTTCCTAGGGATTGAGGCAGTATCAATCAGCCTTCAGTTCCCCAGATCTTCCTTCTTGCTTTTCTTGAAAACAAGGGAGACATTTGCTTTCTTACAGTCCTCAGGAACCTTCTACCATGACCCTTCAAAGATCATTGAGAGTGACATCACAATGACATTGGTCACCTCTCTCAGTCGCCAGTACTCTACAGGTTCAAACTGTAATTGAGGCAGAATGAAGGACATGAGCTGAAGATGATGAAGTTTCCAGCCCTAAGGCTATTGCTTGCCCGCCATGTCAATATTTCATGTTCTTTGGTCATTGATCAAAATAATTCAAGTAGAGGGTGACTTGTAAATACACCACATTTCTAGACATGCCCCTCTCTATGAGGGGTTGTGAGGAAGCAGAAGAAATTTTGCTTCTAGCTAACTCGGTTCTTTTTTGAAGCCACTGCTGCTCAGTGAATACACTTGGGGAACGAGTCAGAGCTCACTGATTCATTATGAAGTGATTTCTCTCCTCCCCGGTTTGTAAGAAAAAAGACTGGAAGAAAGATGCTAGTCTAACTTCTGCTGACCTCATCTCTGCACTACATGTTTAAACACAGTGGTGGCAGAAGGGTAGATGAAAACAGAATACATACTCTCTCACACTGCAAATAACACCTATAGTAAAGAGGTTGCTGTGAGGATAAAAAAACATTTATTTCAGAATGAGTAGACAATCACACATGCTGACAGTTAGCTATGTACTTTTTAATGGAAGAATACTCTCAAACAGAGTTTTTTAAAAACAAATCATGATTTCATATATGCCAAAAAAATCTTGAAGAAAAATTGAATTTTTCAGATTTGGGTCAGATTTTTGATATACTGATATGATAGAAGTACCTAAGTATTTATAGCAACCTATTCTCCAACCCATTTTAAATCCATCATGTTACTATCCAAATCGTAGCTTCAGTTAGGATAGGATTCCCAGCAACAATCTTACTACTGAAATCTTTAATATATTATGCACACTAGAATAAAATACAATGATAGCATCAGCACCAGATGAATCTAAATTGTCACCTTATTGCTAATATCCTCAAAAACATTGTGCTTTGCATTCCACTGACCTGGGAAGATATCTCCTGCCATTCCAAATTTTTTCAGCTTTTTCAATGAGTTCGAAGTTAAAAGAAATTTCAGTTAAGAAATTACCCTAGCTTCTCTCTCGGCATCCAGGGTTCCACCAACTTGTTCCTGAAGCAATGCATACGCTCTTTGCAAAGCTTGATACTCTCTTGTTAGCTGGCAGAACCTTAATTCAGCTTCTTCTCTAGGTGTGCTCTTAGCAAACACGGAAAAAAGTGGTTTTATATAAATATATATGGTAACGGGTTTGTTTATATAAACAGGTCACAATCTCACAGATTACAGTTATACAGATCACAAGCAACTCACAAACACAATAAACAACACAACTGATACTGAGCCTCAAAGTTTAAAAAAGGTTTAAAAACTAAAACAAGTAGAAATGGAAGGATAATTTGAGGATTATACAGAGATCAGTAAGTCTTTCGATCACACAGCTTCAGGACATTGTAAGTTACTGTATAAGGTAGTAATGTATAGAAATGGGAAGAAGTTGAGTGGGCAAAGATGAGAAGGAACAGTTCTATGCACCACTGTCTTCAGAAACTCCACTGTCACAGGGGCTTCAGAAGGGGTTTGTTCTACTCTTCTGTCACTCCCTGACTCTGTCTCTACTGTGCTAGGGTAAAGCATTTTACCATCACGAGCACTAACACAGAAGCTATATTTCAAAATCCATAAGATGCTTTTATAATTTATTTTTTTTAACATGGAGTATTTTTAATGTCTTAATTTTCTTTGAACTTTGAGCAATTGACATCAACACTTTCAAGGTCTTTCCTATAATGCTGAGGGCTAGAAATGTCCTTCCCTTTAATTACTTTTTGCCCCAGGAATTTGAGCACCAAGGAAAAGAGATTACAATATTATTAGGTATTAAACATAGAAAACTAGGAAGCTTCTTGTGACTGAAGAGTATTAGGCACAAGTTAGTGAACAGGAAAAAAAGATGAAGAACGGTATCTAATTAATGCTTTGTCCTGCAATCTTTTAAAGTAGGCCAGCTGCACTGTACGTCACACAGATGAGACAAAAGCATGCCAGTGGGTATTTACTACCTATGATCATTTAAACCCTAACGAATTGCATTCATGGGTATTTTAAGTACGGGAATAAAATCCTGGTTGTATCAAAACAATCAAATAAATTAAAAGATTGAAAGGCAAACTATTGTATAGTAACTATTAACTTTTGGCATAGCAACATGCTTATTCATTGTCTTTTGAAAGGGTCTGAGAAAAACAATTTTATTTCTCAGCCAAATATCTGCCAAATCTGTCAGGCAGAATATTATCTTAATAATTCTATTGCAATAAGCGTGGATGCATTATTGCATTTGAAACAAAACAAAAAAATTTTCTGCCAAGTCTTTTATAGTTCCTGTGGCAGAATAGATGAAAAAATTTTTTTGCATTTATACTCCACGTGAATTTTCATAGAACTTAAGAAGAAATCATCCAATACTTACATCTTCCAAATCTTCCTCTGGTGTTGCTGGTGTCCTATCTGTTTTATCTGTGTTATATGAAGTTACAGATGATGTTTCTGAATCAACAGATTCTTCATCAAATCCAAAAAACGTCTCCACAACATGCCTCTGAAAAGTTAGTTTTTCTTAGTTACTAGCAAAACAGTTGGAAAACCCCAACAACCCAGTAAACAGTAGCCAAGGTCTTCTCCTATCATTATTTTAGTATGTAGGAAGAAAAAAGGTTCCTTTGTAAACCCTTATCCTCTGGTTAAATTAGCTACCTTTTCAACATCATTTGTATAAGAACCTCCAAGAACTGACCTGCATGTAGCACTGGGTAACTGCCAAGAGAATCATGCTTTAGCAAACTATAAAAGCTGATTACCAAAATCATACAGATCTTACAAGATTCACAGTATAGAAATGCAGTGTCTATGAAGAAGAAAGTAACCCAATGACACGTAATATATACGATGAGGAACCAAAAGGGGAAAGTATTTCAAAGAACAACATGGAATAAATGTTGACATTCATACTAATTCTAAAAAAAGTAAAAAAAAAATAAAGATAGGTTCATTTGTAAAGTCTATTTTGCGCTTTCCAGTTTGTTTTTCCAACACTATCATTCTCAATTTTTCAAAAAGTTTGCTCCAATATTGTGACTAACCAAAAAAACTATGCTTAGGGAAAGCCAGCACTTCAATGCAGACTTAAAAAAAATTTACACAATGTAATAAATTAAATGCATGTTTACAGAAAACTAGAGAAAGTGAATAGCCAACAGAAGTGAATAATACAATATTCATTGTTAAAAATGTGATGTTTTATATAAAACACCACAACTGCAATAATTCTTTCACCATTTTAAGTGCTCCCTTTCCACTAGTTTCCTAACATATGCTCAGAAAGCAGCAAATTTCTATACAAAACTCTGCTGTTTTTTTTTAAAAAAAAAACACGTTTAAACATTTAACTAGAAAAACAGTTGCTCAACTATTTTTCCTTCCAAAGCAACAAAAACAAAATTGCTATTAATCAATAGAAAGCCTAATATTTTTACACCATTTACCAAGTGTTCCAATATCCCAACATAAACTCAGAGGAGCAAAAGATATTTATTTTTTTTAAAAAAAGCTGCTAATGGAAAAATGGAGTCAGGTTATGAAGTATCCTAGAAAAGAAGGCTACTAGAGACAGGGTGCTCTCCGAAGATTAAGAAAAATCCATTTATCTGTTTCTGTACTTTTTGGTACTGCTTGATGCTCAATCACAGACTAATGTCACAGTTTGGGTTTTTTTAAAAAAAAAACAAAGCAACACTATAAACCACAGGTTGTACATGAGACATGTAATAGCCCTGTTCATTAAAAAGGTTTAAAGAATGAAAAAAAAATTGTTAGTTGTTATTAAGTTAGAACATCAGATATTTTACATCTCAGCGAAGCCAAATTGGCTGGTTGAATGAAGCATGAATTTCATTAAAGATACTAAAAGATTTTATTTTATCTATAACACTCTATCTTGAATTTAATGGCATTATAAAATCAAGCTAGTAGGTGTGACTTGTGTCTACTTGTTGCACACATGACATCATGTACAGCCTGCAGCCCTGGTTACCACAGCCCAGCAGGTCACAGTCTCATCACTCGTAAAATAAACAACTCCGTAATTGTTTTCCAGTAGAGAGAATCCCACTCAAAGTACCCAAGACAGCTTCAAGGCCCTCTCCTGAACCACTTAACGGCTTCATGTAAGATGAGCCCTTCAAATAATAATTTTAAAATTTCATTCAGACTGCATTTTTAAATCATAGAATCATAGAATAGTTAGAGTTGGAAGGGACCTTAGAGATCATCACGTTCCAACTCCCCTGCCATGGACAGGGACACCTCCCACTAGAGCAGGTTGCTCAAAGCCCCACCAGCCTGGCCTTGAAACACCTCCAGGGATGGGGCATCCACAGATTCCCTGGGCAACCTGTTCCACTGTCTCACCACCCTCCCTGTAAAGAATTTCTTTCTGGTGTCTAATCTAAATCTCCCCTCTTCCAATTTAAAACTGTTGCCCCTTGTCCTGTCACTACACTTCCTCATAAACAGTCCCTCTCTGGCTCTCCTGTAGGCTCCCTTCAGATATTGAAAGGCTGTTATAAGATCTCCACAGAGCCTTCTCAATAAACTGGTTCTACTAAAATCTCCTTCTGAAAGGATATTATGCCCTCAAAAAAAAAAAAAAAAAAGAAACCCCCAAAATGCCACATCTTTTCCAAATACACTTATCCATATACATACAGATAGATACCATGCAAAGTAGAAGGGAAAGAACTTCTGAGCAACCTACCCTTCCCTCAGTTATTTAGGAAGCTGGTGATCCTTTCACCAGGTAAAGTTATGGCTAAGCTGCTTAAGAGAAATGCTTCCCTGCTTTTACACACTACACTAGTTTGTTCACTGTTCTCTCCTACTTAACAAAACAAAGGATATGGGAAACAGGGTTAAGCTCTATTCTAGTAATATAAGGATTTGTGCAGAAAACTGTGTTCTCTCACACTTGAATTACAAACATTTCAGCGTCCTCGCTCATAAGGACAAAACCTGAGTCCTTGGGAGATGGTCTATCCAGCTTTTCTCCCATGCTGAATACTGGTTGCAACTTAAAGAAGCTGAGAATAAGCCCGAAACAAAGTTGCATGGAGTCTTATGCCAATACTTTTGTATCCTGCTCTTCTGTCTGTACCAGATGGTTTATAGATGGGGCTCAGAAAAGTGGCCAGTGATCTTCCAGTGGAGGAGCCTAGGGAAGGACAAACAACTCAGAGGACTGAAGAACAGGTGACCCTGCTCATGCCTGTTGCTCCAAGGTTGCTTGGCCTTGGACAAATGCGCTTGATTAAAGCTCAACCAAACCCCACAATAAACTATAAGCTTGAAAGATAAAGAGTAAAGTCTCGACTTCAATAAGGCTGGTAGAAGGTAATTCTAAAAGATGGAGAGAAACTCCAGCTATTATCGTGTATATATGGCACAGAGAACACATGAAGATTAGCAGCAGAATATTTAAAACTGACAAAGTATCACACCTACAGGTTTTTTTGCTATACCTCCACTGTACAGTCACTTTCGTAAATACCTCAGGTTGAGTATGTATCTTCCTTTAATCCTGCATGCACACACCCACACACACAGTTTCAAGCAGTGAAAAAAAAATCATAAGCCAACACCGGGACTGATTAAATATATATAGGCTTGAGAAGATACTTACAGCAATGCTATTATTTTGATAAAAAGTAGCAAAAATAGGGAAAAATCATTTAGTAAGTAAATCCCTTGATTATTAGATGGGAAGGAATTATGCAAGAAAATCGTATTTCCCATCACACCAAAAAAAACCCAACATTTCATGGACAGTTAAAAGTAAAAAATCTGTTAAATTCTATACAGACTGCCTGTGTCTATATTTCTGTATAATTCTGTATAATAGTATCTGTATAATTCTATACAGACTTTGGAGCTAGAAGTGAACCACATTTATTTTTAATGACTCCATTCTCTTTAGAGGAGCTGTACATTTATCATTTCTGGAGCAGACACCTTCCATAGAAATAAAGTATTTAACCACTGTATATTAATTGTACACGTATGAATTGCATCATGAGATAATTACAAAATAGGTAGTTTTACTGTTGATCATCTAGTATCTGAAGAACTGGTTACAAGTGACTCAACAAAATCACAACAAATTAACTGGTAAGAGAACAGCTGTAGAGAGAGTAAAAAAAGGAAAAAAGACACATGATTTGTTGTATACACAGTTTGTTGATAAACACTGAAATAATAAGGCATAGAGAAATACACCAACTCCAAGAGATGTTGCACATGAGATGAATCAGAATGGCTATTGAGAAGTATATATAAATGTAGAACATTCACTGGATTTTTGTAGCTATACACTATTTTCATTCAGGTTTCATTCAAACTTTTCTTCAAAATGGGAACATTCCCATTTAAAAACTTAAATATTCTTTTGTATTCATTTGTACACTTGTTACTTCCAAATCATAACTTAATAACTGAGAAAACAGTCACGTAAATTGTTGGAAAAATCTGATTTAAATTCTAATTTTCACTGACTACTGCCATGCATGTGATAGCAAGTATTTTTCATGTGGATTTATATCAATGTTTTCACATACTTTTAAAATAAAATTATTCATTAGGTCCTTCAAACTCAAGTATTAACGCTTCTACTGAAGTATGGTGCTGAGTAAACATTGAAGTTTAGAATGTCATAAATCAAGAGTGACACAGGGACCATATTATATGCAAATTTCAATATACCCTCATATTTTTAATGGTTTGGATTAGATACACTTACATATAAATCATTTGATTTCTCTGTTGCTAAAGTAGTTTCACTTTACAATTAAATATCTAATTTTCAAGTATTTAATCAAAAATGGTGAAAAGGATCCAAAATTAATTTCCTTGAAATGCAATCAGGTGAGGTAATCAGTAACTTCTTACCTTCATGCTTATAAGTCATTTCTTGGCAACCAGAAAAATAGAGGCACACCAATGCACAGAGGCAGATAAAAAAAGAAAAATATAAAACAAGAAATATGAACTCCATCACACCAGTGTGCAGGCTTTCCAATGCCACAAATATAATTTCTTAATGTTTAAATAAAGAAACAAATCCGTCCTGCAGTTTCGAAATGAATTAGGCAATTATGCCTTATTTTTGAATGCATGACTCCATCAATCATGGAATCACTGTAACTCCATTCTATGTTACAAAAAACCAAAAAATTCTGTTACCGAAATTTCTTATTTATTTCTCTACCAAAATTGGGGGGGGAAAAAGACCCTAACCCACCAAAAAAAAATCCAGCAAAAACAAATAGAAAAGGAAAAGGAAAATAACACCTGGAGAAAAGCACGTTTTAAACAGCAAAAGAAAATTCATCTCTGGTACATCTTTTTCCCAACAAGCCCAATGGCACGTCGATGTAAAAAATTAAAACTATATAAATAAACCTCTATCAATTTACGCTGCTTCACTTTAAACTATCCTACAGTACCTGAGTATACTGAGTCCTCTAAACACCTTGCAGACACTGAGGTTATAAAGCCCCATCACATTATGCTCCTCCTTTCCTCAGGGGAACCCAAGCCAGTTGCGAGTGCTGTTTCATGTACTCCTGTATCCCTTGGTAATTAAAGGAGGGCTCAGACAAAGCTAGAATAGCAACAGTAACCTAGTGCACCTACAGAGCTCCAGAAGTACCATAGACACCCAATTGCAAAAAAAAAAAAAAAAAAATCCTTGGTATTTTCAAAAGCTGCTCAGCTGAACTGATGTTATTTAGACCCAATGTGGCTATAACAGCTGCTGGATTAGTCTGACAGATCACTGACACAAGCTGTCTTAAAGATGGAGAAAGGGATGCCATGGATTTTTTTTCCAGCTAACAGGAATCACTGTCAGGAAAATATTCATCTTAGAAAACAAACACAGACACTGTCCAGTCAGAGTACCTCGAAAATTAAGGAATCAGGAATGTAAAAGTACCCACTTAAGAGAAGCTGTAAGAGTACACAAGTCTAAAGTCTTTACCCTTTGTACAAAGTTCCTGTTTATTAGAATCAAAAAAGAAGGAACGTTTCTAAACCTTTGAGTCTGAGCTTATATCTGACCACATTCATGAAACCTAACTCTCACCAGTTATTTCACTTTTCACTTTGTCAAGGGAAGTGGGACACAGCTGGAAACAGGTCCAACTCCAACAGCCAAACTTGACAATTCACTGTGTTAATGCAAATTTTACATTTAACAAAACTTAGAAAAGTAAAGCCAAAGATTTACCAGTAATTTTCCCCTTCTGAGTGGTTGTTGTGGGCGGATACACACATAATTTCTTCTACTAATATATATAGGTCATCATCTGCATGATATAAAAGTCTCTCACCGATCATAGATAGAAATACACTTGCACTGCACAAGTATGTAATAATGTAATGTCTACATTATATGTAGACATGTGCAGTGCAACATGTCTACAGCAACTCATCTGAGACTGCCTGTATAGTCCACAGGGCAAAATAGGTAATTTTAGGACACAGCCAATACGGCCTATTTGGATACCTACAGGCAGAGGAGAACAATCACCACTTAATGTTATCACTCGGTCCAGAGTGAGATGTCTGTATCTCACCTCCATTAATGATATCTAACAAGTCGCATCTAATAGCACATTCACAGTGCTTGGTTAGATGAAATCTACTATTTTCATCTAGAATCCTGAGATAGTATTAAAAAAAAGAGAGGATGAAGATGGTACAATCGGGGTTAGCAGACCATTCTAAATAGATTGTTTAAATAAAAAAATGCTAGTAAACAGCTTCCTTTGAGGATTTTGATGGTCGCAGGACCACACAGGTGACCAGGAAGGAAACCAGACTGTATACCAGGACTGGATTTTAGAAGCTATCAAAAATGTTTAAACTCCAAGTCCGCGCTGCATATACCTGCGAATAGGCTACAGGTTTATATGACAGCAAGTAATATGACACTAATAAATATATTATTGATGACTTCTTCCCTTAAGCAATTAGCTCATTTAGAAACTCTCCATATAGTTATATAATAACTAATATAGTATTTATACTAGCATAGTATATATAATCCTATTCAATCTTCTCTCACAACTTTCTCTATTCTTCACTTGTTTTTGTTTTGCAGTCCTGATTTCCCTTTGAGGGGCTAGCATCAAATAAAATTTAAACAAGCCAATTTCACATGGGCACCAAAGAGCTAACAGAAAGGTGATGGAATAACTAGTGGGAGTTATGTCTGCTGACTAATTTGTTCTTTCTGGTGTATCAATCATATCATTAAATAAGAAACAAACGCCTACTAACTCTGCTGCTCATATGCCTGCAATTCTTGCAGTCATCTCTGCAGGAGGCCCCCAGTTATAGTACTCTTACCACATGAAAAATAGCACTGTCACCATTTCTTTAACAGTATCATGCACATTTTCTCCAACACTCATGTTGTTTAGCTCTTGATTTGGTCAATAAAGAAGATACCACAAAAGTAGAAGCTTGCTTAAGAGAAAACAGATAAAAGGAAAGGGTACAGAGCCTCGGTAAGCTGAAGTTCTAACACAGAACATTTTAAAGACATAAATGAATAATTATGAAAGTTTTCAGCCTGTAGAAATTAGCATCACTAGTTATCAACTCCTAAAAATTTAAATTAAGCAGTTTTGTTTCATTAGGAACTTTACAGCTTAGCGAAAGATCTAAAAAAGATGAATTTAAAACCGGATAATGGCTACTGACTAGAGAGAGGACTATAGAAATTACATTATTATTTACATAGAAATATATATTTAATTTTATGTCCTGTTTTTAAACTTGCTGTCACCAAACTTCCAGGTATACTACACCAAGAAATAATGGTTCAGGGTTACTGTAATTACATTTTTTGTCTATCAACTTTCCATTACTTCACAGAAAAATGTATGTGAGATATATTACTACTTCTGAATCTTTCTTTCTTCATGTGTAAAAGACACATCATCATTCAAAACATAATTTGAAGAAATTAATGCTGAAAGAGATAATCCCAAAGGCCAGATCTACTTGGTACAAGTAATTTAAAGAGTGTATTTAAAAACGACTGAGCATTTGTCCTTTGAAATGGTAGTCGTTTCAAATCATTGTATCATTTAGACCTCAAGCTACTTGAATATTTATACCACAATGGCTAAAAGTGTAATTATATTGTTTATTTAATACAGAAACACAAATCAACACTTGTGTGCAGTACAAGACTTGAAGCTCCTGAATTATCGTAAGAAAAAGTTAATAAGCACTCACTAGGAAAAATAGAAGAATTATATGAAATTTTAATATTAGCTTAAATAAAGCTCTGATTTCAGGCAGTATTTGAATGAGCACTGTTCACAGCAAACAAAATGCATGGAAAATTGAGTGTTTGCTCACCTTTGGAGGCTTCAGACTTTTTCTTCTCTGTTTTTTAGACCGTAATAACCGTTCCCTTTCCTAGAAGGGAAGAAAAAAGAACATTTTGGTATGGGTTTCTTTTATGTATTTAGGTATGTCTAGCATAAAGAAACACCATTCCAGTTTTCTTCAAGCCTATGGTAAAGCCAACTCAAAGACAATGTCTTTATCTTTTTGAATAATGCCATGTTGGTATAACATCACACTGTACTTTATCCCTTTATGTGCCTTATCCCTTTAACACACAAGCCTTCAGCCATATACTTCACACACTTGATGGAAGTTGGCAAGAAAAGGCTTTGTTAAATACTGGGCACAGATTGCTGACAGTTCTTTTGACTCTTTTACCAAGAAGCTCACTATGGAAACAGAATTCATGATCTCACTCCAGTGTTCCAACCATCCTGAGGTAGCTGGTCAGTAGCCAAAAACTAGTTGAGCCTTAGTAATTACAAGTCATTATATCTGGCATACTCTGATATACAACCATGCTTATGCAAATACAGTGTTGCACGTGACTTATCTTTGTAGGGCAAAAGTCTCAAATCCAAAGGCACTCTCACTTAGTCTCTGTCAACTTAGTCTATTTTTTTTTCTACTGTGACCTTGGAACGAGATTGTAATTAACTATATCATAATATGAGGAGGTTACAACTAGAAAAATGCAGGTTTTATGAACATGCAAGCCCAAGAGTACTGTCTTGAATTCCAAAGAAGAGGAGAAGGAGAAGGTAAAAAACACAAAAGTGAGGACAAGCAAAACAACAACACAGGAAAGTGGGTCATCTGTCTCCTTGCCTTTTTCCTGATTCTTTCCTAAGCTCTGCATTTTTGTTTGAAACATCTCTGGTTTTAAAAGAATGATAGCAAGTTCCAGGTGTGCAATTATTGCTCATTGCATGGTATTTTTCTATTCAAAGTTATTTGTTTTATACTCAGTTCAGTAATTGGATAATAGGAAGCTCCAGTGGAAACCACAATAAAAATGTTCATTGTTATCAGCACATTGTTCCAGGAACAAAGTTTTGGAAAATACAAAATAATTCAGAAAAGCACAATAAATTATATGTAGCACTTTTAATACATGTAGTTTTTCGAATAAGGAAAAGAACTGACTGCCAAGGCAGAATGGAGCAAGTATTTCAAGCTGCAGAATAATTAATATATTAAGGTCAAGCTGAAAACAGAAAGCTGAATTTTAGACAGCATAGAAGAAAAATGTTCCCTCCTCCAATACCTGGTTAAGCCACAGTCCCTGCTTTAACCTGGGTCTCCTACATTCCCAGCAGGTGTTCAAACAGTTGGAGAAACCAGCTAGTGTTCTCCTTCTTTCTTTCCTTTCCTCTCACCTCAGTGCAGAATGTGCAAGCACTTCAAAAATTCCCCACTCCTCCTGTTTCTAAACTTGTTTGCAAGAAGAATGCTTAATTTACTGCCTCGGTAGTACACCAAGCTACCAGGATAATGCCAATTAAAAAACACCATTTGATGTATCACTAGCATTTTTTGCAATCATCTGAGTTTACCTTGAAAGATTTCTTTTTAAGAACTGACCAGAAAAAAACGCCATTTATACAGCTTCAACAGCACCAAAGATACCCTACAAATGACAATACTAACCAATTCAGACCATCATATTGCCTAAGACTATCGTTCTTATTTCTGTGTATCATATTGGTCTCAGCTGGAGGCAAGCTGATGACTTTTGCATTAATCAGGAATGTGACATGTGGGTCATTCTTGATAATCATGATACATTTGTATTCCATAAAGGTGTGGTTTGAGCCAAAAAAGACAACTGAAAAGCCAAGGGAAGTGCAGATTTCCACTGTATTCATATCAAAGGCAAAGCATCAATTAGTGTGTACTGCCAACCAAAGCAGTACCCTAGTTAACAATTTAACTTATTTCTGACAGTGAAAAAGTATCTGTAAATTGGAAACAAAGCAAAAATGAAACCATATTTTTAAATATTTATTTATTTGACTTTCACACTAATCACAAGTCGACCAAAGTCAGGATACAATATATTTCCTCAGATTACTGGCTGAAACAGTAAAAAGAGTCCTTTCATACTCACACTGAAATATAAGTGAGGTTATATCTGCCATATACTGTGAATTTAACATCATGCCACAGTCCCTGCCTGTACAGTTGTATATGAAAGGTAAAGGAGCATTGTTCTGTGAATCAGACCCTATGTCGTAGCGTCTGAGTAACATCCTACTGCTTGTAACACTGTGACACTGGAGAATGCATGCAGACATCGATCTTTGGCACTGATTACAGAGAGAAATCCTGGGTTGAAATCTCAGAGGGACTGCCAAGAGTAGAGACAATGTTCCAGACAGAGCAGTAACACATCTTGTTCTTTAATCTTTTTGGATTTTCTACGTTTATTTTCTATGTTGTATCCAATTGGGTTTTTTTATCTAGATAGAATGAGCTTAAATTTTATTATTTTGTAACAGTCAGCAGTGTCATTTGAGATGTTCTGGAATAGTCTGCCTGAGTTTCAGATGCTGCTCCAGAAGGGCAGGGTCTCTCAGAGATGACACGTCATTTCTGCCAGCACCAGAAGAATGCATCATACATTGCACTACATAGCACCAGTGAACTCTAACACAACTCAAGAGAGTCACAATCAAACAGTGCAAACATCTATGAGCACCATCTTAAGTGTTTTTCACAGTCAGAGGGCAGCAGCTGTGCAATTTTTATCTTAAACTATGCTGCTACCTATATTTGAACGAATCATGCATATTTCTCTCCACTTGTTATAACGACAGCTAGTGTGGCCAGCTCAGTTGGAGATGCTTAGTTAACTGAAACGAATGCCAACCAGCATGTTCCTTTCTTTTGGGAGAACTTCTAGATGGGGGAGTGGCTGACTTTGCACCAGGGTCTACATCCAACACGTTTCAGTCACTAAGTTTTGAAACGTGATCTTTCCTTCAAGTTCTTCGGTTGTTGACAGTCAATTTTCTAAGTTGGGTGGATGGATCGATGCCCTTCTTTCCACAAGCAGCGCATAATAAGTCAATATTTTATAGTACAGACATTCAAACATATTCCAAATAATTTCACTACCTGAGAAATAACAAGAACCCTTCCATGCCAAAGAACTACTTCTGCATCACTACAACAACTGGAGTTAAAGTATTGCTCTCAAATCTTTAGCTTGCCTATAAATGTGTGTGCATGCACATGTGTATACCAGTCATAAACATTACCACTGTGAGATCATCAATAACATGCTGCTGTTCTTTGACTTGCAGTCTAAGGAACTCAATTTCTTGTTCCTCCCGTGTGCTGCTGAGATCATTCAAAGATGTGTGCCTCTTCAGTGTTGGTTGTGCAGATAACTTCTCTTTCTAGAAAATTAAAAAAAAATTGAAAAAAATAATTAAACATAAAGAACTTTTTAAGGTCTCTTGCTAGAACATGAGGAAAATTCTCACATACCTACATATTACAATTACATATTGATTTAATAATTAAAAATTCTGTGGACTCATCAGTGCATACTCCACTAAACATAAGGTCTTCTTCAGAAAAAAATAACTATATATTCTGTGTGCCTCAGTATTAGTATTTCACATAAGATATTTTTAAAACAGAATAAAAGAACATAATCAGAGACAAAATTAGCAGACAAGTGACCTCATAGATCTAAGACAGTAGAGCTCAAATTCAGTTCTCACTTCTAATCATAATAGCAACATTTATTAAAGCTGATTTTTAGTCATACAATTTTATAGCCTCCAAACACATTTTGTCAATCTGTGATCCCTTCCCTTCATCAGCATAAATTGATACAACACAAAGCACATGTCACTCTGAATTTAGAGTATTCAGTTGCATTGACTGAATTTAAGACTTTGAAATACCTGTATTCGAATAAAAGCCTCACAAGCACTTCCACCTAAAAAGTAACTGTGTGCAATGTGTTCTTATGACATGATGTCAGAAATAGTTACTTACCAATTCTACATTTTCCCTTGATAGATTTTTTATTTTCTCTTCCATTCTCTGGATACATTGCAACATATCATCATTTTTTTTGCTCATCCTCTTATTTTTTTCTACCAAAGGCTTCAGCTGACTTTCTGTCTCACGAGAACGTTTCAACTGCAAATGGCAAAGGATCAGTGTGAGCTGTTCTTTAGTTTATACTTGTAGGAAAGAAGAAATATGAGTGTTTTCACTTGCCTTCTTCCTTCATTCAGAAAGTTTAGTTCTTTCATTAAGTGGCATCTGATATAGAATACTGCTTATCTAAGAACTACAGGAGTCCAAACTGTATCTTCCAGATAAGAAATAGAACTAGATCTGGTCATTGGATTTTGCTCTTGGAAAACACGATGATCCATAGAAGTGATTTGTTGGTAAACTAACCTCATTGCTTACAGCTTTTTATGAGCAACTAGGTCTCTAAGGTAGCTGTTTTCACTGCCCCTTAGAAGGAGTAAACTCTTCCTATTCTACTCTAAAAACCTTATACCTAATGCATAATTAGAGCAATAAGAAAGTCAGCCAGAGGGCACAGATTCAGTCTCAGCATTCTGCTGACACTTTCAAGCTGCTCAGTTTTGTTCCTGTGGTTTTATGATGTTAGACAATTATGTGAAGCAAATTACTGCCCTTTCTTGCATTTGTGTGTATTCAAAATTTCACTCTCTTTGTTTCATTAGTCCTTGAGATGTTTTGTTTGTAAAAAAAAAAGAAACAAAACCACAAACTATTTTTTCCAATCAAAAGATTTTTCAATTTACTGAGTTTTAACTGGAAATGAGAAAAAAAAATTATCTTTCTCCTGAGATAATTTCACTGAGTATTTGGTTCTCTGTTTCATTCTCAGGAGAAAATTATTTTTCAGCATGCTTAATCACACCAGTTCACTGATACTACTGGGTATGTGTAATATTGTCTCATAATATGACAAAACCTTCTCCATATCTTTTCCAAAATGTATTTCATATGCCTTAGGACAAGCATCAAGAAGAACACTTGACTGAGTCATACATGCCCTCCATCTAGAGGGACACTGAAGGACAGATGTTGCAGTACTTCAGCATTCCTCGAGGATATTTTGCATTACTTATGTCCACAGAAAGGACTAGGAAGATGAATTATCTTGTCTTTACATAATGCAATCTTGAAAGAAAGGCAAGATGTTCTTGAGAGTGTAGAACAGAGAAAAGTAAGTGTAGCAGTAAAAGCAGGAAAAAAAATACAAAACAAGAAACACTTGGCACCTAGGCAAAGTAGCAAAAATTATTAACTGTACCAAGGCTAACACGCATGTTCTTCTCACCCCAAGAAACTTAAATTGTTAGTGAGGACATCAATTTTTTCATATGAAAGGGCAGTTTAGTCTATACAGCTGTTTAAAGAGGAGAAGTTTAAAGAAAAAGACACTTAGGTTCTCAATTCATTCAATTTTAGTCTAGCATTGTTCAATTATCTTCACTGATCAATTCAGCCAAGATACTGGACAAGAAAATCTCAAAAATGACCTCTTCCAATAATCATTGAGATGTCATAACTAAATTAAGTCCTTTTATGATAAAGCAAAGCCTCCCTAACTCAACACAAAGAGCTAAGTCTGACAAAGCAAGGAGGAAGATGATGTCATGCTTCACTCTGACTGGCAAGCGGCAAGAGCTCCTCCCCTTCTGCCCTCACCATACAACATAGCATTTTTTTTAGAATCAGATACATAGCTTGCACAAGGGAAAATTTCCATCTGATTAGAATGAAAAATCTTTTCTTCGGCCACTAGAAATAGGGCATTAAGAGAAGACATGTAAAGATTCTTATTGTAAAAACTCACCTCCCATCGCAGTCGACAGGAATTTTACCATTAACCGCAGTACAAGCCATTAAGTAGCAATGCAGGTTAATAAAATTCATTCTTAAAATCCTTGTCATATCCTTTATTTTCTAAGTTACTATCACTCTCCTAGGATAATTTCACCTACTTAAGAGATTTCCCTTGAGAAATAGCAGATTTTTCATATCCAGCCCAAAAAAGCTTTTTTTATCTCCTAGCTAGCATAAGAATGTCAGAAAACCAATGTCAAAATTCAAAAAAGATTAATACAATAAGTTAAGTGCATAGCTTATGCATGTTTTACAAAACATCATTACACAGTACCACAGGAAAACTACCAGTTAATTTGATTAAGATGACCCCAAAATAAATTTATAAAGTTTTATTTTTCTAGTGCGAAAGAGATTCCATCCATGTCTCTTATGGTCACAAAGTGAATTTCTGTAGAAATTTCTGTAATATTTAGCTACAATTGATCGAGGCCAACCAGGACTAATTTGTAAATAATTTTTAACACTGACTTTCCAGCATGAAATCTTTTCCTATAAATATGCCCTCCCAATAACCATCTGTGTTATTACTAATTAATTTACCAGTTCATTTCTTTCATCTGCTAAGAGAGTATTTCTGTCTTCCAGCTTCCTTATTACAGCATTCAGTTCAGCGATTTTTAACTGAAATCTCCGCACATCTCGTTCATCCAAATGCTGCTCCTTTACATCAAAAACACACAGATATATAACATTACTTTTTAAAAAATATTTTACTATCCATAAATTTAACATCGTGGTTTGAGTGGATTGTGTAAATTTAAAATAGGCTCTCTGCATTGATGTCTGGAAAACTCATTTTAATTAACTGAAACACTGAACAATAACATCCTTTGGAAAGGATATGTGATATATTATATGAAAAGTATCTACTTGTAAATTTTATGTAAAGGTTTAATTTTTTTTTTTCTAAACTAGATAAATAATGTTTCACCTATTACTGATTACTTCTCACCAGACTTCTTACTATCAGCTATAAGTAAAAAAAAATAAATCCTACTGCATAGGACAGATTAAAATCACATGGCACATTTTTTGAAAAGTATAATATCTAGATAGCTTTGGTTAAAATAATTCCAGAAGTTATGAACCCCATTATTATCTTAGCTATTTATTTCATAGGTAAAGTTCCCAATGTAAATTCTAGAAGTTTTATATTGACATATTTTTCAACGTTCTTTGAAATTCAAGAGATACAAGGAATCATCAGAGAAACAGTGCATTTCCCATTAATTAGTCCTTCTATTATTTTAAAAGTAACCACAA
The DNA here is from genome assembly GCA_004320125.1 of Scolopax mira. NCBI lineage: Eukaryota > Metazoa > Chordata > Aves > Charadriiformes > Scolopacidae > Scolopax > Scolopax mira. The sequence continues at coordinate 60,293 of BJBW01001703.1, read as the reverse complement.
AACCAATGCAAAGACTCGGGCTGTAATTATTCTGTGTAGAACATTTGAAGAAAATGCAGTTATCTTACCGGGTTTCCCATCAGTTCGCTGATATCCCCCACTCCTGCAGGAAGCTCTCTCTTCGGACTACTGTGGTATCTTTCTGCCTCCTTTACTTGGACAAGCTGTTCATCCAAAGCTTCTTTCTGAAGGAGCAGTTTCTGTGTATGGCCTGCCTGGACACCAAGGTCTTTCTCCAGAGCCAGAATCACCCTGTCTTTGCCTTTTATCTCATCCATCTAGAAAGAATCAACACAAGAAGGAAGTTTCTGTGACATGTCCAAGTGTTCACTGCATGCATATCCACAAACTTGCAAAAATAAAGTTCTGTTTCTCTCAGAATTGCACCAGCAGCCCAAACTGTGGTTGCTAGAAATAAAATGGATCTCTTCTGAAGCTTTTTCCCCTCCTCTTGAAAAAGTTTCAGCCCTTCACTTGATCATGAGTTTGCTTAGTGCAGTCTCAACTTAAAGGACAGACAAAAATAGGTACAAACATACACTGAAACAGAATACATAGCCAATGAAATCATCCACTTCATCTGAGGATACACACTTCTATAAGCAGAAGAAAAATCTCCCATCACTACACTTCAGAGAAGAAACAGAGTGCTAGTACCAGATAAGAGAAACACTTCCTTTTAAACTTACCTGAGGTTTGTTTTAAAGCTTGAGCCATACATGTTTGCCTCGTGTTGATTCCCTCGCTATTACTGAAAAATCATACGTGGTGAATCTCTTCACGGGCATTTAAAGATCAGTAGCATATACATGCACACACATTTAAACTTAAAATCTTAATCATACCTATGTATTTGATGTGCCCTTGCTATTAGATTCAAATGAGGACCAGTCTTTGTATAGAACGAAAAAAGGCAAATGCTCATGGAGCATTAGAAAAAAGGGTAGGAATAAATAGTTCTTAAACACCATCTATGGTTACCGAACTGTGTTGTTCATACATCTCGATACCAAATAAAGCATACTGCTAGCAGTGATCTATTGCAGCTCTCATAGGATTTGTCCCTCACAGCATCAGTGTTACATTCACTTTGGTACTATTCCAAATGTTAAAGGAAGTGACAATCTGCAGCAGTTAGTTACTATAGAAACAGATTTCTTAACAGGCCTGTTAACCATTAACAACATATTTATTGGAACTGTGCTGCATCTCCTTCAGTTTACTAAATTGTTCTCTTGACCAATATAAACCCCATGGAATTCTTATTTGAAAAAATAAAATAAAATTGTCAACTTGTTAAATTGTACATTTGTTGCTTATCATAGCTCTGCATCCATAGAAGTCCTTTATGTCAAATCTCACTAAAAAAGAAAAAAAAAATTAGTAATAAAACTTATAGTTAAGAGTGAATTATGTACAGGATTAACACAATCAGATTACATGATTAGATACAATTTGCTTTTTAGATACAATTTGCTTTACTCCCTTCACGGTCTACAAAGCATGTGGCATTAGTTGTGTACAGAACCAGAGTGGCAGGAGATGGCCTGGCTGAACCATCAAGTCATGATTGAAGATAAAAGCTCAGATTTGAAGACAATAAAGTGGTCTACACTGCTTTTAAGTTCCATCTGGAACTCATGGAGATTAGTTCTGATGGAGATTTCTCTCCTGGTTTGGGAAGGTTGCTGGATCTCAATTCCTCATCCAGATAATTGGTATAATATTTCCCAGTATTTTCATTCAGATTTGTGAGACTTTCCAGTATGCCAGGAAGGACTTGCAGGAAAAGAATGCAGTTTTTATTAATGGAAGAATTTGTAACGTGCAGGGTTTCAGAGGGACTGTTTGGGGAACAGCAATGCCAAAAATTAAGCAGCTGCCTCATTCACTGAATGCTATCTGTCAGGAACACTCATCTATCAGGGACCCCCTGGGAGGAAAAAATGTCATGTAACTAAATACCGTGGACAATGTTTCACTTTCAATTACACAGGTGGTGACACTGAACATCTATGTAGTTAAGACAAATTTAGCTATGCAAGGTATACATTTAACAAAAAAAAAAAAAAAAAGTTACCCAATTAGTAGCACATTTCATACTTCCCATGTTAAAATGGTGTTTAAATCAGAAGAAACAAGAAAGCAACAGTCTCAGTACAGGCTGCTACTTGCTGAGCTGCAGCAGAACAGATTGTTAGAAACAGGTGTGACCAGTGTAGTCACAGCCACATCGCCCTTCAGACACACTGCCACAGATCAAAGCTCACACACATGAGGAAAAAAAAAATGCCACAGAAGAGCATGGTTTTGGGGTAGGGGTTAGGAGAAAGCAGAATTCCAGAATTCCCCTCTGCTCTTCCTACTACTGTATTTTCTACCTTAAAAACTAAATGTGCTGAAACTATCAAGACAAGAAAAGAAAAAGCAACACTGCATGTTCCAGTTAAATAGAAGAGTCTTTGAAACACTAACAATAATTGAGAACAGCAATGGCTACACTACCTTTTATATTTTGAGCTTACATTTTAAGTTACAGGTAAGCAGTAGAGAATCTCTTACTCATGTAAACATATGCATCTGTGCACGCACACACACAAATCGCAGAGCATTGCAACAGCAATTTTTTTATAAGCATGAGCTAACAGGAAGAAGAATTTCTAAGCAATTAATATATTGCAAATTGATGAAGAATAGAACCACAGCAGTAACACCTCTACCTTAAATTCTCTTTCAGAGCTCTGGGGAACAAGACAATTCTCCTTTCCTCAAGGCGACAGCTACACCTTTGATTTTCCCAACGTAACATCATCAACCCAGCCAATGCCTCAATTTTCTTAAGTTTATCCCAGTGCCTGACCCAAAGATTCACCATCTTTCTTCAGACTTGCACACTACAGAGCAGAAGTTTTCACCTTCCCTGTCTGCTTTCTTAACAGGGAGCAAAAATCATGCCAGAGAGAAAAAAGAAAAAGCAAAGAACTATTTTACAGCCACAGAACATCCCTCAGTTCCACGTGGGAGAGACAGTAGGTCAAAGGGCAGGCAAGCAAAGAAAGAGGTACAAGACTAGGAAAAGGAGATAGGTTTAGGTTTAAACTAATCATAAGCTGACAGCTGGAGAAGAAAGGTCAACCACTCCCCAAAGACTTTAGCTTAGTTTAGTCTTAAATGTTCTAGCAGTTGTAAAAGCTCACAGAAAGTCTCCATGCCAGTACTGTACCACTGGAGAACACCTCATTTCTCAAATTCTTAGCCTTGTGTGATTAGACCACATACCACGGTCTTTATTTTAGTGGGGAGAGAAGTATCTTCCATTAGGTAAATGAAAATCAAAATGAATTAATTCAGATTCCCTGATGCCTGCTATTTTGACCAAATTCATGTTGTCAAAGGAACACTGGCATAGGCAAGATTGTCTAGGAATCCACACTATCCAAAAAAGAAAGAATATTTTTTATTAGCCCAAGTGACAGAGTTGGAAAAAAAACAACAACATGTAACTTTCCTTTCTTTTTTCATGCTTTTCAATGTCTGTTTTATACCACTAGGGAGCCATTGCTAAACAACTCATCACTTAAATATATAAAATAGTTGTCATCTTTAATTCTATACTCTCCCAGGTACAATTGGATTAGATCTAAAGACTCTTTTTCCCTATCAGCTCTAAAAATGCATACACACAGGTAGACTTTTAACCTGAATTCTTGTATCATGCCTTAGTCATTGTAACATTCTCCTTTCTCGCCTTAAATTCAGCCCTGTCTGCTCTCTATCTGATGTGAACGTTGCTCCTAATGATGTTTTTTACAAGACTGGATTCTCTGAACTGTTTTTACTACATTAAGCAATCGCCACCACTCTCACTGTCAAATCCTTTTACAGCCCAACTGCAGTCCATTTATCCCTTATCTAATATTAGGATGCTATGTCCCCTCCCTAATATCATGAAGTCATGAATTTTCATGTTTTCTCCCATGCCACTGTCCCTTGAAGGGACACCACAAACATCCAGTTAGGTACCTTCCTTAGATTCCTCTTAGATCTGTCCTTTCCATGACACATCTAAAATACATAAGGAAATTATGAAAAATACATAAACACTTAAGCGAAATTCCACTGCTGAGATCACAATCTATTGTTTGCTCTTCAAACAGGACATCTAAAATAACAAATCCCTCGGAACCTAAGACATAGGAAGCACATTACAGAAATGCAGGAAATTCTCTGTTGGAAGTGATGCAGGTATGTCAAGGCCAGCACTGAGCTGAAGCTAATAAACCTAGATGGATCCGTGATGAATCATCACCTGATGATTCATGAATGGATTCTGAACAAGTAGATGCCTTTCCACTGCTCCTCAATCCCTTGTGGTCCAGGGAACATGGGGCAGGACCTACCAAGCCAGGTGCCTGTAAGAGTTCCTGCATCTGTGGCACCATGTAGCTGGGAGAAGCAACACGTGGTGATTGAAAGCCGACTGCACTAATCTCGTACTATTTCTTTGGTGTATTCTTCTCTCTACTGCTATTCATTAAGATAGAAAGGATAGAGACCATCTTCTTTCTTTCAACAGCTTCAGCGCAATGAGATCCCAATCCATGCATTTGGCTCACATATATTATCTTAAATCAAATACATTATACCGGAAATTGCTTCCAAAAGCAATGGGCTGCTTTGGTTTCATATTTGTTCTCAGTTTAAAATCAAATTTTCTCAATTCTTGCAGCTATGAGATGCAACAGGGTCACATGAACTCTTTTACATTCTGTTTTTCATGGATTTTAAAGCAGACACATTTTTTCTGTATGCAATTAAGCATGCTAAAATTCTATACTTAAATTCTGTGATAAGAAGGCAGTGGAACAATTTGGTTAGGACACACATCCAATTACATGCTTTGAGAAGAAAAGTTGCAGAAATACCCTCCGAGAGAAGATTTTAAAGGAAGTAAAATCACACACAAGCAGCTGCAGAGTGAAATAACTGATAAATCACCTGGGATAGTATGAGTAACTCTGAAGCTCTTGGTAAAAATTACAGCTTTGTAAAGTATCATTTCTTAATGAATGGATTTTGTGCTGTCAGATTTTAAGTGCTGAACACGGCAATTACTGGCATTATATCAACAAAGAGCTAGCAGTTATAGTCTGTGTCAAAATTACAGAGTATCCTAAGAACAGGTATCTAATCACAACCTAACAGCTAAGAGAAATGAGCAGAAATAAGTTTTTTAATAATATTTATCAAACATGAAAGAAAACCAAGCCAGCCATTGGAAAAACCTTCCCCCTGCCAATTATCCCATACTTCAATAGCCACAGTGAAATAAAGCCAGAGACCTTTGGGAGAACTTTAGCCTCTCATAAAGTTGAAAGAGAAATTCCCAGGGAATTAAAAGCTAGATCTATCAAGGCAGTGACATACTCAGTTTTCAAAGTGGAAAAAGACAGCTGCTGCATTGCCAAGTGTAAGACCTTCCTCTTTACCCATCCTTATCAAAGTGATCTCCTGCAGAACAAAATTCTACAGTGCTCTGCTCGAGAATACATTTAATTAATCTTTATACTAAATGCTTAACGCTAAAAATAGGAGTATCTTGACAGAAGGATTGAGAGTTACCAAGAAAACCAAAAAAGGAGATGCTACTCTAATAAACAGTTAAAGATAAACTAGCTGGAATGTATAGTGCCCCCCTAAGACCTAACACAATATCCCAAGCTGAAAGCCCACCTGGAGGAAGAAATTAAAATATTCCTGCACTGAGTATAGCACTCTTTACACTAGATATGGCCACCTTCTTAAATAAGTGTTTGCTCCTGATTTAGGAATCTTCAGGGAAGAGTGAAAAAAAGATGCCAGTGGAGAAGTGTCATAATCGCAGGTAGATGGGACTTATTCCTGATTTCATGTGTAATTTTTCTAAATGAACAGTCCATGTTTTCTTCCAGTAGTTTCTCCCACTTTTTTTTTTTTTTTTTTAAAGTGTGTGGTAGGGCATATAGATATAAAAGTCATATTGTGACCTACCTACAATAATAGAGTCCTTCGAAAACAGTAAGAATAAAAAACACTGAGCTTGCACTCTAAAAAGCTTTATTAGATCAGCTGGATTTTAGGAAAAAACAAGTGCCCAATGCTGTCCTTTTAGTTTCTGAGACGACAAGCATAAATCTTGAGCTGATGGAAAGTAAAGTATTATTTGCAGTCCTAAAATGCTGGAGGTAGTGGAAGGGTCTTTGCAGGAGATTAGCTCAGCCTTGGAACGCGGCTGCAACACGCATCTCCAACAGATGGCAAAAGCCAGAGAAGCAGCTACAATTTGGTATCAGCAGCTGCGTGTGAAACACACGCGGGTTTGAGCGGCTGATAAGAAGCACGCTACAGCAAGCTCTACCCAACCATGCATGGCTGAACACACTGGGATGATTCAAACCTCAGCTTTCCAGTCTCAAAATTCGAGATTTTGATCAGTGAAGTGAGATTTTCACAAGTGAAGTGAGAAAGGCAGGCTCCATGCTCCTTCTCAGGGCAGCAGAGGATCACTGAGTGCCCCTGCCAACAGCCAGCTGTTCACCAGAAATTCCAGAGACAAAGGGTCTCTGTATCACCCCCACTGCTGAATCTCACCCAAATATATGAATTTCACTGCCTTAAAATGGCAAAATCCTAGTAATAAAAATGTAGGAGCAAGGGAATGTTATTAGAATATAGTTGACACCACCACAAAGGACGTAATTTTAGGATTTGGTGGAGTGTTAAACTTCTGCTCCTACTATTTTTCATGTTTTACTGAAAGAAAATAATGCTGAATCTCTCAGAAGGCAAAAGCTTTGTTTGATCATCTAAATCTTACCCCTTGAAATTTGAAGACAATAACAAGTTTCCCCAACTTTTATCACTGCCCAGATGAAGAAGTGGAATGCAGCACCACCAAACTTGTGGATGATACCACATTTGGGGGAGCTGTTACTACACTAGAGGAAAGGAACGCCATTCAGAGGAACTTTGAAATATTTGAGAAACAGGCCAAAAAAATGCCCCATAAAGTTCACCAAAAACAGATACAATGTCCTGCCCTGAGAGGGTTTAAACTCCTTCAACTGAGAAGGCTGCCAATTGAAGTTGGGAGGTCTGCAAGGAGGAAGGGGAGAAAAAAAATGTAAAAATAAATAAAAAGACAAAATGAAAGAAAAAAGGAAAAACTTGCATGTCCTGGAGAGCAACTTGTATCTGGGTCAGAGGTGAGAGCTTGCAATGATTGAAGTTAACTTGATACTGGGCCAAACCAGGAGGAACATCACCAGAAGGACAGAGAAATGATTTAGCCTTTTATGAAGCACTTGTTAACCTCACCAGGAGCCACTTCTGGACTCCCCAGCACAGAAAAAAAAAAAAAAAAAAAAAGATATTGACAAACTGGCACAGGTGCCATAAACTGGAAGAAGACCAGTAAGACCACTATGGGGCTGCAGTGTACAACATACAAGGAACAGGTGAGGGAGCCCAGCTTGCTCAGGCAGCCACAGAGAAGACCATGGGATGCATTACAACTACCTCAAGGGGCACGCAGGGATGAACAGGGCAGATATTTCTCCAAGATGCACAGCAAAAGGACTTTGATGAGGATAATCATTAAAGGTTAAAGAAAGAGGGAGAAGAAAGAAATTTCACAGTGAGCAGACACTGGGACAGGGTTGCCCAGAGACCCTGAATCTCTGTCTACCAAGATTTTCAAACTGGACTGGAGGAGGCCCAGAGCAACCTGATCCAACTTGCAAGGCAGCCCTGCTTCAAGCAGGACATCTTCAAGCAAGATGACCTCAAGAAGATCCTCACCATCTGCATTTTTCTGGGATTGTACAAAACCGCACTTCTCATATGGAATGTGAATACTAAGTAATACACTAAGGACTTTTAAGGAGGCAGACAAACACATTAAGAACTGTGCAAGGTCAAAAAACTACTAACTTGTGAAGGACTTTAGCTGAAATTTGGTTTTTTTGTGAACTGAAACAATCTAATTCTTAATTTTGTATAGATTTTACTCTTTATTGTGTTATACACAGGTACAAAACTGAAATAATAATTAAAAAGATCACTATATAAGTGGCACAAACTTATTTCAACAGAGGATTTTTCTGTTCCTTGAACAGAAGTTTAAGTGAAATTGCCTTGATTTTTACCTTTAAAAACCGCTTAATCTATTAGTTTGAATTACATTCTTCCAGGTACTGCATTAAATAGATTTAGGACACACTAAACAGAAGTCAGGAGACTAAGGACACTTAAATAATGCATCCATCTTCATACATCATGGCTGATAGGAACTTCTGAAAAATCACTCCTCAAAACAATTTTTTACTTTGATTTTATTAACAGTAAAAGGAATTTTTTTTCCTTGTAATTATGAATCTGTAATAACGTTACATTACTCTTTAGACAATTTTATGAGGTTATTTAAGAATACAGATGAAATAAGCAAATGTAATTCATCTGGTATAATCTGTGCCCTCCTAATCAAAGATCTGATTGTACACCTAATTGGAACAGTGGAATTTTTTTATTGATTTTGTGTTTAAGAAAACTAGGGCTATTTTACATTTAAGTGAAATAAGCCTTTCCATTTTAATCCGAGCTGTTTAGGAATAATTAGGAAGACCATAGTGCAAAGATTTTAACAAGTTTGAGTGGTAATGGTCTGTAAAACAGGTGAAAGGGTTGATGTTACATACATTTCCAGTAGAGGAAATAATATTTACTAAAACACCAAAAAACACAGGACACAACTATAATCTGTTTATTCCAAAGTTTAAATATTATGTTTATATTAACAGTGCCTGACAAAAATATCCATTTTCTTTCTTATTCAAGAAATATATACTATAAAGGAATAAACCAGTGATGATATAATTCAATATACTTTTAATGATTTGGGGGTTTTTAGCATATGTTTTCCCGAGGCAGGCACTGTAAAGCATCAATTGTATTCAGAGAAACATGCCTTGCAAACAAAAAGGCCTTCTTAAAAACACCGCCCAGGTAGTCCCAGAACACATGTAACCTCTAACTAGTACAATATACTTAATATTCATGCCCTCCTTCAGACCTGTACTGATAACAGAATAAGGTTGGTCTGTTGGTGAGATTTGGCAACAATTTGTACATGCTAGTTCAGCAATTTCAGGCAAAAGAGAAACTTTACTTACCAGTGAACACAAACTTTAAACTTGATATTAAAACCAAATAAATCAGTTGAATGACAAAGCTTATTTGAGACCCAGGAAAAATTGGCTGAACTATACTGTTATTTTGTGCACTTTTTATATTTAGATTAAAACATTAAATGCTCTCATAGTACAGTTGCCTGGTCATTAAGCTACTTCATACGGATAGCTTAATAAATTTACCTCGTACCATCCAGATCTCAGAAGGAAACCAGACATACTGTTTACAAGGATGCTATTAAACAGAAGTTTGTTGGTTGAGCATTATTTAGGTGTGCACACACTTGCCTGTGCAGTCGTTAGTATGACTCAGGGCTCTTTATACTGAAGCTCCATGAGTGAAGAAGTACAATTATGATTTTGTATATTCTTTTTTTGGAAAAAAAAATCTATCCATAAAAACAGGCTTTAACATTTTTCCTTCATGCAGACTAATTCTCAGTCTTCTGATTTTGTTTTTTCTTTTTTCCTATTTGCTGACTTTTAATGTTATTTCTGGTTTTAAGTATTGAATCCATCTCAGCAGTTTTCATACTACTTTGACAGAATAATACAACTGTTCAGACTCAACAACTCAGAACATATTGGCTGAAAAAACTAAGCAATAGCTGTTCTTGCTTTCTTATCTTACTCTCCATCTTGTCTCTATTTTTAAGACACCTGTTTCATTTGTCTCTCCAGTTTGTTACCAGCTATTTTTATTTCCCATTCCTTAGTTGTCAGCACATTGTGACAATATGTATATACAGCAAAAACACTTTTTTTTTTCTGGGGGGAAGGAGGGTATAGATTAATAAACTCCATGTCAACAAGCAGTCCTTAAATTAATGAAAACATTTATATCACTGTTATGTTAACACAATCACAGGAACTCTCAAATTCCAATATAATTCCATACTGCACAGACAGAAGTTGTGTTATACTTTTTACCAAGTATCAATTTTACTTCCCCTTATTAGACACTAGGATCCTCCCCATTCAGTCTTGTCTGTAGAGGGGCTTATTAGGCATTTTTCATGGCTCAATTCTAAGCTGTGAGGACAATCTCAAAATCGATTAATGATATTTCTGAAATATAGACATTTTTTACAACACAAGCACGCTGTTTATGCACATAATGTAATTGTATCCATATATTAACAGACAATGAATTTTGCTTTTTTTTCCCCCCCCTTTCTCACTACATTATTTTTTGACAGGAAACCAAAAAAATGCAAGATTTCACTCAAATTAGTCATGGGTATTAAAATCAATGGTAAAAATAGTGATTTTTTCTTTAAGCTGTAATATCTATATGAAATACATCTGCAAAACAAACCTGTGATGTAAAACGCAAAATAAATCAGCCGAGTCTGACAAAACAATCTGACACCGAATCCTGAATTACTCTGTCTGAATTTGAATTGCAGTATGGCCATCCTATTTAGGCTTTTAATACCAAAGAGGTTGATTTCTTAATACTGGCATAAAACACAACACATACAAAAAACCCACATTAATTGAAGCTCAGTTACAGAACTGTGCTAATACTAATAACACTGCAAGCCACGTCCTTGTCATTTCACCCCACAAGGGTGGGAACTAAACCAAGTACCCCAAATCTGCAGCTAATGAGGCTAATCTGAATTTGAAGGCAAGCATCCCTTGCACTAATTAAAATGGGAGAGAGAAGGGGAAGGGAAGTATCCTGATGATGTGATTCTGCAATCCTTCTCCCAGAGCAAGAGAGCTACAACCAACTACATCCAATTTTTACCTTGGTCCAGATTTAAAGAGTGCCTTATGCAAGAAAAACTGCCTAAATTGCTATGTATTCCTGGAAGAAACACTTAATCTGTACAATTTCATGAAAAAACCCCGAAATTCATTATCTGAAAGGAGTTGAGGCACTAAAAGACAACACCAGGCTCCTGATATATTTTCTCTGTACTTCTTCTGAGGGAGAAAGATATGAAACTGGGGAAAAATATGAACATTTCCAGTGAAAACCCACAAGACCAGCACCAGGGATCCTCTGGAGCTGGGCATGGGTAACAAGGAGTTTCCTGAAGACTCTCTCTCCAAATACCTTTTTAGACATACAGGGTAGCAGAGACCCAGTGAGGCTCCAGTTATACTTCTGAATGAATTATTCATATCATAGCAGGCTGAAAGCTTCCACTCTTGAAAGAGAAGAAATAAGTGGTTCCTTTACATTACCACCCAAAGAAACAACGTGTGTGTGTTTACTGGCGTGATTTGGGATGACAGAATTTGGGGTGCCTCACCTCACCATTTCTTGGGTTTGAGAAGGTCAAACTTAATTAGAAACCTTCTGTAGACAAACAAAATCCACAACATATCAACCTACTCTACTCTTTAAAATTTTTTAAAATTACCTGTACTTTATGGTCAGAATTTTAAAATTCTACATTTATAATATAGAACAAAATATGAAACAAAGTATGCTTACAAAAATCTCACATCGTCAATCTTTGCAGTCTTCTCTAATTAATCAAGGAAGTGATCCCCTTGAGACTTGATCAACCTCCAACTTATTTAAAGCAAAAATATTAACTGCACTAAAATCTTTCATTGTCTCAGACAGAAAATCACCACCATTAAATGGATATAACATATTTGTAACTTGCCCTCACCATCATTTTTCACCAAGAATTAAAAGAAATAAGATCACATACTTGTGTAAAAAAAAACCTGATAAAACATGATTTCTTAAAAGAAATTCTTGTTTTATTCCATCTAAAGTCTGTCTTTCTTGACAGATCATAAATAATATTATAATTTTAAATTATATTTGCATAGCTACTGCAGCGATAGTTTAGATAGATTAATAATCAAATATATACATGGAAAATATCGTGGTACCAAACAGAAGTATCATTTGATGATGAACTCTCTAAATGTACTACAGCCCACCTTAGATTCTTTACATTTTACAAAGCTGTACAACTTGAAATATTTCGGGCACCACTGTTGGGAAATACTGCCTGGAATTAAGATTTTATAAAAACAGTGTAGCCTGCCTTATGGGCTGAAATACTAGGGTTTATGAAACGTGAATAAAACCTGCTGTCCTAGACCTCCAATAAAAAGAGTACAGAAGTTTTAAAACAATGCTTAAAATGAAATGATCCAGATTATGATGCAAAGACATTGTTTTGGTTCAGCACAACTCGTTCCTCCAATATAAATATAAAAGCTCTCTGAAAAGTTAAGTTTGCCATCTCACAAAGGTGTTCTTGCATTGCCAAATGAGCAATGCCTGACTGCTTTGATCAGCAAGAATTTGTAAGAAAATATAGTTGAGCAAGTGGGAAAGCTTATTTCTTTGGTCTGTTGAGAAAATTCATCCTGGAAAGTCTTGGTTCACTCAAATTCTATTTGGTGGGCCATAAAGCTTTGGATTGGGTTGGGCTAAACATGGATCCAAGCTTCATCCATGCTGTAAGGATGAGAAATGAGGTGCATTGTAGCACCCAGCACTGATTAAAGACATCACTGAAAAAGAAGTGGTTTAGTATTTGTGGGCACATATGGCAAAAGAGTAATACCTGTTAAAAACTGAAATAAGCATGCAATATTTAATGAACTTACCAGCCTGCGGATCTCTCTCTCACATTCCCGCTTTATTCTATTAATCTCATCCTGATGGGACTGATAAGCCATGCGCAGGTCAGCAGCCTTCATTTTATCCGCCTGCATAATGTTGTTCAAAGCTTCCTCAAGCTGCTTTTTGCCAGATTTCAGCTCCAGGATCTCCTGTTGCAACTTCATCCGTTCACCGTCGAACGCTTTGCGAGCCTCCTCCTTTGCTTCGCTCAGCAGCGCCGTCTTCACTTTGTCAGCCGCCCCGTCCCGCAGGACATTCACTGTTGACTGCAAACGCTGAATTTCTCCATCTTTAATTTTCACCATTCTTGCAACCTCCTGCTCATGCTGCCGGATCAGTAGTTCTCTGACGCTCTGAAGTTCCTTCATTTTCTCCTCATGGAGCTTGGCTTTCAGTTCAGAAACGTAGGCGGTGTGCTTGTGCTGCTCCTGTTCCCTTTCTTGCTTTACCTCCTGGATTTTCTCTCTCAATTTACACACCTGGAACATTAATGTAAGTATTGATTAACAAGTTGATTTGACTTTGATTAAATCAACAAGTTGATTTAACTTTTAAAACCACACTTTTAAAAGTCACAAAGGGAGCCTTTTCTTAAATAAAAGGTCACCCTGAGTATTTAAAATCAAAAACTGTGCACCTGACACCTCTCACTCCAATTGATAACTGGAGAACCAGTGCTAGAAAAAGGCTCTGTGTATGTGGGAATCTGCCATGGGGACGTGCTGTTGGCAAGAAGTTCTCACAGGTTTAAGGAATAAAGTAACATTGAGCAGCATCCAATCTAGTTCTCTCTTTATCTCCTCCACCAACCACCCCAAACGACTCTTATTCATAACTGTGCTCTGCAAGCTGCTGGAAAATGAATCAAAGAGAAAAGATTTGTGTTTATGATGGGAGGGAAATGCTAGAGAACTTTCTAGTATGTGAAGGACCAAGCTTTGTGGATGTTGATAGCAACTTAGATCTTCACATATATTCAATTAATTTATTCCCATAACATCCTTCTGTAGCTAAGCAGCTCTACCACTGTTTTACAGATAGGATGCTCAGATAGACATAGATTGATTTACCTAGTTCACACACATACTGTCTTTGGGATTTGAATCCACAATTACTACCCTTAAATGCACTACTTGACCTAAGGGACTTCCTGGTAATAAGGTGAGAAAGGATCTTGCATTGAAGAAACAGAGAGAAGAGATCCATCCTATCAAGAAAGGGGCATTCTTAACAGTAGGAACATGGAGAATAGGAACTAAATTAAAGGGGAGGGCAGAGAGGAAACAAAGAAGACATTTATTTTGGATTTCTTAATGTCTTAGCTACTGAAATGGGAAAGTCCTTATTAGATAAGCAAGAAGATTTGGTCTTCTGAAAAAATCAAGTCTACTCAAGGGGCTTCAGACAGGAAACCCCTGAACTGAGGGTATTTATAGTCCCCAAATACTTCAGAAAATATAGGCCAGTCATTTAAGGGTTGTGGGGGAAATAGGGGAAAGGTCTTCCAGCCTATTATAGCAATACCCACTGTGATGAAACCTCATTATAAAATGATGCTCAGCAGCCTGCATGGAAAGCAATGCTTTTTCCAAGTGGGATTAGATGTTAATTTAGAAGGAAGAAAGAAAAGGAAAAAAAGAGAAAGGAGTAAGGCTTGCTTCTCTAAACAGAAGGCTATAGTGTATTTCATCATGTATTATGTCATTAACACCTTTCTACTAGACCTACTACAGTGACTACCAAAATACAGGCTCTCCGCATGTACGGCTCATCTAAAAATCAAGTCAGAAGTAGAGATTTCAAAGACTTGTGTTTTAACCTTGAGTAGTAATACAATCATACATACCAAACAGCACTTCATGGTAAAATGAGGCTCTCGAGCAGCAGGATGTTAGTCACTGTCACTAGATTCCTAGATTGCTTGGATCTCTGCTATACAAAGCTGGATCTGTAGCCATGCAATGCATTTAATTTATGCTAAATAAAGCCAGAATTGCAACTTGCCTCAGACTAGTGCAAAAAGGATGGGAGATCTCTATTAATATTCAGACTATCATTTAGTATGAAGGTATAATAAAAAAAATTATTTTTTGCATGGTTCTGGATTCTGCAGTTAAAACAAAAAAGTAGAGTTAATTAAAAGCAATAATTCCTGTTCAGGAAAAGCCTGTTATTTTGTTTATTGAAAACAGATTGGCTCTAAACAGGTGCTTTTGGGGCTTTGCTTTAGGCAAAGCAGGATATCTTAACTCAAAAGCCTCAGATATCACTCATCCAACGAATCCAAGATTACTACTTAATTTAAGAGTGACCATAAAATGAGACTGACGCGTTACTAAAACCCAGAACACTGACAGTAGGATTTCCAGAGTCTGAACTTCACTTGAAGTCTTCATCAGACAGCAAGGAGAAAAGACTTCCTTTGTGTAGAAGATATTATGAAACTTATTTCCAGAGATATTATGAAACTAATTTCCAACAGGAACTTTGAGAATTAACCAACTCAAACTTACCATAGAATTAAAAAAAATAAAATAAAATGAAAACAGAAAGAAGCTGGAGTGGAAGAGGGAGGAAAGGTATTTACATTTTAATGAAATTAGTCTTCTAGACACACTGTGGACTAAGAACCAGCTGGGAGACCACTATAATTACAGCTATGGAAAAGGTAACAACCCTGAATCAGACACCATCAGAAGCAGATTTTATCATACAGATACTGTTACTCTATTCAAGGATGATTCAGATAATATGTTTATGAAGAAAGATAGAACTGTTTATTTATTTATTTTTCTCCCAGAACACTAAGTCTGGCTGTTGACAGTTATCTGCAGGAAATACCCATGTGTTATTTCTTCTGTTGTGACTACATTTAGTTCCGAGCTGTGGTGGATGGCACCAATTTTCAATGCTTGCATTAGGGCTCACAATTCCATAGGAGAATCTAAGACTCTCCTCTTCATGTCCATAGCATGAGAGTTGAACTAGATGATCCTTAAAGGTCCCTTCCAACCCAAACCATTTAATGATACTATAACAAAGAAAAATCATTTACCTATTTACTATCAAAAATGGATGATTTCATAGATTTGCAAGTGAACCAACACTCATTATTTACTTAAATCTATTAGTTATTCCCTTCCTGATGAGCAAAAAAAATTGAAATGAAACTGAGCAATGAAACTTAATAATGACAACACAGAAAAACAAACTATATGCAGGCATATAAACAAGTTTAATATACCTCCAAAACTACAGCAATTTAAAGTTAGATTGTACATAAAGCATAAAACTGAAAGGCAGTTTTCAATACAAAACATTAATGAACCTGACTTCCTAAAAGCATTTTTAATATACAAGAAACTGATTCTAAAATTTTGGAGGAGTACCGAGCTACACAAAACAGCATACTTGCTAAAATTTCTATGGTCTTTCACTGAATTGAGGGAAGGCAATATCTATATGCATTGTTGCTGTTTATAAGAACACATATTAAGACACTCAGAATAACTGAATATTATCACATATCATTAATCATTTTACTAAGAAAGCTTCAGCAAGAGCAATGTAAACAAGAAGAATCTTTCTAATACCCCTGGATTTTTTTTACGCTGCATCTTGAATGTCTATCATGCCTCATTACTCAGCAAAAAAAGATGCATCCTAATTCTTAAGGTCTCAAGAAGTCTTGTATTGTTATTGCTTCTTGTCAGAGAAGATGGAAAGTTAGATCTATCTGATAGGTCTTCCCTGAAAGCCGTAAGCTGTCCTTCCCACACTCCCTCCTGCACACTACGCAGATCTGAACAGATTTGGCTTCCAGAAAAACTGATGGAATGAAAATAGAAGTGTGGCATTTTTCCATATGTCTAATCTCAGTATGAAAGTGAACATAGACTTTAAAGCAATTTGCATGTCTTTAATTTCCTGCATAATTTTTTTTTAAATAAAGAAAGCTGTTTTGTTCATTGGCAGAACATGAAGCACAACTAAGAAATGAAGCCAATAGGGAAACAAAGTCAGGCAGGATATCAAGGCACCAATAAAACAGGTATTTTCTGCCATTGGAAGTTAAATCTTTAATATTTAGTGCACAATAATATAACACTGTTGCCAGAGTAGAAGCCGGCTTCTTGGAAAAATGATGCCAAATATCCTTGTTTCTTGCCTTTCTTGTGTCTGAACAGGGACTGAAAGAAGGATTTTCTTTAAAACAATACAATTATATTAGCATGTAATATTTGCATCTGGTGCTTTTTTTTGACAAAATACTTCGCACACCTGAGACAGACATGCAATTGTTTAGTTTTATGGACTTGGAGTCAATGACATAGTTCTAAATGTATGCACTTCTAAAAGGCAATAACCTATTAAGCTATATGTGTTGCCAAATGCTACTAAACCACTGCCCCAATAAAAATGTTATAATAAGAACTTATTAAGGACTACCTCATTTTGTTTCTTTTTTTTTTTTTAAATTGAGATTATTTTTATTTGTGGCACAACAGTCAATTGCTAGGCTAAGCATCGTGTCATATGGTATAGCAAGTCCCTTTGGTCATTTGGGGTCAGCTGTCCCAACCATGTCCCTTCCCAGGTTTTTATGCACCTCCAACCTACTCACTGGTGGGGTGGTGCAAGAAGCAGAAAAGGCCTGTAAGTACCGCTCAGCAGTAAGTAAAGCCTTTGTTATCAACACTGTTTTCATCACAAAAGCAAAACACAACCCCATACCAGCTACTGTGAAGTAAACTAATTCTATCCCAGCCAAAACCAGTACACTCAGTCACCATTTTTCCAGTCCTTATGCCTCCTCTGTTTGCTTCATTTCTCTATGACCTTGCTCATTGTTCCTCCTCCATAGGATACAGAGTGAACACAGGAGGTTTTTTGCTGTCCATTGTCATAAATATCCTCTTCTTGCACGTCCTTTTCCAGTAAAAAATGCTTTTAAAAAAAAAAATCAAGACTTATCTTGCACACCTACTGCAATCTTTCTTACCTCAAGCATTTCCACTTCTAATAATCTTTTAACCTAAACTCTGAACAATATGTGACAAAATCTAAGGATCACAGAAAATGTTTCTGTTCACATCTCAATATATGAAATTTACCTCTTTTCTCTGTATGTATTTGGATCCCCTAGAAACTTTTGAAGACTACAGTGATTTCCTTTTCATTCCAGATTAAAATTAATGTATTATCAAATTATATATCTAAACTCTTTAAAAGGCCTTACTACAGTTCTGAGTAGAATTTTCCTGTAGATCACACTGTAACATCAGGATTTTTTAGGATCTCTTGCACTGTTTTCTGTCAATCTCTTCCAACATGATACCATCTAAAAGGTTTAATTATCATAATTCCTTGTTGATTCTTCCAAATTAATGATAATCATTGCTTAGTATCTGTCTGTCAATGTCTCACTCCTTTCCAGCTCTGTTTTACCTGAGCTAGAAATTGCATTATCATGTCTAGTATATTCACTTATTTAATAATTTTGAATTCTGATTACAGTAACACTGCCGCATTTATTCCTAATAACTTCGTTACTTACTGTCTAATGTTTGACAGATGTCCAAAATTCTCTCGGTTTAGTAATTCTGTTAAGGACTGAGAAATTACATGTATATATCAAGCATAGAGAACAGCTTAACTCAAATGCCGTTCAACTGCTGTCAGGAAACAATTTATACAAAGAGATGTGCTTCCTTTTATTCCTAGCCAGTAGTGGAAAGAGTTTTGGGGTTTACCCAACATGGGTTTTCTAATACCTCACTTATTTCCCTGCTCCAAGAGGTTTACCATTTTATTCCCAATTACAATACCCTAGTGCCTTATCCAGTACACTCCTTGCAGCTGAGTAAGTTAACTGGCTCCTTTCTTATTCCATACATAGCAGATGGGAATAACTTTAATTTTATTTTTAGATATATATACATATAGATATTCAGTATGTCTGTATTCTCAAATCAACAACTGTATTTAGAATTCTTCCATACATATTGGCCATAACTCTTTTACATAAGACTTTTAAAATCACCAGTAAATAAAGCTGTTTTGACAGTATGACTTTTCAAAATTCACATATGGAACAGATTATTTTTTTTTTTCAACTCAGAAGGAATCACTGTTACACACATTCAACGTCTGACCCAAGATACCTGGGAAAAGCATGAGGAGTTACGAAAGCGATCTAAAAAATTGTGAGGTGATGCAATGGCAACCGAGTTGAAATATCTCATTTATCCTAACTCCTAGATTACTTCTGATCTCAAGTCTATAAACGTACAGTCACAGGATATTTAAAAGCAACAGCATAACTTGGTGAAGATGGAGCAACAGTGACAGCAAACACTATAGCACTTGCTATCAAGAACAAAATATTATCCAATGTATTGGAAGACCACCTTATACTGTTTGCTAACCATTTCAACAGGAAAAGGTACTTTATAATACTTGTTCCTAAATATTCATGGATGTCAACTTGAGCATTTATAAAACCATTAAGCTGACTCACATTTTTTTGAAACTGACTCCCAAGACTATGATCATTCATTGCAGCCCCTTGAGCTTACTGCACTGGACTTTAAGGTTCCCTTCCAGCAAGTCTTGGCTCCATTCATGTTAGAAATAAAAATAATTTTTTTGCTTCGGGTTTTGATACTTGATATCCAAATTTTGGATGTCTTCCAAGCAAATATTTCCACCAGGATGTGGAAATTCCACCAGGATCCACCAGCTGCTTGTGTGACAGGGGCTCAAAACACCACCAGCAAGATCCACAATGATGCCTATTCAGAGAACTGCAAACACACACATTTTGGATCAGGTATCACATAAGCATGGAAGGGAACAATTTTACAGGGAAAGTGTCTTTACTTTTTAGATGTCTTTACATCTCTTGGGTAAAATTTCATTTCAGAGAAGCCAGTATTTTGCAGGCAGAAGTATGTTAATACTAATTTCCATTTGTGGTGTCTCCCATCAATTAGAAGGTTCTTCCTCAGAAAAATCATTAATATAGGCATATACGTGAGGGATAAGAAAGTTTAGGAGAATTAAATGAAATTAATTGGCCCCACAAGAGTTTGTTACCTTTCCTAATACAGTTTATGTCCCGCAGGCCACAGAGCTGTCAGTTTAGCAGCTTCAACACTTCCTGTCTTGCCTCTGCACCAATAAAGACATCTAGTTCATTTAGATTTCCCTATATATCCCTTCTGATATCAAACCATCATTTCTGTTGGTTTTGTTGCTCATTTTTAAGCTACAGTCTAAAGAGGAAAATTCTCTATAGCTTTAATTTGCTCATTTTCTGTCACAGCATCTTCTATAACTGCTGCACAGACAGCACAGGCTGCTGCCCCAATGGTGGGAAATAAACTACATGGTTTAATTCCACTTAAATGACTTGGAGTAAATACCACACCAAAAATGCAGGAAAGAGGTTGAAGACCTCCTGCCCACACCCATCCTCCCAGAAACACACTCCAACATGCCACAGAATTTACTACAGACTGCACTGTATATTTGGTAGGATTTTAGAGCACGCTGGTTTCTATCTCCTCTTTTGTATTCAGCTACACAGTACACATGAGCTCGCTCATTTGTTTGCACACATAACATAGATATGTCTCCTATAACAACCTCAATACACCAGAAAATAAGAAATTCTCAAGCTGTACAGAGATGAACAGGTAACCAAATTGAAGCTGCTCTTACTAGACTGCATGTAAGTAAGCAGACTACTTATAGAAAATATTCCTACAGCTGTCATGGTCTTGCAGCTACAATTTATTCTTAGTTGAATCAGAGTTTAATTTGACACTATTACAGGTAAAGCATCAAACTTGGAAGCATATTGAGGGTAAAGTCTTCTTAGGGTTTGTGTAATCTTTTTGTACATTTTTCTATAATCTGAGTAATTTAAACGCTCAAAATTAATTCATTCTTTTGTCTAAGGTATAAGATAAAAAGAGCATATAATTATAAGTTAAGCTAATTAAGAGATGATAATAAAATTCACATCTGCATTTCTGCATAAGAAGTGATACCGAATAAAATGGGAAATAAAAAACTAAAACATAATTTAACAATGTAAATGGAATGTACTATCAGCTCTCAAGTCACTTTTCAAACAGAAGAACTGAGATGCTAAAAATGACAGTTAAATAATAGAATTTATCAGCTGGTAAATTCAATTTTAGTGGGTATCAACCACCAGTAAATTTCACGGTATGTGGTTTTAAGGACAAGTAGTTTGTGCCACACTCATTTTATTATTTATTCTCATTTCATCAAACAAGAGTAGCAGTTGGATGAGGAAGATAATAGCCAAAAACCCTGACTTTACTGTGCATTCATCAATATTGCAAACTTATAATAGATATGACTTTTAGCTTCTCCTGTGAAGAAGAAAAATTTCCAAGGCAACACAAATATAGTTGGCTGATATATATCAAAGCTACTGCATCAGTCAAGAAGGAATTACGGGTTTATTGTTTCTTTTTCTTCTGTAAAAAAATAAATTCTGAAGATTATATTTGTAGGTGGGTTTTTTGTTTACTTTTTAAATTAAAATATGAAAAATAGGACCAAAGCTGAGCATCACACTGTTAAAGAAATGAGAACATACAGGAATATTATTACTCAGATGTTCCAAATTTTACTGCAATATAAAGAAACAAGGCTAGAACAAAGTCATGTTGTATAAAGTGAACAAGTTTCCAGTGCGTACTTGTTCCACTGCTAAGTCATTGAAACTCTTGCAAGTACAGTATCACCAAAAAACCACAGATAACTCCATTTGTGTGTGGATTCATCTCCAGGATTGTCTTGTGTGAAGTCAAATGCACTAATTGAGATTAATAAACTAATTGAATAGAAATAACCTTATTGGCTTGTCCACACTTTAAACTGCTAGAGAGATACAAAAAAATAAATGCTAATCTTTACAAATATATATGTACTTCACAAATGAACAATTTCTCCTAGGTGTTCTCTTCATTACTCGAGTAAATACCTGTTGAACGTGAGCCAGATGATAGACAAATATTGAAGGATCTGTTTCATTAGCAATTGAATGCATCATTGAACAGCTCAGAGTAATGGCACACATAACCTCAGCAAAATCATATCAGGACTCCTACACAGTTGATTTCCAGCTAATTAACATTTAAAGTGACACGTTTGGACTATGATGATGTTTGACTTTGAAGACACTCCTTTTTACAACATACAGTTTTCAGTGCTAAGATCAAATACAAAACTCCCTTGCTGCCTTTAACTTAGGCATTGCCAAAGCCTTGCCTTTAAGCTAGAGCCATTGGTATTGCTGTCACTGCAAATTTCAGTGACTGGGTGTTTGGGGATATTTACTTCCTTTTGCACTTTATTTTAAATAGTTGGCACTAATTTCAGTTCATCAGTGGTTCTTCTGATTTCACTTCTTTGTCCCTTATATTATATTTAAGGCTAATGTATTTTAGTAGTGAATGAGTTTCAGATTCAGGTTCTGCTGGATTCTAACAATGCTACTGTTAAGAAAAACAATCACAAAAGATAAACAAATACCTTGCTTTTTTCTTGCTGAAATTCTATCTGGATGTTTGTTAGTTTAGCTCGTAGCTCCTCATTAGCAGCTTGCAGGGCTTCCATCTCCATGTCGGACTTCTCACCCTTGGCACGGCTTTTCTTTGACATAATTACTTTTTAAGTTTAAAATAAAATTTTTGCTCCACACTGAGCTACCAGCTAGTGCCTTCTGCTTTTAGTATTTAGGAGTCATGCAGTGTTCAACAAAATCTTTCACACAAATCTCTGCCATCGTGGAAGCAGTCTCTCATGCCCTGGAAGAAAAAAAAAGTAGTAGAAACAGAATTAGGCTACAGCATTGAGCAGAATCAAACATCAGACTTCACATTGTTTTAAAGCACACTGAACTTCCTTATAGTACATACTATATTGCACAGTGTACTAGACTTTGAAAGAAATAGATCAGAAAAGAAGAAGTTACACAATATTTCATCATTTTATCTAAACCCCATTCACTGTAATCTGATGTCCACAGAAACTCTTTACAGTTATGATAAATACAGCATATTAAACAGAAATCACATTTTATTGAAGTTCTGTCTTGGATCATGCTTGGGACTCCAAATAGGCACAGAGACAACCATAAATTAACTGGTGGTGCATGAGTGGAAATAGTTTATTTCCTGTAGTAAGAAGAAAACACTTCTCACCATACTGTATCAGTTATAATTCACAATTGTATTATTCATAGTTATTGAGTCTCACAGCATCAGGATATATGGAAAAGGTATCACAAAACTGGAAAAACATGTTAAAATTTGTTCTTCAAAATATCATATAAACTGCTTATGTTCAGGGTTGATACTGTTTGAAAGGCTCTAATCAAAACACGAAGGTATTTAACTTAATTTTCATTCCCCAGTATATCTCTAGGCCTAAAATTACTTAAATTATTAAATTTAAAAATTATTAAGTTATTTAAATCAGCTTTATGCAATATTCAAGGAAAACATATCAATAGCAGACAAAGAACCCTAATTCAAATAATTAGGAAATCCCATGATTAGTTTGCTTCATGAGTGCATAAATGCTTAATCTGAGGCTTTTTTTCCTCTCTGCTCTCCTCTAACTTGGTGCTCCACAAGAACAAACTTCAGAACAAGTGCTATCAATGTTGAATTAATTTCCAATTCTCTCTCATTCTCTGCTCTTTTAAATATCCATATAATTTTAATCATTAAATTGCCCAAAAAGCAGAGGTTCCTAAGTTAATACTGAACTCCATTCCTGAAGTATAGTATTTCCAAGAAAACTGCTACCAAATTGCCTTCAAACAATGCTCTTCCCAACCTACTTCTGCCTGGGAGTTGTTTTAGAAATTGTATTAGAATGAAAATCACACGTGTTCTTTAGCAGATACTTTCTAAAGGGTTAACAACTAATCCCTTAGGTGTGTACAGACAAACACCATTTGGCGAGTTC
The DNA here is from genome assembly GCA_004320125.1 of Scolopax mira. NCBI lineage: Eukaryota > Metazoa > Chordata > Aves > Charadriiformes > Scolopacidae > Scolopax > Scolopax mira. The sequence continues at coordinate 36,437 of BJBW01001703.1, read as the reverse complement.
ACCTTAATACTAACTTTTATTCTCCTCTTTAAGGACTGGTAAACAGAAAGCAAGGAGTTGAAAATCTCTGTCAAAACAACAAGTCAAATTAGACAAAAAGTGACCAGAAGTCAGAACACCAAGTCTCTGTCTCTTTGATGATATTTCCCATGGATTTCTTAATTTATAAAAAGCAACAGGAAAATATATCAACTATACCAGTTACTCGCTAAAGTAACTTAAGGGAAATCATTGTTTTGTTTTGTAGTATCAGATGTCTTTCCTTCCAAACTTAATAATATATCGATTTATCCCACGCAATAAAATCTTATCTGTTTCTTAAACTCAGAACAATGAGCATTTTTAATATCTAATTTATGAAAAAATAAGCAATTTAGTTAATTTTTTATTTATGTATCAAAACTACCTTACAAAACAAAAACTAGTGTTACTGTTATGTTACAATTGTTTATTCAAGAAAAATAAATTAGAAATATACTTGCAGTAAAACAAAGAACACTTCAGTGAGCAGAAGGAACTTGAAGAATTACTGTTCTTAATAAAGAAATTACATGCTATTAAGGTATGGAGCTTCTGATGCTAAAGACTATTTAATCTATGTACTTAATCCAAATTCCTTATCTGTGTGGAAAATTTGAATTCAAATTCAGTTGCTAATGTTATTTCCCTGGTCAATTTGTAAAGGAAATCTAAAACAACATAGATGTGCTATAAACAACATAGCTGTACATAGATCTATAGTAATTCCACAACATCTGCAATGCCAGAAGGGGAATTCTTTATTTCAAAGGCTATCTGGGCATTTATATGGGGCTATCTGGATACCATTGAGGCATTATTCCTGAAATCCTTACTGAAATAAAATTCCTGATGCAGCCAGATTATATATAATTTTATTCAGTAGATGATGAACTAAGTTAAGGAAACCAAAACCATCTCTCACCGGCCTGGTTACATGAATTTTAACCATATTAGATTCTCTCCCCCACCCTCATCTCAAATACAGTTTGCAATAAAGAACCATTTAAATAAGAGACATGCTTGTTTCTCCATCAGTAAAATGAGAAAGTGAGGTAACTATGTTTGATGAGGATATACCTGACATCCAGAAAACTGAAAACCAGTGCTTTACTGAGGAATATTTAGAAATTACCATGTATATTTTGTTCAGAAACAATCACTCCTGACCGCTCCACGTTTCCAAGCATATTATGAAGGTACTAGATCATTCAGTATGAATATCTAAACTTATATTTACACACTTCATGGGATGGCTTGTCTATGAACTCCTAGTCATGTAAAATTCTCATTGACTGCAGAGTTCATATTTCATCCCAGAGACACCATCGTTCAAACCTTATAACAATTCAGGGTGAGGTATCAGAATAATGCTGTTGTTTGCCTTTGAAAGTGTAGGAGTCCAAATATAATATGTATTCTTTAAAGCTGTCCAAATTACATTAGGCACTTAAAGTAGCCTTAAGATAATCATTCTCTTCTCTTACAGGCATTAACAAAAAACTAAACTGCCCCCAAAAAAACCCCAAACCAAACCCAAAACCCAAACAACTCATCAACTTGTGTCAGTGGGAATAGAAACATTTCCATTTTTACTCCTCCCTAAATATGTCCTTCAGCCTTTCTATTTCAAAAGCAGGAACTATAGCAACAGAAAGCCTTTTTGCACTCATGGAGGCTCAAAACCCAGACACACAAGAGCTACAACAGAAAAGCGTGCATCTTGATTCCTGAATGAAAAGGTTAGAACCAGAAAGTGCCTAGAATCCCTTCTAGTTGACTACCGACATTTATTCTTTGGATAAAGGTCAGTATTTAAAAAAAAAATAAATAAAATTAAATTTGTAAACACTGAGAAAAAAAAGGAAAAAAATTTTACTCTGACAAAATTTGACCTTATTGACTCAGAATCTTCAACCAACAGCCTATTTATTAACTCACCATATGTCAGTAGAGATGCAAGTTCATGAAGCCACCACAATACAGTCCCACAATCATTCCATGAATAAACATAGCTACTTCCTGCACTGTGAGTTCTATGTACTTATTGCAAACCTTAAGATCATTTGAACGTATTTTGCTATAAAAACAGGATAGGAAAAAGTAGTGGATTCTAGATCACAAGTCACCTTTTCATTTTTGGAACATACCAAATGTCTCACTTGATAGGTATAGGGGTACCAGTAATTCAAGAAAAAGAACAACAAATGATTTGAATTAACTGCTCAACAGTTTAGGGGCTTGGCATGTGAGAGATCAAAATATTTAATATGATTAACAAATTATTACTTCATTTGTGCTAGACATTTTGGGAAATCCATTAAATTCCTAATGTACCTGGAAAACCAATTAGCTGAACAGCGTTCCAATTATACCTTCCAATTTCTCTTGCATGTGCTTTACAGATTTAAAGATTGTACTTTATCTTTACCTCAATCTCTTCCCTGGTTTTAGCAAGAAAGGCCTAGAACTAATTCATGAATTGCTACATGATACTTCTAGATATTAAATATCAATAAACCATAACAAAAAGGAAAAATTAATTATTGCAATAATGTGAAAGTGTAGCATCAACAAATTCTTCTTAATTAACAGTAATAAAAGAAGGAACTTAATAGTTTCTAGTGAATAATAAGTCCATTTAAAGAAATGTAACTCTTCAAACATGATTCTGTACTGAATACATGAGATAAGTGGTGGGTTATATCTTTAGAAACTGAGTCTTACAGTAATAAATAGTAATCAGGAGGAACAGTAAGTACACCCATAAACTCAAGTAATAAATATGGATAAACTGGCATAGTAATAAAAAAATTACTAAACAGTGCCATCCAAAAATTCAGCATTCCAGTCTTGATTCAGATTTGAACATAGTTATTCAGCTTCAACATGATTTTTGGAAGGTGAACGTGTTAATAGGTCATCTCAGCTGAAACACCAAGCAAAAACACAGATACAGGAAAAAAGAAGAGCTTCTTTATCTAGACACTTTGCCTCCACATCAGTAGTGTTTTTTCATTTTGCTTCAATATTTATCTTTCAATTCTGCAGAGCCTATTACAGGCTACCCATAACCCTTATTATGCTTGTGAACATGAGACTTAAGTATATTCTTAGTAAAGCACAATTCTGATTATTCAAGTTTAAAATAAATGCTATCATCCTAGCACCCAGTAGTAGTAAAAACAGCAGACAAAAAGTTAACTTCAGAAGTAACTGCCAGTTCACCTATGGTATAGTTTGAAAAAACAGTGATAATCAACCAGTGACTGTATGAGGAAGACAACATTCATAGTTCTCAATGCCCAAGGCACATTTCTCATATGGTTCAGATGACCTAAATTTCCTGCTTCAATTCTCAGTTCTATGTAATAAAACATGACTGAATGGATAAAAGCAAAAGCATCTCTACAGGATGTAAAGTAATGTCCCAGATAAAAAATATAAATACACATTATCAGAACAATTTTGTAAGTATATTGCAGACTACTCACACCTTAGATACTCATTTGTTAGCTACCTACAGAGACAGGTCTATTTCTGTAACAGTAGAGCTTTTGAGTGAGGGTTATTGTAAATCCTATCCCACTGAGAGTAATGCAGAGTTTCCTTACAGTGGAACACTTTTATAAGTGCCATTTGTGATTATATTTTTTTTGTGGATAACAAAAAATATGTTTTGTTTTTAACTAACAACTCCCCATTCAGTTTTGCAAATTCAGAGTCTACAATCCTGTGCCATTCTTGCTTTAATGACAATACACCTATAGGTCCACACTATATGGAAAGCAATCACTAAGAAGCTCCAAGTATTTTTAACTGTTGCTTTGCAAAAAAGAGGTCAGAAAAACATAATCCTGTTGAGCACAGCTGAAGAAATATAACTTCTTTACTTTGCAGAGATTCCGATCTAGCACAAGCTAGGGTTTTATGACACCTCACTCAAAGTTCCATAGCAGGTGATACCCTGTGGATGAGCACAATTAGCTCTTCTGCCAAGAAGAGTAATTGCTTCCATTATTTTTTTTCAATGGCACATCAGGAAAAGTGACCTGCTGAGATTCAGTGTCTACACAGTCTTTCAGAAAATTCCCATTTCCCCTAGGAATCAGTACCTATGTTTTAGCATCCTGTCACAAATCATTGCCTTTGAGGTCCTCATGGAACAATTAATAGAACTAGAGTTTGGCAAATTTCAGAATGAATTTCACCAATGTATTCATTTTCACTTCAGTTAATTGGCTGCCTTTGTCATGTATGCATCTGTTTAAAACACGTGCAACTAAAATATGTTTCCCAGGCTCTGCATAACAGACACACAAAAATAAAATAATCAAAGTACATCAAAATCATTTAAACCCTGTACACACCCTCAACATATGCGTACCTACTACAGACAAACACATAACACTGAATAATTATTTTTGATTGGTACTACTGGAGGCCATTGGATAGTATCCAATACATTAATGGCCTATTCTTGTCAAAGGTCCTAAGCAGCCCATCCAAAAATAGCTAGCTCTTCATTTGCAAGAAATTGTCACAAGTTAATATGCAGTAAAAGGGAATGTTTGAGCTGAAGAGGACAAGGCAGAGGGAAGGGAAGGAATCACAAATGCATTTAGTCACCCAGATTAATCTAAATTTATTAGGTACACTTTTTTTAATAAAAAAAAAGCATTAAAGTTATTTACAGAAGGGACAGTATATTGAGTAATTCTTGCAAGCCATTTAGAAGAATAGTTACATGATGTAAAAGGACTTAAGGGAATAAAAGGTCACAGACTGTACAGATTATTTTGGAGGGCAACTGAACGACCAGGTCAAAACTTCCAAAGGACTATGTACTGTGACTACAGACAACTGTCACTGCCATTCCTCTGCCAGGCAACAACAAAAATGCAACCTTTCGGGTACAAAAATGCTAACCTCATGAGACCCCCATCTCATATCCTGAAAATGATAAACTCCTCAGGTCAAAGCTACTGGCTCAGCAGAGAACAATCAAAAATAACAAATTTACATAATAGCATGGGAACAAAAAGCAAAGATACAAGCAAGGAATGTGCTTGCACAACACCACAGCTTGTTTGGGGTCATCTGTGTAGTAGCCAGTGAGAAGTACAGCTGCCTTACCATACAATATGACATAGTCTTCATGCAGGAAAATGGTGGCGAGCACTGGCTCAAATACAGCCCCACCAGGAGGGAGAAGAAGTGAACCAGATCTCCTCCAAACCACCACTACCTCCTTCCTCCCTCCCCAGCTCTGCTGGCCCCTTCCAGACCCGATGCAGATGCCTTCTGCAACTCCCTTTCTGCACTACACAACACTTTAATACGCCAGGAGTTACTGGAAGCTTGACCCGAGTCACTTCTCAAAGAGTTATGAGCTTGATCCCAGGCTTTTAAAGTAAATAAAAAACGTAATTGGCTCCAATGCATTCTTCATTAATATTCACCCAATTAAACTCATAGCATTCATTTCTGGATTAACCATTTAAAAAAAAAAATCACCCTACTAACCGCATTAAAAGACAAAATGCTACAAAGAGCAGTCGAGTGACCCATATAAAATAATAAAAAAATACAGTAGCAGAAAAAGTCAAAGTTCAGACGAAACTAAAAATGATAAAACAAACCTTTGCCTCCACAACCTTCCAAGCTGGGCTCTGTTACAGAGTGAGAGCTTTTTAGGGTGCTGGGTTAATGACAACCCCTGAGAGGCAGCGCTAGGCAGAGCTGTTCCTCTGATCTCTGTGCCAAGTCCTTTCTCCTGAGCACACACAGGAGACCAGACAAGATGCCTGGTGTCTAACCCAAGGCATGTCCAGCCTCCTGCCCTGCTCACCCTACCCTGGGTGTGATGCAGGGAGACCTCTGTGCTTTCACTGAGGAGCAGCACTCCCTTTAAAGCAAAGTATTTAAGACCAAAAACAGGAGCAAAAAGCAGTCGCAGCATTTCCCAGTTAGGGCTAGATAAATAAGAAACACAGAGACAGATTCTAATATCTTTATCTATGTCATTGAAACCCCAAAGACTAATTATCTGCCAAATTTAGGCTTTTGGATTATACCGGGCCCCTTTAGTTTTGATATTTGTCTGATTTTTTCAGGAAAGCTCTTTTAGAATTTTTTTTAACCATAATTATTATTTCTTTTATTGTAAAGGGACAGAATACGTAAAACCTGAAAGCAGAAAAAATAAAAATTCAAGGATGGCAGCTGTATAGAAAATGTGTAAGACAACTGACAGGCTTGGGGAGAGAGGTTCATATTCCCAATTTGATGACTCAAAAGAGAGGTGGAATGTCAATGGGAGAAAAACTGAAGTAATCTAAATTTTTACTGAATGTTGAATATTTAGTTTATTATTTTGTAAATTCATAGGATAAATTTGAGAGGTCAAGTAGGTCTAAGAAGGAGAAAAGGCATATCTGAATGTAATCTAGTTACCATTTTATCAGTGAAGGGGGCACGATTTGATTCCACTATCTCTTATCTCAATAATCAAATTACTGTGTAAAATTAATCACCTTTACTAAACCTGCAAGCCCACATTACCAGCTTACCACATCATCACAGAATAATTACACAGCTTTGTGTAGAGCAGCACAAGCATCATCAGTCATCACAGTAAAGAAACTTGTAACAGTGAGCAGGTTAATGACAACCTTCCTCACCTACAAAGGGCCAGCTCAACTTCAACAAATCTTCTCATTAAAATCAGGACTCTTAGAAAAAAATGAGGATGTTAGCCTATTCCAGTAATACAGGAAGAATGATAAATAAGCATGCTTTATTTTTTCCACAGATGGAGTCATGCTCTACTTTAAACCAAGTTCCATGGTTCCTGAGATCAAAATAAATATATGCACTACAGAGCTGACAGTGTTGTTGCCTAAATTTTGAAGATTCACAGAATACCCAAGAAGTATCTACCCACACTCAGGAATTCAGGACCTCAAACTTATATTTGATTGCTTTAACAAGGACTCTTGCTCAACTTCAATGTTCTTGAAATAAGACACCCCACATTCAACTCTAATTTCAAACCTAACTGGATAATAATAACGATTATGTTATGGGCAACACAGGCTAAGGCTTGATGGATTTTGGTTCCATTTGTGATTCTGTCACAGATTCCTTATACAACCTTGAACAAACCACCTCAGTAAAAACAGATATTCTGAGAGAATGAATAGGAGTTGTGAGAAATGAGGCTTATGAGAACCTATAAGAGTTTATTTACAATTGTTAGTTGGCAGGAATCATCAAATTTAGTGTCCCACAAAACTGCAATTACCTCACTTAACTCTCAGACAACAGTGCTCTGACAATCAGCCAGCTAACATTAGCATTTGAAATATTGATCTTTGTGTGAGTGTCCTTTGGAGCATACAGAGTTTAAGTCACTCTGGTGACTGGCTGATGCAACTGCATCACCTGGGAGAAAAATATGTAAACTGGATATTTCAGACAGACAATAGCTTCTTTCCTCTCACAACTCTAAATTCCAAAAGGAAGAAGGGCAGCAGCTTAAAACTACAGACAGTAAAATGCACAGCTAGATACTAACACAGCAAGAACCTGAAGAAAATCTATCATTTCTTTCTCAGCTTAAACAGAACAGAGACAAGCACAGTAAAGCACAAAAAAGCACAGAGGAGAAACTTTGTGAACTAAAGACTTTCTTTATGTAACAATTCTCCAGTACCCACAAACTGAAAATGCTTCACCTCCGTGAGAAGATTACCAATAAAATATCCTTCTGCTGACTGCCAGAAAATTTGATTCAAACCATGCCAGGTTTTTTGCAAAGGTTGTTAGCAAGTTGGCCACCAGAAGTATGAGTGTGCTTTCTGAAGATGCTTAGAGTTGAATGTGGTAGCCATAAAGACTTGCAGAAAGTATTTTTAGCCAGATACATGTATAAAAATTGTGATTTTAAGGATAGCATGCCTCAGAATTAAAAAATAAAATAATACATATTCAGTTATAATTAAGCTTAAAAAGAGAGAAATGTGCTATTAGACATAAATAAAAGTCCACAATTATTGTGACAAATAGACCTATAGGGACCACTTTAGAGTACAAGATTAGATTGTCCCAAAATATTTTGAAGCTCAGAAATAGATAAATGCACACAAATATATATGTATGTATGTGTATATATAATCTTCCTAAATTTGAAGGAACGGTTAGAAACACAACAGAGATTACTATGCAATTTTGAGTTTTCTAGTAAGTAAGTTGCACATTCAATGTGCCACCAGGGCCCCAGGGGGCTGGTGGGGGGCAGGGAGCATTGCTAGCAGTGTATCTCAAATGCAGGTCAGGACATTTTGGTCATTTAGGGGAATTAAAAAGTGGTTTATTGTTCACTCTGAGGAAAACAACATTATCCCTTTTACCTATAAATTTCTCCTTTGTTTGGAAATCAAGTTTTCATTTCACTATACAGTTCCAGGGAGCAGAGCATAAAGATGTTACAGTGGTTTAGGTAAAGTTGAGGCCAAGATATGTCCTCTGAAGCTTACAGGAGTCCTTGTGGCTTAACAAAAGATGTTTATGCTTCATATTTATGAACACAGCCTCCTTCTTCCCATGGTGCCTGCAAAGAAGGCCATTTTCTGCAAGGTCGAAATGCTTCTGTAAATCATCTTTGACTGTGGACAAAATTTTTACTCAAATTGCATTATCATGTAACTAGGATACAGTAGTAATCCTATACTTTGCATCTAGTTGTGTAAAAATATATTCATATCCATATAGTTTCTACTATGAATTTATCTTAATCTTCAGTTCTGTCCCTTTCCTTACTCATCCCCTAGAAAATGTGGCAGAGGGAAGCCTCAAAAATTAGACTGCTGGCTGGGACTTCAACAGCAAAATTTCACCTAACTGTTCCCAAAACAGGAAGGGGGGGTGGAGGGGGAGCGGAAAGAGGAGGTGGGAGTGGTGGAAGGCATACACTCGGGGGAACAGACTACCAGAATGGAGCCTGCTTAAGAAAGCTCCATTATAGGAAGCTCCTTTATAGGAAGAAAGAGAGCTAATCTTCTCATTGATACAGCTCACTTCTTATCACTAGACTAAATAAAAATCTTATCTGCCATTTGTCTTTCCTCACAACCACCACTTCTCAACCAGGAGCTCTTAAGTGTGACCATGTTCCTTCTTCTCTCTGGGAATATCAATATAGCTGTTCTATAAACATATAGGATTTCTTTTTTTAGCAGTAGAAATCTGAAATATCAAACCATAGAGATCTTCATTAACACATGCCAAATGTTGTAAGGAAATGACAGGGAATTACTAGAGGTTTCCTTTGAGAGATGCAGGTCTTCACCAGTAAATAGGCAGGGAATGGGTTTCCTTTCAATGTCCTGACTAGAGGGTCCACTTTTAACTTCCAGTGATTGACATAAAATTTAACTGAAATGCCCAAATACTCTCTACCTCACTTCTACTACCTAATTTCTCTTTTTTCTTGGGTTGTAATAACATCCAGCACACTTGGAAACTGCCTTCCACCAGCAAAATAAACCCTTTTCCAAGCTCCCATTCTTTCATTGGCCTTTATTAACTTCAAAAAAAAAAAAAATCATTCATATATATAGCACTGAAAGTAAGGCAGGGGAAAAATAAAATTATGCTTGTGTAGGAAATTGTTACTACTGCACTCTTGCACTCAGCTTAACACAAGTTATTTTACTTGAGAAAGATGGGAAGTCAGCTTTCCACAGTTTCCTGAAAAGCACAGAAATACTAAACTGCCACAGTTGAACAGACAGAATACAGTGCAACTGATCCCAAAGGCAAAACAAGACCAGGTTAAGATTCAGAAGCACAGGAAAGTACTATCATTCTTTTGCATCCCCTTTGACCTCTTGTCTTAAACAACCAGAAGGCAATTAAGTATTTCCTCAATATAGAAATGCAAGCTGCTCAATGAAGCAGTAGAAAAGTCTCTGCTACAGATCAGACACTTAGTATTTACATCTTAAAGCATAGATTTCACACCTTAAAATATTCCCTTTACGTTTCTTAATTTTAAGCTAGATTTCACAGAAGTCAACCAGAATTTGTTTCCCTCCCCTAAATTCTTCAGGGTTTGCCAACTAATCAAATTTAAAATATTCTCCTATTCAGTTTCTCAACTTTAAAATATTCTATTTAATTTTGATCCCATCCACCCTTCAAAATTTTCTTTATTGGACATCTTCAGGACTAAGTACAGATTTGCATCCCTAATGGTCCTGACTTCAGAGCACACCTACAAAACCCACGATTCTGTCTACATAGAAATCCCTCTCAAACACATTAGTATGTCACAGTCTTTAACAAACTTGAATTGTCAGCTTCTCTTATAACCCTTCCCCCAGACAATAAATGCTTAATACATCTGCTTGTTAGTTTGGATAAAGTTTCTAAACAGTGGCTCAACATGTAAAAACAATTCAGGTAAAGAGGATAATAGAGATTCAACTCAAAAAAATACATTTCAGGCTTTGTAGCTGACAATCTTTTTTTTTTCAAGATCTAAATACTTACAGAAAGTGAGTAGAACAAAATAATTTTCAGGTACTCTCCTACCTAGTACTCTACACTAATCCTGTATCTTCAAATTAACATTATGATGCAAGAAATTTTTCCACACAAATCAGAACTCTGTTTCTTGATTCTGCAGTCATTAAGTATATTTATGCTCCTCAGCCTTATCCACACCCAAAAGAGTGTATTCACTGGAAAGTGAACTCAGTTGGGAGATAGAAGTACTTCAGTATATGACATTTTTCAGGCACACTGACTCAAAACCCTATGTAAAATATAGGATGTGCAAAAAGATCACACAAGGCAGAAGGAGGAGCAGGAAAGTCTCCATGAATTAAACAAAAGTCTGATAAAAATCAGTTTCCTCAAAATAGTATGTTATGTCACCATAGAGAACTTGATTGCAGAACTGCAGTACTGAGCAACACCATGAAATTGATCGTTATTGTCCAAGCTGATTATAATACAGAAACACATTTTAAAATATTTTTTACTTAACTTGCAATACAAAGACCCTCATAATACACTTAACATAAATATGTATAAATATAGTATGTGTGTGCATGTGCACAGGATGGGTTTCCTTTAGAAAATATAAGTTTCAGTTGTTGAGATAATTAGGGTTTTTCAAAACTATCCTCCTGGAAATCAACATTTATATGATGCTATGCATAAAACATGCCTTCTCCCCCCCCCATATACTGTCATGATCAAATCATAATATCAAAGCTATTTCATATTCATAACACATTGTTCACAGTTATTGAAGTTAAAAATTAATTGAATGGAAGAGCTGAGAAAAATAAACAAAAAGGTAGAAAGACAACCAGAATCCTGAGAAACCATTTATCATGAAAAAGCACCATGTATTACAAGGACAATATAACCTAGAAAATTGTCAAAACTGCCAACTTCATGGTCTCTACTACTATTTATTGAATGTATACCATGTAGGCTATAGGTTTCTCATGGTTCATACCTTCTTTTCCCATTCATGCTCATTTATGAATATACAAGGAGGTTCATAATAGGCTGAAGACCTCTTATGCTTAATATTGGAGAGCAAATCCGAGATATATGAGAGACCTTTCCAAGGTGTCAGAAAAGTACGCTTAGTTTTCTTTTTAACACCTCTTTCTTGTAAACATTCAACACACAGAGAGAAGCACTTTTAGATGACTAAGTGAAACGCTACTTATCTTATCTCAACACGGCCATTACCGGCCACCCCCTTATCTAAGGGTAAAATTGGGTGTGGGAATTCTGCCAGCCACAGCACAGCTGTCAGCTGCCCAAAAGGACTACCTGCTTATATTTGCAAGTAAGAGAAACTATGCAGACACAAGCATGTTCTAGTACTTCTCTTGGGTGTTTGAAGAGTAATGGATCTGTAATCACACGGCAGGCAGCATAAGTAATATTTGAAGAGAGGATTAGTCAGCACAGATGGATTGTTCAAAAGGATATTAAGAAAATAAATGGAAATACAAGAGCAATACCAAAACCTAAATTAAATTTACGTCAATTTAAAGAGAGCAAAAAGTATCATTTTTTGGCCGATTTTGTGATCAGTCAGCAAAACAAAGACAGAGACATTTTAATAAACGTGGCTGGCCCAATACCCAACACATCGCAGCAATACTAGTTTTTCAGAGCAGCCACCAGTCTCTCTCTAAAGCAAAGTGCCCCCACACACAGCTGCACCATGTAAGAGCACTGTTCCTGCACAAATCCTTGTGTTTACACCTCCATGCTGAGGACATAATGTGGAAATATCAGAAATAGTCTAGCCAAATAAGTAAGACACAGATATGCAAGAAATATATGACTAATCAGATAAGACAAATAGGGAACAAATAGGGGATTTTTTTCCTGTAGCACTGAGCAAATGGGCATAAGCAATCCAGAGAATGAACTAACTCTCCCCAGATTTTTATAAGCTTCTCCTTTGCCCAGATCTTTGTACTCCTGAGTTATAGAAACTCTCCTTATAGATAATTAACACTACAAAAATCACTCTCCAAAACACATTAGTTGAAGACTTAGGTTTTGAGCATTTCATTTTCATTACGCAGAGTCAGCTAAATAAAATATTCAGTCTTAATAATTTTTTTAATCAATGTTCAACTGTTTGGATGTACAGGAACAGGACAGATTAAAGGACAAATGGGCAGGGAAACACTTTTAAATAGCATTCCTTCAAGATGTAAAAAATCAAACAGTATTCACCTTAGCAGGAAGCCAAATTATAATATTCAACAATTGGTTTCAGCGTTTAGCATTTTAATTGTTTTCATAACCAGCATCATTCTGTCATTATTAAGTAGATATGAAGATGATTTTTTTAGATACATCCATGACGCAAGCTCCTCTCTCATTTACCATAAAGAAATAAAACCACTGAGAAGTAAATGTTGAACTGCCCTCACAATTAAAGGGGAGGGAATTTAGGGTCATAATAGTTTATCTGTTGCCCCAAAACCAAATTTATTTACCATAATTCTTCTCTACAGTAAAAATTAATTAATGAATACAAAATTATTTTTGAAGTATTTTTTTTCCTCTGTATATGTTGCTTTATAATGACTACACTATGATGATATTCCCTGAAGCATTAAAATCAAAAGATACTAATGGACTATTAGCTGTACTTGAGTGTCATAGAAGGCAAGTAAATACTACCCAGTGGGGCCCTAAGGCATGTTCTGTACCCTGAATTTTCTACTTTATTCTTTCCTTCTTTGTGAAGTTTTCAGTAATGATCATGCAATCTACAGCTGTCATTTCTCATACTACGTGCCTTACTTAGGGTCATACTCTACCCTTCCATTCAGAAATGGAAAGTAGGTGTTCACTGTGTACTATATTCAATGTAATGCAACATTCATGAGCAGCAAAGAGGCAACAATTTCAATATACTAACTGCAAAATATCTGCTGGGGAAGGACATTTCCTGGGTTACTGCTGCTTTCCTTTTATTTCTGCAGTACAATTTTCTGGCACACCTTAATGATATTTTCAACATCTTTCTAGATACAAATATCATTTCTAGGGGCTAATGGCATTTTGATGGAGTAAGGACAGGTACACGAGGTAGGAGGTTACTCAGTTCTCCTAATATTTCTGATTTCTAGAAAACCACATCATCACTGCAGTCCCCCTACTAAAAGATGAAAAAGCCAGGAATTAGGCATTGTGTTAAATTGTCATCCTTGCCATAGGTCTTCAATAGGAGGAAAGCAATAGTTTTACCCACAGAAGTAGATTGTCTCTTGAAGCAACCAAAACATCGTGGGATTTTATTTTTTATGCACATCATATATATCTACCTTCTGAATACCCAGACTTGAGCACACTATAAACATACAATACTCAACAGAAGGTTGGGAAAGTCTGTCAAAGCAGTTTAGCATCCAACTGAGACCAAAGTAATTAAAAACCTTCTTTATTAACCGTGACAGGTATAGCTGCAGTAAGACAGTGGTCAAGTTAGCAAGCACATGAAAAACATAAGACACTGAGCAACATTATTTACTGCACATTTCAGATTCTATGGGGGGGAAGAAATGCCTTACAAAATTATTTTTTAAAAAATCATGAGAAATAAAGTGTTGATATCATCAGGAAATGTATTCACTGAACAGAGAAAGGCCCCAAACAAAGAGAACCACATTTAAGCAAAGATAAAAACTCAGTACGGATTTGGGTTATTTTACTGACCAAAATCTGGTTGGATTTAAAGTCTCAGTATCCTCTCCAAAAAAAAAAAAAAAATTAAACTCAAAGCATCAAATGATACTGTCTCTAATAAATTGATAACATCATATCTGTATTTTATATCTCCTTTCTTTCTACCCAGCCAACACATTGGCAAAACACAGTACCTTCCTCTTGTCCACGGGATTCTGAAACAGCTGTGTTCGCTTCTAATTCAAAGAGGTGAAGACTGAGCAGCACCAGTAGCTAAGTCACTAGGGATGTTTGCACTGGGACTTTCCACACCACAGGTCCTATTCCTGTTGGCACGTTTTCTTTTTCATCAGCAAGGAGGGATTTCTGAGTAATATTAGTGACATCATCTATTAAACAAAAGAAAAGAGATTTAACTTAAATTGGATTTGATTAACAGCTTTGATGGTAATACAATGAAAAAATATTATTTACATGGGGTAATAAAATGCAGCAGAATACGATGGCATGAGAAAATGCATGTGTGGCTTCTTTTTTCTATTAAGAACACATAGGCAAAGTCTAACTCATGGCTGTCTTTACTACACAGCCCTCAATGAAAGCAGGATTAAAATCAGACCAGGACAGCCTAGATTTAGCTCAGTGTAATAACACTAAGTTTATACTCCATTTCAACATGAGTTACTTGTTAGGGAGCTACAGGCTTAAATTGCCATGGAGGGGCCACCTATAAATTGTCACATACAGACCAGCCACTTTCATGGATCTTTATTAATCCAAAAATATACCAACATAAGGAAGCTATGTGTCCTGTTGAACAAAGGACAAGACAATTTCAGAAAACTTGAAATGTATTCTGTCTAACTCTCCTGTACAGAGCAGGTAATGATGGTAATTTCTTCTGGGAAAAAAAACCAAACACACACACAAAAACAGTTGAAGAGATGCACAAAGCCTTCATACTGTTTCACTTCACATTTCTTGATAATATTTCAACATTTGAACACAACTTTTCAACAGTTTTGATCACAAGGGGAAACAACAAAAGCATTCAACTTTTTGTTGATATGCACTCCATATTAATTTGGAGCAATATGCACAGCAAAATCTGTTTACAGAAATTAAATTTTCTTTATGGGAAATACCACTCTGAATGCTTAATGGCCAAAAGAATGTCACGTTTCTTAACAAATACCATCTACCCCAGTTTCCCTATAGTCTCTAAACACCTATGACATCACCTTTATTTAAGCTGTGGAGTACACAAAGGAGAGTAAGGTCTCTTAAGTAATAAATCTCGTAGTATGCCCTTGTATTAAAGTGTAAGTAAATGACTGAGTAAAAGTGATTTGGACAAGGCAAACAAATTTTGGCAATGTCTAGTGCAGACACGTCCATACCAGCATCTCCAAAGCAGAAGGCTAGCAGACACCACTTACTCAAGTCTGTGATCTTTCAGGCAAGAGAGCTGGAAACTCAAGATGCCCTGTCTGAACATCACTGAAAAAACTCAAGCCTTCACAAAAAGCTGCACTTCATATAGAATGCATCAGGCCTGCATCCAATGGTACCACTTCTAAAAAATGACTCCTGAATGATTTCCTTTGCTGGGAAGCATTGTACTTGGTTCCAGTGGTTGGTAAATCTTTACAGAGTCAATGTTGGTGTTAGTGGCTGAAAAACTAAATCTGCAGGGAATAATTTACCGGCTTACTCATTCAATAAAGACAGCCATCTAGGCATTATATAATGGAGAAAGAAAAAAAAAATTAAGATTTTCATACTCTTTTCCTTAGGGCCAAATTCTCTGCTGTGAGAGAATACTTTTGAAGAGAATGAAAGCAGAGCCAGGGCCAGATCATGGCAAGAGATCAAAGTGCTGAAACAGCTTAGTCAGCATCTCTAAGTAGCACAGAAGGTTGGAAAAGAGGAATTCAATTTATATAGTAACAAGTTTCCTTAGGGAGAGAAGGAGGACAAGAGCCTCTATTTTTGATGACATCAGATACAGCTGATTTTACTCTACCTTCACCATCCTTTTTGAGTTGCCCTGTTCATACATATTCTAATGTCATTATTCCACATAAAACAATATTTTGTTGCTTTCTTTTGGCCTTCAGAAAGCAATATGAACACATTTGCATAAAAGGGAAAGTAGTTTTTGCCAGGTTAACCTGTTAATGCAGAAACATCTAATATAAACCATGAATTTATTTGTCAGACAAGTAAAGACAATGAGGCCAGCAAGAAGACAACAAAATAGATTTAAACCAAAGATATTGCTGCTAAATGTCCACAGTGTAATTCTTAAGTCTTGAAAGGAAAAACACACACACCAAAAAAAAAAAAATCAACGCCAAACCAAAACACAACCTAAAAACCAAAAATTATCCAGATATGCTTCCTACAGTTTAAAGGGTGATTAAATTTTAGCAGATCTGTTCATTCCATAATACCAACTCATTTAAAAGGGAGGTTCTCAGACTACAGAAGTCTCATTATTAAAATTAACAGTTGTATTTCAGTTCTTTAGTAAATTTGGAAATAAAAACTATCTTAATAATATTATTTGCCAGGTGACCTCCCCATAGAAAAAAACCCAACTGTTTACAAAAGCGTTGAGAATAGTATAAACAGATCTAAAACCTGCAATTTCAAGTTGCACCAATAATAGCATATATAATAAAAATAGTAATGTGACAGAATACACTCAATGTTTCAGTGATATAGCATAAAAAAAAAGACAACTAATTGCCAATAAGCCTTGCAGAAACTATAGCAAATTTGAAACATTTAATTATGCCAGTCACCAGGAGTTGTTAGAATCCTACTCATAATGAATTCCCAACAACCACTGGAAAACTACAACCCCATAATCCTTCAGTAATCTTCCTATCGCTTCTTAAAAGCTATGGTAATACAAAAATAACTTAAAATAATTGGATACTTATTTTCTCATTTCCAGTAACTGCTAAGCTATATCTGCTTCTAATGACGGGGGGGGGGGGGGGGGGGGGGGGGGGGGGGGGGGGGAAGGGGAAGGATAAAGAGGGGAAGCTGTGGCTGTATCTGTTAATCTACAAAAAAAAAAACCACCACCAAAAAACAAGCAGAGCCTAAACCACACTTGTTCAAGTTCATACAGAACTCAAAATACTTCAGGCATGTCAAAAACTCCTCAAAGAACCAAAAATATAATAGAAATAAATTGAGAGGTGACCTGACGCTTAATTACATATGTTAGTAATTTATCAAGTCACCAACATATTTGCATCCTGTGGTTAGGACAGTACCTGCTAACTGAATCAGCTTTCTTTGTTTATGTTCTTTATTATATAATGGCTCTCTAGACAAAAGTTCAGCATTATAAAAATGAAGGTTTTATTTCTGTTTATACGTCAATGACTTGGAACACTTGGCAACACTTCCCAAATAGTTCAGGAAGACCAGAAAGTATCCAAGTGGCTTTGCTTGGGGTTTTTTATTATAAATTTAAGTATGTAGAATCCTATGTAAAAATTCTGTTTCTCACACATTATTACATCATTTCAGGTAGCATCATATCTTGAAAGCAACATAAATTTAAAGGTAAGAGTATAAACACTGATGCCAGCCAATCTCCACCCTTTTCTTTGGATTCCCAGAATAGGCAAACACACTCAGATTCTCAGATATTTCAGCCAGATCTGTTCATGTGAGACATCTTAGTCCATTTTAACTGTTAAACAGAGTGCAGAAAAATAAGGTAAACATCCTTAGCATGCAGTAACAGTAGTTTCCCTGAACATTTCAAAAGCCCTCCCTGTATCTTTGTACAGCTGATCCATATTTCAAAGAATTTTTGGAAACAAGGCTTTTGTTTATAACATGACCAAGCATAAAACATCATAGATAGTGACAAGAATAACCCAAATAAAAGGCTCTGCCTTTGGGAATAGTGTTGAGCACATCCGTGAGTTCTCTGCAGTAGCAGCTAGAAATTTTGCTTGGCAAATACTTTGTAACGGGAATGTACGTTCCCACTGTCTTGCTGTCAGAAGTTATTCTAACCGACAGTTGGAGGAGGGATGGAAGGGTTTCCTTCTTATTACCAAGTGTTCAAGTATTAAAAAGCATACCTCTTTCCAAAAATACATGACATTTTTCTACATTGCCTTGTTTTCCAGTCTAAAACTTTATAGCCATAATATTCATTTGACCTATAATTTGCAAGACATACATTTACCAGGCAAACCAATTACGCATAAGAAGATTGCATCTTCCCATTCTCACCTCTCGTCTTCAATTTCTAAGAAAGTGATATTTACTTTGGTTCCAGATTTTCTGGGTTTCCAGCAGAGCAAAGAACTTATTTACACATACATAAAAGCATCACAGATGCAACCCCTCATGAATGAGACTTGACACATTGACAGCCAGAACATCTAGTAACAAACACTGTACCCTGCATACATCACTTGCTCTCTCCTTCACCCATTCAGTTTCCACCTAATACACCATATAATAACAGAAAATGTGACTGCTGTGGCTGCACCAAAAGGAGTTGGGGGAAGGAAAAAAAAAGGTATTTAAAAGAATTGCCATAAAACAAAGTCAAGTGAAGCTTTAATGTAAAACATTGTGAATACGTCATGGCCCAAGGTAGAAAAAGCACAGATCATGCCACAGTGGCATCTCATGAGCAAGAAAATACTGTGACAGGACATTTATAGAACATTCTACGTATCCTCAGCAAGATACACGTAGCAAAACTTGCAACTGCCATCTCCATCCTTTATACAGTGAACAAACCTAAAGAGGAAAGGACAGAATGACTCTGGGAACTTTTTCCTATTTTTTTTTTACTTTTTATTTTTAATATTGACCTTAAAGTTGATACGGCAACTGGAAATGGAAATAAAAAACACAACAAGCAGTAAGTTCTTGCCTGCAAATACTTCTTCAATGACTACTAGGAACGTTGATGGAAACTTTATTAATCTGTTTTAATCTGGTTTTTTTATTGCAAAATGTGTCTTTGGTGGATGAAATGCGGATTGTTATTTATTTGGATACTAGAAACAATGACACATAAAATTAGTCACTCACCTCTTCTCCAAAGCTTTTTGGTTTTGAATGCCTGTAATAAATCACTCCTTGGGATTCATTTAAACTTTTGCCAGCAATGATAGACTACCAAAAATAGGTCAACAATTGAAGTTTATTTCTGTGTTGTTCTGTATTGCCTTACTGCAGATTACAACACCACAATTCCCTGATGAAAAGCCTACAAATGGCTGTTAGGGAGTGCATCATGCCACAATGCTTTCATAGGAATTGATATCGTTCCTGCCACCTTGTTTTTTTAATTGGATTATCAATGCTAAGAAAAATCTTCCTATTCTTTCTCAGTTTTCTGAAGTAGGAAGCAAAAGGAATTCTTGAGCTGGTATTTCAGAAGAATGGGAGTGTGACTCACTTGTAGAGTTGATTTAACATCATAAAACACACTTGGAAGT
Source organism: Scolopax mira (assembly GCA_004320125.1). NCBI lineage: Eukaryota > Metazoa > Chordata > Aves > Charadriiformes > Scolopacidae > Scolopax > Scolopax mira. The sequence continues at coordinate 16,674 of BJBW01001703.1, read as the reverse complement.
TACAGTATTTATTAGATTTTACGTAACAAATATGGTGTGAAAATTGCAGGACACAGTTGCTTTTCTGTGCAAAAGTAGGCAAATCTATATTACCTATATTTCATAGTGATTATATGAAATATAATGCTTATACTTTATTACATAAAGCTATAAAAAGACTTTCTCAGTAACTGAGATCTCTGAGATGAAGTAGTAATTGGGTGGGAAAGAGCTATCCATGTGAAATTATCCCCTTAAGGGCTACCAATAATTGATTAATAATCAAAGTCACGAATGACATTCTGGATTTATTAAATATCAAGCACATTATTGTCCCACATATTTTTCTAAGACAGATTCAATGAGCTTTCAGTGAGCATGGCCAGAGACTACATAGTCTCATTCACACTAAAAACCATTCTTTTTTTACTTTCAAATTAAAAAACCCAACCATATATATAATAAAACTTTCAACATAAAATGTTTTCCCAAGTCTGTCAAAGCAGCCAACCTGTTTCCTGGAGGCTCTGCCCTCCAAGACCCCTTCTCTTGCACCAAATCCATTTCTGGGTAGGTTCCACACAGCTAAGAGGTCTCTGGCTTCTCAGATCTTACAAAAATAGAATATCCTTTATGCATATAACATTAATGTTCATGTTACCATAGGATTTATATAAATGCAAGAGAGACAGGAAAGCCAAAGCATTAGACAGCCATCCATACTACTTCACCTACAGCAAAAGATGAATTATGGGAGGTTAGCACTTCAGTATGAGGAGTGATGAGCACATTAAGAAACTCTTTTCTTTATCATGTCCTAAAAATCAGTGAGTTTACTCCAAAACTTTCGAGAACAAATTAGGGCATTTTGACACTACAGTATTTTCTGCCTGATAAACAGTTCCAGGGGGAGTTTGCAGCCACACATAGGCTTCAAAACCAGTTTGGTGCCACTCTCATTCCTTGGCTTAATAACTCCTGCTCTGTCTGCTTGGTGCTGCACCAGTAGGGAGTTCAGCCACACAGGCTCTATGGGCTCACCCCTTGCACGGGTTAGGAATGTGCCATTGCTCTCTGCTGGCTGGATTTGTTGCTTCCAGATCAGTTTCAAGATGCTGGTTATCATTTTCTGTGCCCTGGACTGACCCAGCAACTGAAGTTGTTTCATCTTGCACTTACACAGCTTCCTCAAAGTCATAGTCTGGAGCAATGAAGGTTTTCCTCTCCACTCCCACACACAGAGTTCAGCACTGCATTATCAAAGTGACCGAGATTACTGATGCAAGATTGCCAATTAGACTGGCCCTTAAAGGGAATTTAAGCTTCTTTCCAGTTTTAAAGCCTGAAAAAGGATTCTTCATACATCTGTCACTGATAAGGCAATTACATATATCTATGTCTAAAATCCTTCACACAACGGAAAAGCAAAGATTTCGTCTTCAGGAAAAACCTCTTATTTTTCCAGTGGTGCTCTGTAGGGACTAGTATTTATTAAACTTAAGTCTAATGTAAAATTTATTAGGCTATTCAGACCTTTTAGCTTCTCTGACATATGGTTTGTTTATTTGCTATTTTGCCTCAGCAGTTCATGCAGTATATAAATATGTATGACATTCTTTTAGCATTTATATGGGTATGAGCAAAGAGATATGGGTGGCCCTATACAGAAACAACTGGATTCCTAAACCTGAACAACCTGAAGTCTGTTTCTTAGATCTTAACCCTGAAAACCCCTTACACAAAGGCTAGGATTTATGCATTTAGCTTGACCCTGATACAATTAATTAAAAAGTAATGAATTTTCACATTAGGATTTAGCATGAATCTGGAAATGTGATTATTGCTACAAATAATAGCATTCACTTTAAATTGCCTTGTGTACTCATAAGAAATCTGCACTGTGTCACAGCAGTGATAAAGCACATACAATGAAGTATTTTTCAGAGGCTTTGACAAACTATTAAAAAAATATACATTCTTGCAACTCTATGGCAGTCATTCCCTTTAAAAGCCAGATCCTTACATGCATGAGCAGTCTTAAAATTCATTGTTTAATCTGAGAAAATTTGAAATTAGTACATTTGAAATTCCAACCAAAATGAAAGCCAAGTTTTATGCCAAGGATCTTTGCCAGCTGGAAGCTGGTGTCATGTGAAAAACTGGAAAAGTATAGTCTTCTGCTTTACCATGCTATAAAGATCTTGTAGGATAACATAGTATTTCCCTTAAACTTTTCCAGCAATTTGAGACAAATTCCTGGATGAACAATAGTTGTCTGAAATAGGTCAGATTTGGAGAGCTAGAATATATTCTGCCTGAACAGGACAAAATTATTTGTCAATAGGGGGTAGATAGGATGTCAAAGACCCATTACAGAGACAGTCCACAACAACGCTACTATCCCTTTCCAATTCCATAAAACCTATACTCCTAAGCAGAGTCACGTATGCATACACAAAGCTATACCTAGTCATATTAGAAGTTGGGAGAAATTTGATTTTTAAGTTTCAGCACTAAACTTTTTTATTATTATTATTGCTTTTAAAAACAGCCCTCTTAATAACTTTGCATCAGTGTTGCAGGATCAACTAGCATATACTCAAGAACGAAGGAAGCCAAAGATAAAGTCATTCAACATCTCACCTATAATCTAGTTATCAACCTTCCATCCCTCGACACATATGCCCCTATCTTCCTTTTTATTACCAGCACACTGTGCCATTTGTCAGGCTCATAAAAAGTGAAACAAAGCTAACCATTTGCACCAAATCTGCATTTTCACAAAACTCTTTATCCAAGAATAACTACGTGGGTCATTCCCAGTATTTCTCCTCTTCCCTCAGCATATGCAGTCTGCAGAGGTTTACTCAAGGTCACCCAGCAAGTCAGCAACAACTCATGAAAGGGACTTGGGGCAGCCAAGACGCATGTGCTTGGGCTGCAGCTCAGCACTGAACTCTGCCTCGATGGGAACCTCCGCTTTCTACACCTAATGGCATCAATTAGCTCTATTTAAACACAGATTGAACAACCTCTTCGCTGTTCCATTCATAGCACGTTATTAGTAAATGCTTCAATTCTAACAGCAAAGTTAGAAGTATCTACGTTTCTCAGTTACACGGCAGCTCTGGAGAGCACAGACCTCATGTGCGCAATGAAGACTTCATAGTGATCCTAAAAATGACACATGTATGTATGTCTGCAAATTCTGCATTTCTCAGTGTTCTCTTCCAGGTTTCTAGAAAGACTTGAAATTTAATAAATATCAGCATCCAGCTAGCATATTATTCCACCCACTCATAAAAGTGAGATTTTTCTACTAACAGACAGCATGTTAAAGTGATTCGCAGGAGGAGATGACAGAAGTTTCATTCTCCCAGAAGCCTTGGCAAGTCCAATTAAACAAAGACAAGGGTAACAGTTTGAAACAGGCACAGTTTGATACAAAGACATCACTATCTTTCCATAAAGGGCCTCACTCTAGTTTTACATGAACAAAGAGCTGCTTCCAATTAAAATCATAGTAATGGGGGATGGGAGAATAAATCAATCCAAATGCTCCTCAGGTACTTCTCTTTACAGAACAATCACCCAGCAATGGAGTCCCATCCCTGTCCGGCCATTTTGCCATGAGCACCAAAAGGAACAGTTCTATAGAGATACAACAGTGTAAGAGCATGTTGGCTGCTAAATTCTAGTTCTCTGTTAATTCCAGTTTTGTTACTTACCAAACTGATTTTTTCAGGTGTCTCTCTGCCATGAGGTTTTCATGTCTGACAGTCGTATGGTTCACAATAGATCATACAGAATTTTACAACAACTACTGAAAGTGCATTTACTAGTCAAAAGGTATTTAGATATCCAGAGACACAAAGACCTAGTGATATTTCTTAAAACAGGCAATCAATTTATGTTGATAAGTGCAATTTATCTACCATGGTTTTTTCAGTCCCTATGACTGTACACTACAAGCCCTGCTTCAGATATTGCTACGCATACAAAGGGCAAAGCTGGTTCTGCTTTAATTCAATAGCAGCCCTAAAGCCACACCTCACACATATAAAAGAAAGTCTAAGGCTATTGCATACCAAAGCTACAAACTCAATACAGGTGGGGTTGGTTTTTTTCATATACTGGATTATATTCTCCCTCTGCCCCATCTCCTCTCACATCTTCATGCTCTACAGAGAATGAACTCTGTCAGTGGAACTGGAGACAAATACCCCATCACTTCTTTCCATCCTGCTCCTCACATTAATATCCTTTGTATCCCATGATTACTAAATACCTTTCCTTCTAGAGACGTTCTGGCTGATATATATCTAAGCACAGTCAGAACAAGGTCTCTCAACTCAACACAAGCTGGCCTTTGAGGATTGCTACTTGTTTCAGACCTGAGTAAGAGACAGCATGACCAAGACCTCGTCTATTTAACAGAAGCTGAGTGAATGGCCCTGCCTGCAGACACTGCCTTTTCAGTGTAAAGAGTCCTTTCTTGGGAAGTAAATGTCTTCAAAAAGGGATTGAAGAAAAAACATTGGAGTAATTTTGGTCAATAAGGAACAGAAAGTTAGGAATCCACTGAGTTATATTTTAATAGAGCTTTTTCTTCATTTTCATATCATGAAGGTCAGCTTCAAACCTCCCTAGGAGAAGCTGGAAATACCAGCTGTGAAAATCTGAGTGTCCTAAAAATATTGCTGCCACAGCCTTCTCAAGACACAGAGAAATTAATCTTGTTCCACTAAGCAAATAGAAGTAGAAATATCGCCCAAAACCTCATTTTTCCTCACACGTTTTTATCCTACATATAAATTTACATCCATACTGTATACTGTAAAACATATGGTGTACACCAAAGCAGGATTATCTCATTAATTCCTGTTCAAAAATGGCTACAGATTTGGCAGAAAAAGTCAATTTCTGGTATGCCTAGCACCCTGGTACACCCAGTCCCAGACCCTACCAAAGAACTACACTGGTGTTCTGTGCAACATCCCAGCAAAACAGCTACGTTCCATAGTGGTGACATGGGGAGTAGTCAGCCCGAGGAGCACCATGCACAGGGGACATGTCCTGAGCAGAATGGGTTTTCCTGTGTTTGTTACGCTCCCTTTGGCATTTGAGACTTGTTCATACAAGCATGCAGAATATCCACTTTTCATGTACACGAGCGTGGCAACCAGGCAGAGACACACACCTGCTCCTGACATTTCCACAAAGGAGCTCCTCACAGCTCTCACCATCAGGGCATATGCTGAGTTTAAAATCCTGGCTGGCCTAGCAGCAGTAACAGCTCAGCTCATTTTACTTTGCTGGTTCATAACAAAGTTCAAGCTCAGCAGCCTTCACTGCAACTCAATGCTGACCTCTCATCTCCACACCTGGGCAGAGCGAAACATCCCTTTCTCTTGCTGGGTCACTCTCATAAACACACAAAAAAGTAAACCCAGTCCTAGAAGTTTAAACTTGCTTTAAATTTGTTTGCTCTATAACACCTTAATTTGAAATTAATTTTCTTCTAACAAGACCTTATAGCAGCCTTCCAATGTCTAAAGGAAGCCTACAAAAGAGCTGGCAAGGGATTCTTTGTCAGGATGCACAGTGACAGGACAAGGGGTAATGGTTTTAAATTGGAAG